>JAYESA010000017.1:96329827-96837327 GCA_036927795.1 Iris macrosiphon
TGTGATTCTCCAAACTGTTGTTGGAGAGTATACGCTAAAGCTAATGGTGATGGTAGTACATTTGAAATTCGTACATTTGAAGGTAGACATTCATGTTTAGGTGGATTTACAGGAGGGCATCATCCACTAGCCACCACTGCATGGGTAAGAAATAAAATAATTCATAAAATTAGAGATAATAACTCGTATAGTCCGGCACACATTGTACACGATATACTTAGAGAACATCGGATACATATTACATATTCCAAAGCTTGTAGAGCTAGGGAACTTACATTATCTAATATTAACGGCAGTTACGTTGATGCGTATGGTAGTCTTGAGAAATATTATTTTACAATTATGGAAACAAATTCCGGTAGCAAATGTTTTTTAAAAACAGTAGAAAATAATGTCTTCCAAAGAATATTTATTTGTTTCAAGGCTTGTATGGATGGTTTCTTAAGTGGTTGTTTACCTGTTATTAGTATTGATGCTACTTTTCTTACATCTAGATTCCAAGATAATTTATTTGTTGCATGTGCTCACAATCCAAACTATCAACTATATCCTATTGCTTATTGTGATGCTGAGAATAAAAAAAATGAGTCATGGACATGGTTTTTAAACTATTTAAAAATGTCTTTCGAAACTTATTTTGAACGTTGGGGTAGTATTTCATTTATATCTGATAAACAGAAAGAATTAATTCGTGGAATGCGAACAGTTTTTCCAAACTCTTCCCACTTTTTTGTATTCAACATTTTAAACAAAATTTAAAAAATCAGTGTCCTCGTACACCGACATATCTACAATGGTTAGATATTAATACTTCGAACATTGCTAAATGTTTTAAAAATTGGATTAAAAGTTTGCGTGACAAACCTATATCAACATTGTTTGATGGTATTAGAGCAAAAATAATAACACTTCACGACAAGCATCGAACAAATGCTGAAAAGATGGAAACAGAGTTTTGTCCAAGGATGATGAACACTATAGCACGTATTAGGCGAGAGTCACACCATTTTCAGTTATTGCATTTTAATAATAATAAATTTGAAATATGGGAACATGAAACAAGTAGATGTTATGTGGTTGAACTAGACCGTAAATGTTGTACATATGGTCGGTGGCAACATACTCTATTACCATGTGAACATGCTTGCTTTACATGTCATTCTTCTAACATACTAGTTAAAAGTTTTTATCCTGTTGAATTTTCTGTTGCAACACTTAGAGCTGTATACATGCCATGTAAGGAACCGATTTCAGTCCCCTATACTCCTCAAAGTGAACCGGTAAGAGGTCAAATTGGAGTACCACTTCTTGGACGTAGAGTTGGCAGACCAAAGAAGAATCGTATAATGACAAGAGAACCGTCGACAAGAGATCTTCGTTGCAGTAATTGTGGCGGGCTAGGACACAACAAAAGGATAGAAACCAACCGAGGCAGTGAACATTATTATTTTATCTTTTTAGAGTAATTATGATTTTGATTTAATGTTGTTATAATATTGTAATTGAAGTTGCTGAACTTTCGAATAAAATAAACATCATATTATTAAAATTTAAAGACCAACAAAATATTGTCATACATTTATTTATGTAGACCAACAAAATTACTAGCCCCCTCTGTCATCCCTTCTATAATCTCTACGATCAACTCGCCTAAGACCTAGCCTATCTCTCCTTTCCTCTGTACCCTCCGGTGGAGGCAAATATAAATGGGAGTCTGGATCAAGGCTGGCTGAGCCAAACAACGAAGTGCCAGTCTCCTGCATGTAATAATTCCAATCCCATTCTTGAGAAGCACCCTGTGGCGTGGCATCGTTGCTCTGGGATGTGGTCTCGTAACTCTGGGATGTATCATTGTCATGTTGTGGCCTACCCTCGTAAGGTTGTGACATGCTAGCGTAAGGCTGGAAATATCCCTCGTAATGTTGTGGCATGCCAACATAAGGTTGTGACATGCTAGTGCAAGGCTGCGAAGTTCCCTTGTAAGCTTGGGATATTCCCTCACCAACCTGTAAAATTCGTGCCGCTGTATTGCTCGAACCAGCTCCTCGATCACGTGTCATACGAGGACGTGCCTGCCTCTGTCTCACGAATCCTACCGGATGGCTGTCTGGTATATCGAGTGGAGTAAAACGGGGACTCAGTGGTGCGTGCAGATATTGTACAGTCGTCCCTAAAATTCCTTCTGGATCTCTTTCGGGGTCCTCAGCTATATCAGCCAGTATCTCTGCCTGAATATTTAAATCCATACTCAATGAATATAAAGTAACATATATAAAGATAATAGTTTATGCAAATAAGAACACATACCACTAGAGCATCGTGTGTCCTCCTGTCACGCAAGCTCAGATCGTCTAAAGCTCGTGGCTGGAACCGAGCTTCTTCAAATTTATACATCCTATTTTGCACTAGCGGGCATCCATACCAACGTAGAAAATCGGCAGTACCCTCCACTGTAAAATGTTAACACAAAATGATATGTAAGATCTAATACCGTATAATTTATTTGAAATACCCCTTAACTTACAATCTGCCACCGATGTCATCAATTCGGACATGTGTTCCACGCTATGCGTGATAAATCTGGAATGCCAACCAATCATATATGTACGAACCCGCTCTTCCATATTTGATTGGGTACTGCTAGAAGCCAAAGGCTCGAGGGGTATCATCTATTTCGGTTCGAACTGTCACATAACACGATCCGCTGGATAAAACATGATAGATCCGTTGTACATGATATAATACCTATGGAGACTGCGGACACGTTCACCATCTCTCACTTCTTGTGGCACACTTAGAGGTCGCCAAATAACCTATTTGACATTCAGCAAGTAATAAATGGTAGCCACAACAATATATTTTAAAATTTTAATTTAATAATTATATACTAACCTCATAGGCGGTTAATGTGTCAAATCAATGCCGGTAAAGAGATACCACTTTGGTCATACAATGCACATAATCTGTATTTCCAGTAATCCAGCGAATGCCTGCTGGCCATATTGTTTGTTCAGCGCTATATATACTAACTGGTCTAGCAATCTCGAAGTGATCATAACACCAGAACTACAAAGTAGAACACAAATAAGATCTAAATAAATATAGCAGATATTATTCATTTTTATTCATACTTGTATAAGGGTTAGACATCCACTTATATTTTTGGCTGTTCTACCCTATGATACCTTACTCACAAAAGATGTCATTGAGCGGTATAAATTTGCTAATACTGCTTCACTCCTGTCACGCCCCAGTCCCAAAATACCGAGGGACCGGACACGTGGCAATGGCCAGCAGCACACACCGATGGACAAACCCAATTTAATGGATCCATCGGGGCATACTTAAGCTGTAATATATCAAATAAGTAGGTCCAATGATACCAGTCACAGTCTATACTAATCTCATCCACAACAGATAAACACAAATCAAATATCAGAATAATGCAAATAAATATAAACTAACAAGTCTCAATAAAAGTATCTCGGAGAACAATCCGAGAACAAGTCTGATACATCAATAAAATAGACTGGAAATAAAATAACTAGAACAGAAATAAATGAGTATCTGACGCCAATACTCAGGAGAAGTCCTCTGGTATAATCTCGTCCTCAGATCCCGGTTCTGCTCCAAGGTAGGCACCTGTTCCTGCTAATGCTAATGCTCCGGTCCCGTATACCTCGGGATAGATCTCGTCAGCTATACCTGGGGATATAGTCCGGATCCAGGTCCTCAGGGGACAGCAAGGTACAGAAAATACAAGCCAAAATAAATGCAGTACAGCAATAAATGAACAATAGGGTAAATATATAACCAGCTAAGTGATATGCAAGTTGAGAGTTTTAGTCATACTCGGGCTGAGGCTACTACAATATCAGTATCGGAGAAACCCATAGCAGTATTTTCTCGATGGGCCAGAACTGGTGCCATAGCTCTATGTCAGAGACTAAGACACATCCAGATATCAATATATATAATATAATCAGCCTTTGTTATGGTAATACTCTCCCCACCCAATGAAATCTCACGTCTCATGTCCATGACATGCAGGATCAAAACTAATGCAACAAGTCAGGATATAAACTAAGCAAGTAAACTGTGTATGTCATAAACCTGTATCCTATACAGAATTACCATGAATATCTCAGGAAGATAATGTCTCATGAATAGTGTCAAGTGTCCTGGGTATAATGTACTTGATAAGACAAGTACGAGAATGTAAAGTGTCACGAATGTCCATCTCTAGATGACAGTACCCAACACCGCGTACAGTGTTGGCACCCGACTATAATCGGACGCTAAGTAAGTCACACGGTCCTAGGTTAAGCATGCACAACAATCACAGGAATAAACAAGAGAATAATATGAATCAAAATACTGCAAGTTTGGCGAGGTACACTTGCCTGTGGTCCTGGCTCCAACTGTAGCTCTGGTCTCGGTGTGATCTGCAGGTACTACTCCGGTTGCTGAAATAAATATCACCATTAGATTCAGAAAATATCAAATAGCTAGAAACACCTGTCCTTACGTCCAATTTGGACACAGGGGCAAAAATAACATTTCCGGGCCAAAGCGGGGTCCACATGTGGGCCACTTTGCACCGAAAAGCATGTCAGGGTCAAAGGTCTCCAAATTTGTCTAACTTAGTGTCAACAAGTCAGGAACGATGATACGAACCCAACGGAACTTCCAGAATTGGATTCCGATAAGCCGATCGCAAAATTGTCCGTCAAGTGGAGCCTGTGGGGCCTACGATACGCGATTTTGTCAACGTTCTCAGAATTGAACCAAACTTGGGTCACAGGACCAGCGTATTGCTACGAGTCCGATGGCGTAAGTTTCGTCTCGATCCGACGTGTGTACACAAAGTTACAGCATATTCCAGAACTGACGGATACGGGACGGTGTCCGCGGATACGCGTTGATTCCGGTGTGCACGCACATCCAAATCAACTTCTGTAAAATCCTGTACGTCCGTATCGACGTCGCGCACGTTTCGGTAAAGACCGCGTGTGACCAAGTCATCCCGTTTGGCGGGGCGCACTCAGTTTCGAGGTGAAATGGGGTGTTGGTTTTCCTGTTTTTGGATCGCGGTTTGCGATCACCACAGGACGCGATGCACCGAACGGGTTGCACGGACACCGAGAGGGTCATACAGTCTACGCAACGCAACTGACGGAAGAAGAAACGGAATCACGAGGTGAGAGGAAACGCTACCTGAACAGGGCTCCGTGAAGTCCGATTTATCGTGTCCGAGCGTGTCCTTCGTATCCTGCGCCGACGAGTCCTGTGTCCAGGCTGCGGTTTGCCGTGTCCGCTGTGTCCGGAGTCAGCGGGGGGGAAGACTCGCCGGTGGGAGTCGACACGGCCAGGATGCTGCTGGAGGGGGTTGTCGTCGCTGGAGCTCCGGCGAGGGCTTCGTCGACCAAGGCGGAGGGGAGCGGGGTGTTCGACTAGGGCGTCGGGGAAAGCGTGGCAGCGGCGAGGGGGACGGATCTGTAGGTGGAGGAAGATGTCGGGGAAGGAGGTTCGAGGTTGGCGGAGCGGGTCTAGGCTAGGGCGGAGCTGGGCTTCGGGCGGAGGCGTTCTGGGCGGGTGCAGCGGGTCGAGATGGAGGAACCGGGGCCAGGGGAAGTCGAGGGCTGTGGGCGGCGAGGGGGCTCGAGCTGGCGTGGTCATCAGGGAGCAGGGGAGGGAGGAAGAAGATGGTGGTGGTGCTCCAGGCGGGGGAGGAAGATGGCTGGGTTCTGTCGGCGGGGATGAGGGAAGGAGAAGGCTGCGGCCTGGATGTCGAGGCGGAGGCTGAAGGAGGATGAGGGAAGAGGGACGCGGGCCGAGGGGGAGAGGGAAGGTGGCGTCGGCGGAGATGACCGGCGCTGGGGCCGAGGGGGTCGGTGGAGACAAGGCTGGGCGGCGCCGGAGAGGGGTCGGCAGAGGGTGGCGGCTTAGGGTTAGGGTTAGGGAAATTAGGGATTTTGGGTTATTTAGGATTAGGGATTTTAGAAATTTTCTTTTTCTTTTTGTTTGTGGAGGAAAACTAGGAAACATGTATTTATACATGCAAAAATTGGACTAGGGTTTGACCTAGGATTTGGGCTGGGTCGACGCTCCTTGGGCTTGGCTTCGGCTCTCATGGGGATGTCGGGCGTTTGGCACGGGTTTAATTCGGTTTAATTATTTAATAGTTTCTAGGGCTTTAAAAAGGATTCCGGAGTCCAATAAATTCACAGAAAATTACCCTTTGTCCGGCTTTCCATTTTACACCATAAAATATTATTTTCTTAATATTTTAATATTAATTAACAATAAATAAAAATCATTTAATTTCCAAATGCCCAGGTTTTAATTAATAAAAATTCCAAAAAATTCCAGAAAAATTGTGAAAAATCCAAATTAAAATTTCTTGAAAAATCAGGGGGATTACAACTCCATGCGTATTTTGTGTTGGAATGGATGTCCGCAATAAATGGTAGCAGTCGCACGTTGACCATATTTTTCGTAGCGTCGGGGAATAAAAAAGTACCGCATAGACACAACAAGTAAGCTCTAGTGCAACATATCACCTGAAAATATAATTGAAAATTTATATCATTTATATTAAATAAATATTAACAATAATTAATACATGTAAATAATTACCCGCGAATAATCGACAGGAACTGTTATAGAGCCGATATGATCAACATGCATGAAAGTAGACCGGAGCCAAGTGAGTTTGACAGTATTGGTTTCTCCTATGTCAGAGGGGGGCTCCACACCGAGGTATTCTCTAATGAGATATTTTGCTTCCAATTTTTCGTCAAAATATATAGGATTACCCTCGATAGGTAATCCCAGAATCTGTGCCATATTCGCTAATGTGATCGTCATCTCCCCGAAGGATAACTGAAATATGTTTCGTGTTGGCCACCATCGCTCAACGATACTTAATATCGGGTCTCTATCGTGACGCTTCATTCGTATAGCGTCAACAAAGTGAAAACCAAAAGCCTCCACCAAGACCTTTTGGTCTTCAGTCAACTCCCATGATGACCGCCACTCACCATGCTCTCGTAATTTTACATCTGGATAATCATAACGTTATATATATATATATATATATATATATATATATATATATATATATATATATATATATCGTTAGTACAATATAATACGCTTAACAACAATAATATTAATTATCTAAAAATTACATTACCGGTCCTGTGAAAACCAGACTAGAAATGTGAGACTCTCGTTCACGTTCAATTGCCGGAGTTGTAGGTCCACCGGGTATGCGTCCGTCATTTTTAAAAGCCATCTGTATTTATGATTACGATATTACATAAAAATTTCGTAATTAAATTGCTATTTAACTCTTTTTAAACTTTTGAACTCTTTTACCTTTTTTTTCTCTTGTATCTTCTTCCTCTTGAACTCTTTCAGCCTTCAGCTTCTCCTATTGAGTTCTCTCACTGGAGAAACTCTCACAAATTATTTCTTTCTTCTTCTTCTGTGAACGGATTCCTTATTCTTATAGATGCATTCCAATGCATTAAAATTAAAATTTTAATGCTTCCAATGTATGCATTCATTCCAAGGGATAGAAAAGTATAGGAGAATGGTCACGGGTTAGAGAGAGGGAGAGTCACGGGCTAATATTAGAACATTAGAGAGAAGGAGAGAAGAGGACAAGAGAGTGTCACGAGAACATTAGTGAGAGGGAGAGAAGAGGACAAGAGAAAAAGAGGAAAAGAAAGTGGTCACGGATTAGAGAGAGAAGATGACAGGAGAGGAGAAGAGAATTAGAGAGGAGAGGAGAGGAGAGGAGAGAGGAGAGGAGAGGAGAGAAGAGAGAGAAAGGAGACGAGAGAGAGAGGAGAACAGGAGAAGAGAAGAGAAGAGAAGAGGAGAGGAGAGAGGAGAATAGGAAACGAGAACAGGAGAGGGACGAGCGGGAACAGGAGGAGAGAGAGTAAGAGTAAGAGAGAAAGAGAAGAGAGTGAGAGAGAGAAGAGGGAGAGAGAGTGGACGGGTGAGTGAGTGAGTGAGAGACAGAGAGAGAAGAGTGAGTGGGTGAGAGAGAGAGAGAGAGAGAGAGAGAGAGAGAGGAGAAGAGAGAGAGTGAGTGGGTGAGAGAGAGTGGGTGAGAGAGAGTGGACGGGTGAGAGAAGAGTGAGTGGGTGAGAGAGAGGGAGGAGAAGAGAGAGAGTGAGTAGGTGAGAGAGAGAGAGAGAGAGAGAGAGAGGAGAAGAGAGAGTGTGAGTGAGAGAGAGGAGAGAGAAAAGTAAAAAAAAAATTAAAAAAAAGAAAACGCCCCTAGGATCCAAAGGGCATTTTTCTATTATATATATATATATATATATATATATATATATATATATATATATATTGGCTTTTCTAACAGAGCTTTTACTTTTCTAACGGAAAAGCGTAAAACACCCTTAGAAATGGCGTTCTGATGCTATTATTGCAAAATTTTAAAATAGAATGCTTTCATTGGAAAATTTTGTTTCTTCGTTGCTCTGAACGAAATTTTCCGTAATAATAATAATAATAATAATAATAATAATAATAATAATATTATTATTATTATTATTATTATTATTATTATTATTATTATTTTACGTACAACGGACGTGGAAGTAACTAGGATAATATAATCAACTTATTCTAATTGTTATTATATTATATAAAAAAATTATCCAGTCAAATATTTAAATAAATTTTAATATGTGTCAATTGTATTCCAATGTTCAATCCTATAACCTAAGGTGGCGTTTGGTTCAACCTTTTGAGACTTGAAAATGACTTTTAGATTCATTATCCTTATTTGTTATGTGTTGGATTAAGAATTAGGGAGGAATATGAAGGACTTTATATTCTCATGATTGTGGAAAAATAATTTCCAAGGTCCCCCATTGGTAATAGTTTTCTTTTTCTAGAAATGTTGCTTGAATATTTTGTTTGGACAATAACATTTCATTTTACTTTCAAAAATTTAACTTCTATTCCAAACATATAAATTTAAATAACAAAAACATTTAAAAATATTTATAGAAAACTTAATAAATTAAATTTTTTTTTTATATTTTTAATCTAATATAATCATATATGAATATGAAAATATTGAATTCTTTTTCTATAAAAAAAGAATAAAAAATAAATTTTTAGTAATATAAGATTTTGATCCAAACGAACTCTTAATAAATGGTAAACCTAAGGTAAATTCCTAATAGTATTTGTGTTCATCATTACATGACGTGAGATGATAGGGGTATCCCCCTTGGATGTGCCGTAGAGATCTTGCGAAACTATTTAGGACCCCTCTCTGAAAACTTAATATTTGGTAGTTACAGGCTAATAGGTTTCAGCCTTGCACGAAAGAAAAGATTCTCTCTCTCTCTCTCTCTCTCTGGACCCGTCCCTCCATTTATTGCCACTCTTTATTATCAGTGGGCCTCTCCCCATGTGCTCACCCCCTGTGCTATTTAATAAGATTGGATCATACATTCACACCAGAAACAAAGAAAGAAGCACTCACGCACTTGTTCATTCTAAGCCCTCCCCTCCTCGTCTCTTCCGTCTCAAAATAGCTTAGGTAGGTACAATGGAGATAGAAGCTCCGAGAAGGAGTTGTGGCTGCGACAACAGCCACGACTCCTACACCAGCCACAACTCCTGTCCCGAGTTCGAGTTCTGGATGGTGGACAATCATCCAGAACTCGAATCGGGAGAGCAGCTCACCGCCGACGAATTATTCGCCGACGGTATCCTGCTCCCCCTCCGTCTCCTTTCCCTCTCAAACGCAAACACCGGACCTCTCTCTCCACCAACACTAGTCCCTCGCGTGCCACAAACGACGACTGAAGTAGGAGTAGGAACCGAAGAAGAGCCGTCTTCGTCCATCACTTCTGCCCCAATAACAAGCTCAAAGAGGTGGAAGGACATATTCAAGAAGTCTTCCGGAGGAGGAGGAGCTGAGCTTAATATTAACATATGGCCCTTCTCGAGGAGCCGGTCGGCGGGGACCGCTGGCGCCAGACCTTTGCCGTCAGCGGCGGCGACGGGAAAGTCGAGCAGCGCGCCATGCTCCCGGAGCAACTCCCGCCGCGAGAGGAAGTGGGCCGCCAGCCCCGGCCGGACAGGCGGGGTCCACGTGGGCCGGGCCAGCCCAGTGTGGCAGGTGCGTCGCGTCTGTGGAGGGAGGGCTGCGGCGGAGGCGAAGGCGAAGGCGGGGCCGAGGAGGAAGGCCGGTCGGACCGGCGGCGGTGTCCGTGGGCTGAACCTGGCCCCGCTGAACGGATGTATCGGCTACCGGCGCAAGGCAAGTTGCAGAGGGGACGAGGAGGAGGTGGAAGTGGCCCTTCGTGGTGCTAAAGGGAGTTTGTTTAGCTTTAGGGGATTATTCACTAAGAAGGTTTATTGATGTGAATTAGCTTTACTTGTTATTAGCCACTCTACCTCCTTACTTACTATACATGTATGTATGTTGCACCTGTTTTTATTTTAAAATAGTTTTAAATATTTTAAAATAAATTTATTTTATAGATAGTGAACATTATATATATATATATATATATATATATATATATATATATATATATATTCGCATAATAAATTTATTTAAAAATAGTATTAAATATTTGGTTTATTTAGTTTTATGGTCTTATATAATATTATAATTATAAATTTATGTTTAGGTCTTGATATTGTCCAAAATATAGTTTGAGTCTCGTCCTAACTGTTGACTTGGCTGACTGTCTAAAATAAAAATCTAAACCAAAATTTTGAATATTATACGAGATCCTAAAACTAAACGAAAATATGTGAGGGTTGTGTGACTTTGAGTTATTTTGTTTTATATGGTGGGAGTTGTGTGACTTGGGTTATCTAGTTGTGTCGTGACCAATCGAGAATGAGACTTGTGATACAGTTGTTTACTTCTATCTTGATCTCAAGAACCACATAACCATCCCGGCATCAGTTTCATTGAAAAAGACTTCATAGGTATTTTATATCGTCAGATGTTTCTTGTTCCAGTTGCATTGTTGAATGCTTGCAACTCAAGAGTCCCAGAGGCTTATGCGATTGTTGAGATCGATCATGATATAAAAAAAAACAATAGTGTCATAACTCCCGTTATCGATTGGTGATAAAAAAAATTTTTAATAATCCAAGTCACACGTACAACTTTCACTATACAAGGCTAAATAATCCAACTCACATAACCTTCACATATTTCTGTTTAGTTTTATGCTCTCATATAATATTCAAAATTTACGTTTGGATTTTTATTTTGGATGGTTAACCTAAGTCAACAAATAGAATGAGACACAAATCCTCTTCTTGACAATATGGAGACCTAAACTAATTTTTTTTAATACTATACGAGAATTAAACTAAATAACCCAAAATATTTTAAAGTAAATTTATTTTGAGAAAATGAACATATATTGTAAATAGAAGTGTATAATTATTAGTGATGAATAATTATATTATATAGTGGAAATGTGTGTAATTTACATATTTTTTATCCGTAGTTAATTTAAAAAAAAAACACACACACACACACACATATATATATATATATATATATATATATATATATATATATATAAAAGATTTTTAAAAGGGAATTTTGGGAACATAAAAGTTCCATGACAAATCTTTAACTTTTGTATTATATATAAGACTACTACATATGTATGTGCGTATTTCGTAGATTATTAATAGAAAGATTAAAAGATAAATATTGTAATTATTCTAATCTTATTAAGGCTATTTAAAAAGACTAAACAAGAGCTCCTATAATTACTTAAATATTTTATTAATTTAATAAACAGTGTAGGAATTTAGATTTTGAGACCTGAGACGAACTCTAAAAGTGATTCCCTCAAAGCTTAATGTTCATTTTTTTTATGGACGATGATATAATAGTATTATCAACACAAAATTTAAGAAAAAAAAATAATATCCAAAATAATATGTGTCATAATAAAATACTAATAAAATTGAACATGTTTCAAACCAAAATAAAATAAAATTGATGTTCCAGAGAAATTAATAAAAATAGGCAACAATGTTTGGGGTAGATAATAATAATAATAATAATAAATTTAACTTATTTTTTTGTTCAATTACTCCAAGAGACCAAAACACACACAGACACACACAGGAGATTAACAACGACGTAAAGCTAGAGGAGATTGAGAACATCAGACCGTCAGTGCGAATGAAGGGGAGATGATTTTGACAACGACTACACCAATTATTTTTATTCTAACTAACCAACTTGTCTCATGATATTCTGGTAAATGATATTTAGATATTCTATAACAACTTTTTTATATGCGAACTAAAAAGAATATAATGAGACTGGCTTTGTTTAAAATTGTACTTACATACATTAAATATTATATAAAAAATTTGGTACTTTTTAAAATTTTGGACCTGAGATAGCTGATTAATGTATCTCATATCAAGTCTTAGCTGATTAATGTATCTCATATCAAGTCTGGACATGTTAATCAAGAATATTAATTAATAAACATAAGAAGTAACATATTTGAAAGAAAAAAAAAAAAAAAACTGAAGCCCAATTTTTGTTATTATATATAAGTTAAGACTTGCTTTCTTCATGTCATGATGATCCAAGAAAGTTGATAATCTTAATTTAATTCTTAACACGGTGAAGTCCGATAGGATTTTGAGATTATACAGTTCGCGCTTAAGAAAAACCACGGTTGGTTGAACAAAATAAAACTGGTATAGAAAACAAATTTTTTTATATATGATAATAATATTTAATTCTATTATATATACAATAAAAATTTTGGTTTAATACAAAAAATATAACGAATCGTCAGAAGCATTGGCGGCATGAATGCATTCACTCATACCGTTATTAACGATGACGACATGGATGCAGGGGTGGCCCTGATCCAGGACAGACCGGACGACCGTGTAGGACTCCAAGACTAAAGAGACATCAACATAATTATATCTAAAATTGAACTAATATGTACCATGTGCCAAGTTTAACACAAAATAATTGTAGTGTAGCATTTATCATCTTAAACTTGCACACTACACTCCTTAGTTCAATTCTTAGTTGGTACATTTTTTTATTTTTTTACATTATGTATGGGAGAGACATATTTTTATATTTTATATTTTATATTTTATATTTTTTTTATTTTGAAAGTTCGTCTCAGATCTCATGAGTTCAGTATCGGTCATAACGTCAATAACACTAGCATTTTAACTGTTGCTATTATTTTTATTTTTTTTATAAGTGAAATGTTTTCAGATCGCCAAAAGTATTGACAGTGTAAGGCCAAAGCACCAATAACTTTGACTGTCTGAGAAAATTTTTAATTTAAAAAAATTCACCACGTTGTGGTGGTGTTGTTTTGAATAATTTTTTTAATACATTGAGCACATAGCTAGCTATTTTAAGGGTGACGAGGTAGGCTGTAAAGTCGAATTTGATAGAAATTTCTTTCATGCATGTAAGATGCAGTAGTGGTACACAATTTTTGTTTATGACAGAAATTCATGCATGCTTCCAATCTACATAAACAATTTGTTGGGATCGGACACGTTCTATAATGTGCTTTGATATCGTGTCTGAAATTGACCACAGCAAAAGCTTATGTCAACTCACTTGAGATAACAAACCACCTGTCTAACGAACACCAAACACAGATAAAGACAAGTATATGGCGGTGACTGCGTCACCTGGACAAATCTCAACCTATATAACTCAGATAAAATTATAAGATTGACAAAAACTAATGTTGAAATCTTTGTCCTAATAGGTTAAACCTCCCTTACCACACTCAAGAAAAAAATTAAAGACAGAAATAACAACTGAAATCACTCACAAAACTCCATAGCAATCTCCCTGAAAGAAGGCGACGACTCCTCAATCAGATATTATCTTTCTTCTGTCTTGGATGACGAGACATAAGAGCAAAGTATGAACTTTCTCTTAGACTTCATGTGGACGAGCTGTAAGCCCCCTCATATTGAAATAGGGATAATTTGGTATTTTCAATTTATTTTATTTATTTAATTAAATAGGTTAAATTATTAATTTATAGAATCCTTTTATATATATATGACAATATGCCATGTCTTGGATATTTTTAGCAATGTACAACATTTTTTCTTTCCACAAAATTTATATTATCTTGATTGTACCTAATATATTTGGGACATGGATGTTGTATTTGTTTGATCTTTTCCATGCTCAAAAAATATTGACAAATATCTAGAACCACTGTTACCGTAAGACTACCTTCTTTTGACTATGATTTGACCCAAACCAAACCCAAACCCTTGTAGGCATGTAGTGCACCTAAATACTCCCATGTATATATATATATATATATATATATATATATATATATATATATATATATATATATATATATATATGAGTTTCTATTTATAAAAAGTGTCATATGTGTCATCCTAGTTGGCAAATAACCAACTAACCAATTCTCAAACCAACCAACACCCTAACCTAACCAAAACCCAACCCAAGAAGTCAAACCCCCCTTGGGAGAAACCCCCATGAGCAACTCCCTATGTAGCCGACCCCTACATGCATGAAAACCCCCTCCTATATATGTAAACACATCCAAAAAGTGTGTATATATATATATATATATATATATATATATATATATATATATATATATATATATATATATATATATCACCAAACCCTAAACCTAACCCTAACAAATCTCTTTCTCTTTCTTGGTGTCACTACCCCATTTCCAGAGCCGGATATTTTTTTTATATTTTAATTTGGATAATTGTATATTATTTATAATTAATTGTATTTATATTTAATTAGTGATTGTATTATTTTTTATTGATTGTTTTAGGGTTTTGGCTAGCCTTGACCCATGTCAGATCCTAGTGGACCCATGTCCGACCCAACCCACACCCTTGTGAGACTTATTTTTGGGTTTAGAATATTTATTATATTTTTAGTGGGTTAGTTGGAGAGATTGGGAGTTAGTTTGAGTGTTTTTGGAACCCGAAACCCGAAACCCAAGTGAGGGGAGGGCATTTTGGGTATTTTGGACTTTGTGAAACCCCCTTTAATGTGAATGCCCCCCCCCCCCCCCACTTCCCAGACCCGTGTAGCAGCAGTCCCAGCCCCCCCCCCATTTCTTTTTCTTCTTCACTTCTTCTTCTTCTTCTTCTCCATTCTCCATTTCTTCTTCTTTCCTTCTCCCAACTTCAAGTAAGCACCCTAATTCTCCTCTTTCTTCTTCTATTCTTCATGGTTGTGAACCCTAACCCTACATTCTTCCCCAACCTAGGTGGGTAGAGCTTAGATTTGGTGTTGGAGCTTGGATTGGGAGCTTGGAAGCTTGTTGTGGTGGATTTGAAACTTTTTGGAGACTTTGGCTTGGGATTCCAACTCCCAAGAGGTAAACCCTGATTTTTCCCCCTTATAATTACTCTTATATAGTGTAATTAATAGTTTAGAACCTTCCTAGACCTTAGGGCTACCCGTGGGAGGAAGTTGGAACAAGTTTGGTTGGGTTTGGAGACTTTAACATTAGGTTTTGTGTTGATTTCGGGTGGAATCCAAAATTGGCCCAATTTTGGATGATGCCCTAGGTTAGACGGATCTAGGTAGACGTTGTCGGATGTCTTGAGGGTTAGTGCGTGTCTCCGTTCGGACACGTGAAGTCGTGTCGCGAAGAAACGGGCGTTTCGAGCATTTTCGGAGTTTTCGTCGTCGCCGGTTCTAAGTGCATGCGCGTTTTCGCCACGGGCCTAGAATCGACGGGGTAGCATTTTTTCTAGGATCTAGATATCATTTAGAATCCGTGGGTAAATTTTGGGCCGATTTCGAGTTGGTTTGGTGTGCGTTTCAGGAGGTTTTTCGAACCGCACACCGCGTGTTCGTCGAAATGACCGAACGGCCATTTCGGCGTGATTTTCTAGTTTGGTGAGTGTGTTTGAGTGTGTGTGTTTGAGTGTGTGTGTGTATATGTATATATATTATCACGCTCCAGTCCCAAATTACGTAGGACTAGGACACGTAAGCATGCCAGCCGCATGGATGTGGCAACTCCAATATATGGAAACCAAATCCATACGTACGCTGTAATATGAATATCAAATCCACGAGTGGTATAAAAGGTAATACTAGTCACAGGGTAAAATCTAAATCTCATCCACGAAAATCAGATATAAATAAAGTAACCAATGTCTATGAAACTAGATCTCAATAAGAAGTATCTAAGGATGATAGTTGGATGGAAACAAATCCACTACCAACTCAATGGGAAAAATAAATACATTATAAGTACAACTCAATCAAACAATATAAGTACCAGCTCTCAATCATGGCTCGAAGAGAAGACATCCACGAGCATACACAACCATCCAAATCTGCGCTCCTGCAAATACTCAAGAACAGGTACACCTGGCAGCGGACCAGGTCCTCAGAGGGACATAACAAGATACTTAAACACATGCCAATAAAGTACTGAAATAAATATCCAAAAGGGGTCGCCTAACCGTCTAAGTGAATGCAGTTAAGAACAACTTTCCCCACAAGTGAGCTATCTGGCTGAAAACTGGGATTTGGCATGGTTCTCTTTTGAAGATCCAGGGGCCCAAAGGCACGTCGTCTTTTGAACGGCGGAGGCCCGCCAATGTACATAATATATATGGGTCATCACCACCCGTATCTCCAGCGGAGAATCCGGGCGTCACAGAAAAAGTGTAAAGGAGCTCAAATGCGGTACTTGTTGTTCTTCCCACCCCATGCTCTAAGCATGTCACATCCATGATACGATAACACCTCTAATAACTGCCAAGTCTACTAGCATGTAAAGTTTCTAACAGCAGTTATTCCTAACGCACGTCCTACACGTACCGATGATCAGTCAATACATGCGTCCGTGATCTATATGAGACTCACAACTCGTGTAAAAATATGTGTCACCGTCAAATGAAACCTAATGATGCTACATGATAATGGGGTAGTCTCATGAACAAGGTCAATGCAATACATAAATAAAAACATTCGCGACGTCACCGTCGCGCATATTTTAAATAACAATTAAAATATATGAACTAAAGACAGAGAATAAAGATGCATGCAATCATATGGAATAAGAATAACAGTACAATGGCAAGGTATACTTGCCTGGCCAGAGAGCTGCGATGTACCAATAACCTGCTCCAAAAGTCGCGCAGAATAAATCCAACAACCTATATACATATGAATATAATACAATAAAATTATTAGTCATTACACTAGTGCACACACAACAATATTTACACTGGACTCAGGGGGTACACTAGGGGTGGCACTAGTCATCTAACACGGATAAATTACGCGTTGAATTACGCGGGGGTCGGTCTTTAAGTGCTGTACACAGTCAGACAGTCGATTGACAGATGTCTAAGCCAGTACGTTAAAGTACGCAAGGCAGGAATTTTATAAGTTCTTAGAGTCAACATGGTCAAGGTAAGTACGGGACAGTCCACGGTGTCCTAGGGTCGTATAGTCTGAACGTATTTAGTCCTAATTATTATTAGCATATAATTAATTACAATATACATATATATACCAAATATATATATATATACCATCCAATAATTATACGTACGAGGTTGAATAGTATGCATATACTAAATATATATGTAGGTATAACAAGCTGAATGCTATACGCGTACGAGTTCGTGTACGCAGCACCGGGTTCACCGGATCAGGGTCCAATATAAACTAACCGTGGTAACGAAATGCTACTGTCCTACTGAAACACACACAAACATACATAAAAGGGAATGACAGACAGGTTCATACCTCGGGGTACGTACACGGTACGACTGTGAGGTTGACGACGATGATGACGATGGTGAGGACGACGGTGATGATGATGAGTGTGATTACTTGAGGTGGTGATGATTGTTTGATGATGGGAGGGGATGATGATGAAGAGTATCGATGATGATGATGGGGTGAGGACCATGGTGGTGATGGTGTTAGGGATGATGGTGGTGAGAAAGTGATGATGATGATAGGGTGATGGCTGTTGCGGAGTCCGGCCAGCGGAGGAGGTGGTCCGGCCAGGAAGAAGAAACGAGGGGGTCAGCGAGGAGAGGGAAGGCTGCTGTGATGATTTTGTCGAGGAGGAGGAGGACGAAGGACAGGAAGTCAGGAGGAAGGACACGGAATGGTGGCAGTGGTGGTCGGATTAGTGGTGTGGCAATGGCGGTTGATCGAGTCCAGCGGGAAGGAGATCGTCTGGGACGAGGGGAGGTCGGGAATGGTTGTGGTGTGGCTCGACGTGGAGGTTCCTCGGAGATGGAGGTGGAGGAGACGGTGCTGACATGGAGTGGAGAGGGAGGTCCGGCTCGGCGGTTCAGGCGTCGAGGCTGCTTCTGTCGATGTTCAGGCGAGCTGTTGTCGGTTCAGTCACGCTCGGGAAGGATGACCGGGATGGCCGGAGGAGGTCGAGTCGATGCTTGTTCAGTGGTCGACGGGTTCAGGATCGGCGGTGAGACGCGGTGATGTGGGTAAGGTCGAGGTCGGGCATGCCAGAGTTTGGTGGAGAAAGGCGACAGCGGAGAGCTTTGGTCCGGCGGCGGATCTGAACTCCGGCGAAGGAAGGGAAGGGTGGACGGTGAACAGGGGGTATAGGGATGATGTCGGCTATGAAGAAATTTAAGGTGTTGGGAAAATAAAGAAAATAAAGAGAAAGGAATATTTATACATATAAAGTTTGGTTTGGGTTGACCTAGAAATTAGGGCTTGGTCAACATTCCTTGGGCTTGGGCCTCGGGCTTGCATGAGGGTGTTGGGCTAGAAATTACATGATTTAAAATGCAAGGATGGAGTTTTAAAATAAATGGAGGCGATGTGCGCGTTGCACATACTGAAAATTATAGAAAAATCTATGTGAAGGGAAAAATAGGTTTCTTCATGAATTGTCCAATGGTGGGGACGCCTCGGTGCATTTTTGCATAAAAGCCCCCCAAAAGTTAGAAAATTGCACAAAGGCGGAAATTAGATTAAATCGGAACGCGCATGATGTTCTAGAATTAATTAGGAGTACATGGGATTAAATCAGGCGGGACACAATTATCAGGGGCGTAGAGAGAACAGTGTAGAATTTTAATAAAATTTGAGATGCACAAGACGGGCAAGATTGTGTCTCCAATTATCGTAGCAATGGTAAGGTGCACTACGTGTTATTTAATTATTGCATAATTAAATAAAAGCCGTGTTCTAATTCCAATTGGGTTCAAACTAGCCCTAATTTTACTATCTAAGCCAAGTAGCCCTAATTTTGGGTGAGGGGGTTTACAATCTACCCAACTTAAAACAATTTCGTCCTCGAAATTAAACTAGGGTAGGGTTTCTCTATCTAACCTCACTTGATTACAGTATAAAGAATTCTCCTTAAGTTAACATGGTAGTTTCTACCCAACTTAGAATTTATCCATCTATCATCTAAGGCTATACACCTAAGAAGGCTATGTCCCAAATTATTTAATCATGTTATTGAATCCTCCAGTCTTTAACACCAAACATATCGTCAATGATATGCCCTTAATCATTTATAAAATATAGTCATCAAACAATGTGATTGGCCTATGGGGAATATCTAGTACTATCTATATATCAAACTTATACCAAGCAAGATGTTTCATCTTTTCGAAATAAGGAAAGACGTAGATCAATAAATAAGAGTTCAAGGGAGAAGTAATAGAATGCAAGTATAGGGATCAAGGCGTTTTAAGGAATCCAAATGGGAATTGCCAAGGCAGTTGTGGACTGAAATCCTATTTGGGTAAATCCGTATTCGCATGCTCGTATTAGTACAGTTATGTAGCTGATACGATACGCTTAGACATGTCTAGGGCAAGTATATTCGTCTACTAATCACTATATATCTCAATCCACGAAAAATAGTATTGTGGAGGGCGAACCAAGCGCACTAAGGTTAGCTAGGCCTTAATACACTGATCCTGAAATGTATTAGTGTGCGCGCCCACTAATACATATGTAGTGAACAAGCTTGATAAAGAATAAGCTTGCAAAAACTAGGCTATAATAGCAGCATAAGTCAAGATAGTACAATAAATATAAATACGCTGGATTATGATGAAAGAAGGTGCAAATTAATTCAAGTTCACAGAACAAAAACATCATAAGCAACAATAATAAAAAGACTCTACAACCTCTACAGTTATCATACAACCTTATTGTCTAAGTTGCTAGTCGACCAAATAGGGCATGGACCTCTAAATTCTATTGTCTGAATAAATAATGTCGTCCTTGCTAGCATACAATTAATGTCATTCAGTTACACTTCAATAATGGGTCAAAAGACTGTGAGATACTAGGTTGTGAGGCATACTACCTAACTTAAAATAATTAAACTAATACTGTGACAGTCTTAAGATGGTCCTACAAAATAATCTTGCACATGTAAATAGAGCAGAAACTCTTATTAGGGTATATGAGGAAAGATCTTGGTACTTATTAGGGTCTCCTATTGCATTATATAGGTAAGGGTCACCTTAAGTCTTAATCCTAGTGCTCATAGAACATGTGTCGATTGCGAGAATAGAAGAGTTACTAGCCGTTAGGGGAAAGGGATCTAACCTGTATCGAGGTGAGGGTACAAATTACGTGGTCTACAAATAGGAGTAATCACCACAATCTAATTGAACAACTCAACTATTAGGTTCTAACTACAAGGTACACAATTCAAAGTTCAAGATTACAACTATGACTATAGCAAACTATATATCCTATTGTAGAGTATAATCACTTGGTCTATAATCAGAAGTGTCAGATGGCACGAGTTGAAAGATGAAGAAAAGAATAAGAAGATAATTTATTCGTCGCACAATTAGCGAACGTTAAGGCCGCAGAGGAACAATATATGAAATTAAGATAAGGGCTCTATATAGCATCATGGTTTTCTAAAGGGGAGTGGGATGCTAGTTGCTATGTTCGAGGCATGATCAAGGGAGAGGGTTTATTACATTCCTCTAGGCTTCCTAGGGTGCTGTCTACTAATAACAAGGCAATGATATAAGTTTTACAGTTCCCCAATACTATCCAATTATGAGGGTTAGGTTCAGTCCTAATGTTCAATATTGGTTCTCCATTGGTTCCTCAATACTAGGGTCAAACATTATGGTAAAACTTCTAACTATCTCTAGTAGTGTCTATACTACTCTCAAGTCTTCTTAATACATCAAGGGGTAATGGTATACCAATATAAAGATAAGGAATTCTAGGGTTCACTAGATATTCTAAACTTAGTGGTGTGTCTATATTCTCGTTGTATTCTTAATAGGTGTGCTACCCTAATTATCATCCTAATAACAGGGGTTCCTATATTCTAGCAGAAGTCTATACTCAAAGAACTTATTAGGAAAGTACAGGAACCAAGCAGGATACAATTGTTCAAATAGAACAAATAGGAGGAAGATGAATCATAGTCAATTGTGGATGAGATCCTATACTCTAGTCCTAGGTGCAGTCTTGTTCGGTACAGTAATGTAACCGAGACAATATGCTCTTGACCTGCATGGGCCACCACAAAAATATGTCACACCCCAGTCCCAAATTACGTAGGACTAGGACACGTAAGCATGCCAGCCGCATGGATGTGGCAACTCCAATATATGGAAACCAAATCCATACGTACGCTGTAATATGAATATCAAATCCACGAGTGGTATAAAAGGTAATACTAGTCACAGGGTAAAATCTAAATCTCATCCACGAAAATCAGATATAAATAAAGTAACCAATGTCTATGAAACTAGATCTCAATAAGAAGTATCTAAGGATGATAGTTGGATGGAAACAAATCCACTACCAACTCAATGGGAAAAATAAATACATTATAAGTACAACTCAATCAAACAATATAAGTACCAGCTCTCAATCATGGCTATAAGAGAAGACATCCACGAGCATACACAACCATCCAAATCTGCGCTCCTGCAAATACTCAAGAACAGGTACACCTGGCAGCGGACCAGGTCCTCAGAGGGACATAACAAGATACTTAAACACATGCCAATAAAGTACTGAAATAAATATCCAAAAGGGGTCGCCTAACCGTCTAAGTGAATGCAGTTAAGAACAACTTTTCCCACAAGTGAGCTATCTGGCTGAAAACTGGGATTTGGCATGGTTCTCTTTTGAAGATCCAGGGGCCCAAAGGCACGTCATCTTTTGAACGGCGGAGGCCCGCCAATGTACATAATATATATGGGTCATCACCACCCGTATCTCCAGCGGAGAATCCGGGCGTCACAGAAAAAGTGTAAAGGAGCTCAAATGCGGTACTTGTTGTTCTCCCCACCCCATGCTCTAAGCATGTCACATCCATGACACGATAACACCTCTAATAACTGCCAAGTCTACTAGCATGCAAAGTTTCTAACAGCAGTTATTCCTAACGCACGTCCTACACGTACCGATGATCAGTCAATACATGCGTCCGTGATCTATATGAGACTCACAACTCGTGTAAAAATATGTGTCACCGTCAAATAAAACCTAATGATGCTACATGATAATGGGGTAGTCTCATGAACAAGGTCAATGCAATACATAAATAAAAACATTCGCGACGTCACCGTCGCGCATATTTTAAATAACAATTAAAATATATGAACTAAAGACAGAGAATAAAGATGCATGCAATCATATGGAATAAGAATAACAGTACAATGGCAAGGTATACTTGCCTGGCCAGAGAGCTGCGATGTACCAATAACCTGCTCCAAAAGTCGTGCAGAATAAATCCAACATCCTATATACATATGAATATAATACAATAAAATTATTAGTCATTACACTAGTGCACACACAACAATATTTACACTGGACTTAGGGGGTACACTAGGGGTGGCACTAGTCATCTAACACGGATAAATTATGCATTAAATTACGCGAGGGTCGATCTTTAAGTGCTATACACAGTCAGACAGTCGATTGACAGATGTCTAAGCCAGTACGTTAAAGTACGCAAGGCAGGAATGTCATAAGTTCTTAGAGTCAACATGGTCAAGGTAAGTACGGGACAGTCCACGGTGTCCTAGGGTCGTATAGTCTGAACGTATTTAGTCCTAATTATTATTAGCATATAATTAATTACAATATACATATATATACCAAATATATATATATATACCATCCAATAATTATACGTACGAGGTTGAATAGTATGCATATACTAAATATATATGTAGGTATAACAAGCTGAATGCTATATGCGTACGAGTTCGTGTACGCAGCACCGGGTTCACCGGATCAGGGTCCAATATAAACTAACCGTGGTAACGAAATGCTACTGTCCTACTGAAACACACACAAACATACATAAAAGGGAATGACAGACAGGTTCATACCTCGGGGTACGTACACGGTACGACTGTGAGGTTGACGACTATGATGACGATGGTGAGGACGACGGTGATGATGATGAGTGTGATTACTTGAGGTGGTGATGATTGTTTGATGATGGGAGGGGATGATGATAAAGAGTATCGATGATGATGATGGGGTGAGGACCATGGTGGTGATGGTGTTAGGGATGATGGTGGTGAGAAAGTGATGATGATGATAGGGTGGTGGCTGTTGCGGAGTCCGGCCAGCGGAGGAGGTGGTCCGGCCAGGAAGGAGAAACGAGGGGGTCAGCGAGGAGAGGGAAGGCTGCTGTGATGATTTTGTCGAGGAGGAGGAGGACAAAGGACAAGAAGTCGGGAGGAAGGACACGGAATGATGGCAATGGTGGTCGGACTGGTGGTGCGACAATGGCGGTTGATCGAGTCCAGCGGGAAGGAGATCGTCTGGGACGACGGGAGGTCAGGAATGGTTGTGGTGTGGCTCGACGTGGAGGTTCCCCGGAGATGGAGGTGGAGGAGACGGTGCTGACATGGAGTGGAGAGGGAGGTCCGGCTCGACGCTCTGCTTCTGTCGATGTTCAGGCGAGCTATTGTCAGTTCAGTCACGCTCGGGGAGGATGACCGGGATGGCCGGAGGAGGTCGAGTCGATGCTCGTTCAGTGGTCGACGGGTTCAGGATCGGCGGTGAGACACGGTGATATGGGTGAGGTCGAGGTCGGGCAGGCCAGAGTTTGGTGGAGGAAGGCGACAGCGGAGAGCTTTGGTCCGGCGGCGGATCTGAACTCCGGCGAAGGAAGGGAAGGGTGGACGGTGAACAGGGGGTATGGGGATGATGTCGGCTATGAAGAAATTTAAGGTGTTGGGAAAATAAAGAAAAGAAAGAGAAAGGAATATTTATACATATAAAGTTTGGTTTGGGTTGACCTAGGAATTAGGGCTTGGTCAACATTCCTTGGGCTTGGGCCTCGGTCTTGCATGAGGGTGTTGGGCTAGAAATTACATGATTTAAAATGCAAGGATGGGGTTTTAAAATAAATGGAGGCGATGTGCGCGTTGCACATGCTGGAAATTATGAAAAAATCTATGTGAAGGAAAAAATAGGTTTCTTTGTAAAACCCCTTCCTAGAAAATCGTATATACCTATTTTATTATTAATTATTAATTAAATTATAGTAATTATGTCTAAATAGGAGAAATAGATTTTTAATAATTTTTATGTTAGGTGTTCGGGCACTTAGAGGACTTGTGGGACCATCAGGAATTTTTCGGAATTTATTCCATGTAGGAGACCCCTTGAGCTGTTGCTAGCCTAACGATGTGCATTATCCTAATCTATAAATTTTCTTATGTGTGAATATATATATATATATATATATATATATATATATATATATATATATATATATATATATATATATATATATATACAAATATATATATGTATATATATAGATTTAAAGAAGGAAAGGAAAATAATAGATAATACTACTAAGTATAATAAGTAATATAATAATAAAACTAACTAAGTAATATAATAATAATAATAGTATATTAACAACAACTATCTAAACTTGCTGCAATTTAACGTGGCTTCCCACTTAGCACCCCTTCAGCAATATACATAGGAGCCCGCCCCCTATTTGCCAGTATCCCACCCACTTATATGACCCGCTCTATTCAGCGGCTTGGCCTTGGCGGAAACCCGATCCCATCATCCCCTCTCTATCATAATATATATATATATATATATATATATATATATATATATATATATATATATATATAATTAGCTCCCAAAAACCCTAACCTATTTCCAGACCTCCTCTTCCCATCTAAGAGCCGTCACCACAGCCAGAGAAGCCTCCCCAAGCCATCCAACCATCCCGTCGACGCCGACATCGCGAACTGCAGTTTTCCACTCGAAGCATCTTCGCTCCGGCGTGATTTTCTGTCGACTCGCTCGACCAAACGCTGTTCCGTTTTCATAGGTATGATCTTACCTCAACCCTCTCCAATATTTGTTTTATAGTCAACCTCGGAAAACGTGTGCCCCTAGGTGAAAAACAGCGCCCAAGTCAGCGCGAACAGACAGAATTCTGCAATCGCAGAATTCCAGATTGACCACCCATGTTGCCGAGTTCGTATCTCCCACCACAGAGATCCGAATTCGGTGATTCTTTTTGATACCTGTAGATTACATGACCTAGTTTACTTTCTGTATTATAACTTTGTGCTATTAGTTGCTGTGGACAAAAATATATTCGTCACAAAACTGTGCGCACCCACTTTTTCCGGTTTTCCAAAAGTTGGAGATCGGAGCGCGCCCCGCCAAACGGGACCGCCCCGCCGTGTGCCAAGTGTACCGAATGGTGCACACAGCATAATCGGACACGTGAAAATTTGTGGAGACTGATTCGGACGCGTGTGCGCGCCGGAATCAGGCCGTATCCGCGGACACATTTCGTGTCGCCACTTTTGTGGAACTCGCGAGTATTTTGTGCACGCTTGTCAGATTGTGACGAAACTTGCGCCACTGGACTCGTGGTAACGCGCTGGTCCTGTGACCCAATTTTCACACATTTCTGAGACGGTTGACCAGATCGCCAATTGGCGGGTCCCACAGTTGACTTTTTGGACCAAATTTTGTTCGGCTCATCGGAATCCAAATTTGGACATACCGTTGGGTTCGTATTGACATCTAGAGTTGTTTGACCCATAGTTTGTCCTATTTAGAGACTGTTACCCTCGGCACGCTTTTCGGTGCAAAGTGGGCCACACGTGGACCCCACTTTTACCCGAAATTACCGTTTTGCCCCTGTGTCCAAATTGGACGAAAGGGAAGTACTTTTTAGCTATTTTGCTCATTCTAGAAATGTTGGTGATATTTATTTCAGTATCCGGAGACATTTGTTCTGAGGCCATAGCTTCTGGTCCTGTGTATTGGACATCTGGACGTGACATTTTGCAGTTTCTTGCCAGGCAAGTATACCTTGCCTTTGTTATACTGTTTAAATTCTGTACATTAGATGCATGTTTATTATCTTAAATTGTGCGCGTCCGAGAGAGACTCGGGTGCAGTCAACGGATGCGTTGACGTTAGGATAGTGTCTAACCTAGTGTCTAGTGGACCCACCTAAAGTGTGGAGTTATTGGTATGACTCCCAGGCCTTGACACATTTTCGTACACGTATTGTGAGTCTCATGTAGGGCACGGTCCTGCGTATGTGGTTGGCCACCTGTACGTGTAGGCGTGCGACGGATAAGGTATAACTGCTAATAGTGATGCATGTTAGAAGACTTAGCAGTTATTAGTAGGTGGAGCATAGACTGTCATGATACAATGGCCCGATCCTTGTCCTTGTTTAGTTGTAAGGATGGGCTACTGTTCTAGTGATAGACTATGACGCGTGTTGTGGATACAACATGCTTAGATCATTGGGCGGGGAGGACAACTTGTAGGCGTATGGGACACCCCACTTCCTTTACACTGATGCCACACTCGACGGAGTGATATGGACGATATATACTACACTGATGCCACACTCTTTGGGGTGATATGGACGATATATACTACACTGATGCCACACTCTTCGGGGTGATATGGATGTTATATTATACAGATGCCATGCTCTTCGGAGATGGACGTTATTACTGAGCGCCCTCCTATGGGGGCATGTGTGGCATATATTAGCCAGTTGTCACGACTGGTAAATTACGTCAGGATATGTCTAGCCTACACTTTCCCATATACTCAAGTTGTCCTCAAAGTGCATTTCACTTAGATGGTTAGGTCACCCATTGGATATTTATTTCAGTACTTTATTGGCATGTGTTTAAGTATACTTGTTATGTCCCTCTGAGGACCTGGTCCGCTGCCAGGTGTACCTGTTCTTGAGTGTTTGCAGGAGCACAGATTTGGAAGGATATAGATGCTTCATGGATGTCTTCTCTTCGAGCCGTGATTGGTAGCTGGTACTTATTGTTTGAGTGAGTTGTACTTATATTGTATTTAATTTTCCCATTTGAGTTGGTAGTGGATTTGTTTCCACCCAACTATCATCCTTAGATACTTCTTGTTGAGATCTAGTTTCATAGATACTGGTTATTTATTTCTATATGATTTTGGTGGATGAGATTTAGATTTTACCCTGTGACTTGTATTACATTTTATACCACTTGTGGATTTTATATTCATAATACAGCGTACGTGTGGATTTGGTTTCCATATATTGGAGTTGCCATATCCATGCGGCTGGCATGCTTACGTGTCCTAGTCCTACGTATTTTTGGGACTGGGCCGTGACATGTTTTTGTGGTGGCCCATGCAGGTCGAGAGCATATTGTCTCGGTTACGTTACTGTACCGAACAAGCCTGCACCTAGGACTAGAATATAGGATCTCATCCACAATTGACTATGATTCATCTTCCTCCTATCTGTTCTATTTGAACAATTGCATCCTGCTTGATTCCTGTACTCCTTAATAGTTCTTTAAATATAGCCTTCTGCTGAGAATATAGGAACCCCTGTTATTAGGATGATAATTAGAGTAGCATACCTATTAAGATTACAACGAGATTATAGATACACCACTAAGTTTAGAAAATCTAGCGAACCCTAGAATCCCTTATCCCTATAATTGGTTTACCATTACCCGGATGTATTATGAGGACTTGAGAGTAGTATAGACACTACTAGAGTTAGTTAGAAGGTTACCATAATGTTTGCCCCTAGCATTGAGGAACCCATAGAAAACAAAAACTTAATGTTTGGACTGAACCTAACCTTCATAGTTAGATGATATTGGAACTATAAACTTATATCATTGTCTTGTTATTAGTAGACAGCACCCTAGGAAGCCTAGAGGAATGTAATCAACACTTCTCCCTTGATCATACCCCGAACATAGCAACTAACACCCCACTCCCCTTAGAGAACCATGATGCTATCTAGAGCCCTCTACCTTTATTTTATATATTGTTTTCCTGCGACCATAGCGCTCGCTATTTTGCGACGGCTAAGTACGTTTCTTCTCTTCATCTTTCAACTCGTGCCATCTGACACTTCGGATAGTAGGCCAGGTAATTTTATTCTTTGTTAAGGGCTCATAGTTTGCTAGGATTATAGTTGTAGCCTTGAATGTGAAATTTTTATGCTTGGTAGTTAGAACTTGATAAGTTTAAGTTGTTTTGTAGATTGTGACCAATGATTAACCCTTAGTTTAAATCGTGTAATTTTTACCCTCACCTCGATACAAGTTAGACCCTTCCCCTTTAACGGCCAGTAACTCTTCTATCCTTACTATTGACACTTGCTGTAAGTGCAATGACTAAGACTTAGGATGACCATTACCTACATAAAAAGGATACCCTAATAAGTACCAAGATTTTTCCCCATACACCCTAATAAGAGTTTCAGCTCTATTTACATATGCAAGATTATTTTGTAGGACCCTCTTAAGACTGTCACTGTATTAGTTTAATTTTTATAAGTTGGGTAGTATACCTCACCACCTAGTATCATATAGCTCTTGTGATCCATTGATGAAGTGTAACTGAATGGCATTAATTGTATGCTAACATAAGATGATAGTGTTTATTCAGACTATAGAACTTAGAGGCTCATACCCTACTTTGTCGACTATCGACTTAGACAAGGAATTAATATGATAACTGTAGAGATTGTAGAGTCTTTTGTTATTGTTGTTTATGTTGTTTTATTTTTTGCAACTTGAATTATTTATAACTTCTCTCATCATAATCCAGCGTTATATTTTCTGTGCTACCTCGAATTATGCTGCTATTATAGCCTAGTTTTTGCAAGCTTATTCTTTATCGAGCTTGTTCATGACATATGTATTATTGGGTATACACAATAATATACTTCAGAATCAGTGTATGAAGGTCTAGCTAACCTTAGTGCGCTCGATTCGTCCTTCGTAACGCTACTTTACGTGGATTGAGATATGTAGTGATTAATAGACAATTATACTTGCCCTAGACATGTCTGATATCTCGTATCAGTTACATAACTGTACTAATACGAGCAGGCAAACAAAGAATTACCAAAATAGGATTTCAATCCACAACTGCTTTGATAATTCCCAATTGAATTCTTTAAACGCCTTGATCCCAATACTTCTATTCTATTACGCTGCCCTTGAACTCTTTATTATTGATCTTCGTCTTCCCTTATTTCGGAAAGACGAAACCTCGTGCTGGGTATAAAGTTTGATACACAGAGAGTACTAGATATACCCCGTAGGCCGATCACATACTTGAGGATTATTCTTTTGTAATTAAGGATATATCATATATGATATAATCGGCGTTGAAGTTTTGAGGATTGAATGACATGAGTAAATAAATTAAGGGATATTTTCTTAAGGTATATAGCCTTAGGTGATAGGTGGGTAAATTCTAAGTTGGGTAGTAGTGCATTGTCAACTCGGGAGGAATTTCTTTTAGATTATGATCGAGTAAGACTAGATTGGGAGAGGTTCAAGCCATTGTAATTTTGAGAAATTTAGAAGGATGACTAAGATGATGAGGATCAATGAATTGATATTGAGGACCCAATATTTATACCTTAAGTGCATGAGTTAAGCTTTTGGACAATGAAGGTAGAATCACCAATTTGAATTTAGAGGATAAATATAGAATTTCAGACTTGAATATTGGTGGACTGCATTTAAATTTTTTAATTTGGTGATTTGAATTAAGAATTAAAATTTTGGTTGGACGACCTATTGAAAATAATGAGGATGTGAATAGAATTTAAAGAGTCGAGGCATACAAAATTTTATAAGTGAAAATGGGAATATATTGGACTCAAACCACTTCTAAAGGAGATTGTGATAGTTAGAGATCGTGAGGTAAAGGTTATATGCGTATGTAAATCTTGGAGATGTTATGTAGATATGGATAATTTGAAACAAGGGGAGAAGAGATAACCATAGGTTAAATTTTGATTGGAGCAGTGGTCATCTTAACCTAGAAGTGATTGCAATGGATATGATTATGATTTTAGTTATCGCAAGAAGATTGCGACTGACTTGCCTTATTGTACCTAAAGGATTAACCGATTCTGCCTTATTTCAATTTTGAGGACGACATTGTCTTAAGTTGGCTAAATTGTGAAACCCCCTCACCTAAAAATTTGACCTACTTGGCTGAGTTAGTGAGACTAAGGTTAGCTGAATCCACTTAGAAATAGAACACGGTATTTTTATTTAGTTTACAACATGATAGCACTTGATACGCCTTACCGTGCTCCGATAATTGGAGCACTACACTAGCCACTGCCTTCCTATAAATTTTACACCCTTATCCTAGACATGCCCATCACCCAATTCTCATCTTTGTGCAATTTTCTAATTGTTGGACGCTTTTATGCAAAGGAACATTTATGTGTCCACACCATTGGACATGACACATGAAGAAACCTATTTTTTTCGCTCATATGGATTTTTTCCATATTTTTTTTTGGGATGTGCAACGTACAACATCGTCCACCCCTTTAAACCTAGCCTTGCCTTTTAAACAATGCAAATCTTATACCATCATTGCATTCTATCGTGGCTTAATTTTAATTTCGAGGACGAAATTTTTATAAGTTGGGTAGAATGTAAAACCCCTTCCTAGAAAATCGTATATACCTATTTTATTATTAATTATTAATTAAATTATATTAATTAGGTCTAAATAGGAGAAATAGATTTTTAATAATTTTTATGTTAGGTGTTCGGGCACTTAGAGGACTTGTGGGACCATCAGGAATTTTTCGGAATTTATTCCATGTAGGAGACCCCTTGAGCTGTTGCTAGCCTAACGATGTGCATTATCCTAATCTATAAATTTTCTTATGTGTGAATATATATATATATATATATATATATATATATATATATACAAATATATATATGTATATATATATATTTAAAGAAGGAAAGGAAAATAATAGATAATACTACTACGTATAATAAGTAATATAATAATAAAACTAACTAAGTAATATAATAATAATAATAGTATATTAACAACAACTATCTAAACTTGCTGCAATTTAACGTGGCTTCCCACTTAGCACCCCTTCAGCAATATACATAGGAGCCCGCCCCCTATTTGCCAGTATCCCACCCACTTATATGACCCGCTCTATTCAGCGGCTTGGCCTTGGCGGAAACCCGATCCCATCATCCCCTCTCTATCATAATATATATATATATATATATATATATATATATATATATATATATATAATTAGCTCCCAAAAACCCTAACCTATTTCCAGACCTCCTCTTCCCATCTAAGAGCCGTCACCACAGCCAGAGAAGCCTCCCCAAGCCATCCAACCATCCCGTCGACGCCGACATCGCGAACTGCAGTTTCCCACTCGAAGTATCTTCGCTCCGGCGTGATTTTCCGTCGACTCGCTCGACCAAACGTTGTTCCGTTTTCATAGGTATGATCTTCCCTCAACCCTCTCCAATATTTGTTTTATAGTCAACCTCGGAAAACGTGTGCCCCTAGGTGAAAAACAGCGCCCAAGTCAGCGCGAACAGACAGAATTCTGCAATCGCAGAATTCCAGATTGACCACCCATGTTGCCGAGTTCGTATCTCCCACCACAGAGATCCGAATTCGGTAATTCTTTTTGATACCTGTAGATTACATGACCTAGTTTACTTTCTGTATTATAACTTTGTGCTATTAGTTGCTGTGGACAAAAATATATTCGTCACAAAACTGTGCGTACCCACTTTTTCCGATTTTCCAAAAGTTGGAGATCGGAGCGCGCCCCGCCAAACGGGACCGCCCCGCCGTGTGCCAAGTGTACCGAATGGTGCACACAGCATAATCGGACACGTAAAAATTTATGGGGACTGATTCGGACGCGTGTGCGCGCCGGAATCAGGCCGTATCCACGGACACATTTCGTGTCGCCACTTTTGTGGAACTCGCGAGTATTTTGTGCACGCTTGTCAGATTGTGACGAAACTTGCGCCACTGGACTCGTGGTAACGCGCTGGTCCTGTGACCCAATTTTCACACATTTCTGAGACGGTTGACCAGATCGCCAATTGGCGGGTCCCACAGTTGACTTTTTGGACCAAATTTTGTTCGGCTCATCGGAATCCAAATTTGGACATACCGTTGGGTTCGTATTGACATCTAGAGTTGTTTGACCCATAGTTTGTCCTATTTAGAGACTGTTACCCTCGGCACACTTTTCGGTGCAAAGTGGGCCACACGTGGACCCCACTTTTACCCGAAATTACCGTTTTGCCCCTGTGTCCAAATTGGACGAAAGGGAAGTGCTTTTTAGCTATTTTGTTCCTTCTAAAAATGTTGGTGATATTTATTTCAGCATCCGGAGACATTTGTTCTGAGGCCATAGCTTCTGGTCCTGTGTATTGGACATTTGGACGTGACATTTTGCAGTTTCTTGCCAGGCAAGTATACCTTGCCTTTGTTATACTGTTTAAATTCTGTACATTAGATGCATGTTTATTATCTTAAATTGTGCGCGTCCGAGAGAGACTCGGGTGCAGTCAACGGATGCGTTGACGTTAGGATAGTGTCTAACCTAGTGTCTAGTGGACCCACCTAAAGTGTGGAGTTATTGGTATGACTCCCAGGCCTTGACACATTTTCGTACACGTATTGTGAGTCTCATGTAGGGCACGGTCCTGCGTATGTGGTTGGCCACCTGTACGTGTAGGCGTGCGACGGATAAGGTATAACTGCTAATAGTGATGCATGTTAGAAGACTTAGCAGTTATTAGTAGGTGGAGCATAGACTGTCATGATACAATGGCCCGATCCTTGTCCTTGTTTGGTTGTAAGGATGGGCTACTGTTCTAGTGATAGACTATGACGCGTGTTGTGGATACAACATGCTTAGATCATTGGGCGGGGAGGACAACTTGTAGGCGTATGGGACACCCCACTTCCTTTACACTGATGCCACACTCGACGGAGTGATATGGACGATATATACTACACTGATGCCACACTCTTCGGGGTGATATGGACGATATATACTACACTGATGCCACACTCTTCGGGGTGATATGGACGTTATATTATACAGATGCCATGCTCTTCGGAGATGGACGTTATTACTGAGCGCCCTCCTATGGGGGCATGTGTGGCATATATTAGCCAGTTGTCACGACTGGTAAATTACGTCAGGATATGTCTAGCCTACACTTTCCCATATACTCAAGTTGTCCTCAAAGTGCATTTCACTTAGATGGTTAGGTCACCCATTGGATATTTATTTCAGTACTTTATTGGCATGTGTTTAAGTATACTTGTTATGTCCCTCTGAGGACCTGGTCCGCTGCCAGGTGTACCTGTTCTTGAGTGTTTGCAGGAGCACAGATTTGGAAGGATATAGATGCTTCATGGATGTCTTCTCTTCGAGCCGTGATTGGTAGCTGGTACTTATTGTTTGAGTGAGTTGTACTTATATTGTATTTACTTTTCCCATTTGAGTTGGTAGTGGATTTGTTTCCACCCAACTATCATCCTTAGATACTTCTTGTTGAGATCTAGTTCCATAGATACTGGTTATTTATTTCTATATGATTTTGGTGGATGAGATTTAGATTTTACCCTGTGACTTGTATTACATTTTATACCACTTGTGGATTTTATATTCATAATACAGCGTACGTGTGGATTTGGTTTCCATATATTGGAGTTGCCATATCCATGCGGCTGGCATGCTTACGTGTCCTAGTCCTACGTATTTTTGGGACTGGGGCGTGACATGTTTTTGTGGTGGCCCATGCAGGTCGAGAGCATATTGTCTCGGTTACGTTACTGTACCGAACAAGCCTGCACCTAGGACTAGAATATAGGATCTCATCCACAATTGACTATGATTCATCTTCCTCCTATCTGTTCTATTTGAACAATTGCATCCTGCTTGATTCCTGTACTCCTTAATAGTTCTTTAAATATAGCCTTCTGCTGAGAATATAGGAACCCCTGTTATTAGGATGATAATTAGAGTAGCATACCTATTAAGATTACAACGAGATTATAGATACACCACTAAGTTTAGAAAATCTAGCGAACCCTAGAATCCCTTATCCCTATAATTGGTTTACCATTACCCGGATGTATTATGAGGACTTGAGAGTAGTATAGACACTACTAGAGTTAGTTAGAAGGTTACCATAATGTTTGCCCCTAGCATTGAGGAACCCATAGAAAACAAAAACTTAATGTTTGGACTGAACCTAACCTTCATAGTTAGATGATATTGGAACTATAAACTTATATCATTGTCTTGTTATTAGTAGACAGCACCCTAGGAAGCCTAGAGGAATGTAATCAACACTTCTCCCTTGATCATACCCCGAACATAGCAACTAACACCCCACTCCCCTTAGAGAACCATGATGCTATCTAGAGCCCTCTACCTTTATTTTATATATTGTTTTCCTGCGACCATAGCGCTCGCTATTTTGCGACGGCTAAGTACGTTTCTTCTCTTCATCTTTCAACTCGTGCCATCTGACACTTCGGATAGTAGGCCAGGTAATTTTATTCTTTGTTAAGGGCTCATAGTTTGCTAGGATTATAGTTGTAGCCTTGAATGTGAAATTTTTATGCTTGGTAGTTAGAACTTGATAAGTTTAAGTTGTTTTGTAGATTGTGACCAATGATTAACCCTTAGTTTAAATCGTGTAATTTTTACCCTCACCTCGATACAAGTTAGACCCTTCCCCTTTAACGGCCAGTAACTCTTCTATCCTTACTATTGACACTTGCTGTAAGTGCTATGACTAAGACTTAGGATGACCATTACCTACATAAAAAGGATACCCTAATAAGTACCAAGATTTTTCCCCATACACCCTAATAAGAGTTTCAGCTCTATTTACATATGCAAGATTATTTTGTAGGACCCTCTTAAGACTGTCACTGTATTAGTTTAATTTTTATAAGTTGGGTAGTATACCTCACCACCTAGTATCATATAGCTCTTGTGATCCATTGATGAAGTGTAACTGAATGGCATTAATTGTATGCTAACATAAGATGATAGTGTTTATTCAGACTATAGAACTTAGAGGCTCATACCCTACTTTGTCGACTATCAACTTAGACAAGGAATTAATATGATAACTGTAGAGATTATAGAGTCTTTTGTTATTGTTGTTTATGTTGTTTTATTTTTTGTAACTTGAATTATTTATAACTTCTCTCATCATAATCCAGCGTTATATTTTCTGTGCTACCTCGAATTATGCTGCTATTATAGCCTAGTTTTTGCAAGCTTATTCTTTATCGAGCTTGTTCATGACATATGTATTATTGGGTATACACAATAATATACTTCAGAATCAGTGTATGAAGGTCTAGCTAACCTTAGTGCGCTCGATTCGCCCTTCGTAACGCTACTTTACGTGGATTGAGATATGTAGTGATTAGTAGACAATTATACTTGCCCTAGACATGTCTGATATCTCGTATCAGTTACATAACTGTACTAATACGAGCAGGCAAACAAAGAATTACCAAAATAGGATTTTAATCCACAACTGCTTTGATAATTCCCAATTGAATTCTTTAAATGCCTTGATCCCAATACTTCTATTCTATTACGCTGCCCTTGAACTCTTTATTATTGATCTTCGTCTTCCCTTATTTCGGAAAGACGAAACCTCGTGCTGGGTATAAAGTTTGATACACAGAGAGTACTAGATATACCCCGTAGGCCGATCACATACTTGAGGATTATTCTTTTGTAATTAAGGACATATCATATATGATATAATCGGCGTTGAAGTTTTGAGGATTGAATGACATGAGTAAATAAATTAAGGGATATTTTCTTAAGGTATATAGCCTTAGGTGATAGGTGGGTAAATTCTAAGTTGGGTAGTAGTGCATTGTCAACTCGGGAGGAATTTCTTTTAGATTATGATCGAGTAAGACTAGATTGGGAGAGGTTCAAGCCATTGTAATTTTGAGAAATTTAGAAGGATGACTAAGATGATGAGGATCAATGAATTGATATTGAGGACCCAATATTTATACCTTAAGTGCATGAGTTAAGCTTTTGGACAATGAAGGTAGAATCACCAATTTGAATTTAGAGGATAAATATAGAATTTCAGACTTGAATATTGGTGGACTGCATTTAAATTTTTTAATTTGGTGATTTGAATTAAGAATTAAAATTTTGGTTGGACGACCTATTGAAAATAATGAGGATGTGAATAGAATTTAAAGAGTCGAGGCATACAAAATTTTATAAGTGAAAATGGGAATATATTGGACTCAAACCACTTCTAAAGGAGATTGTGATAGTTAGAGATCGTGAGGTAAAGGTTATATGCGTATGTAAATCTTGGAGATTTTATGTGGATATGGATAATTTGAAACAAGGGGAGAAGAGATAACCATAGGTTAAATTTTGATTGGAGCAGTGGTCATCTTAACCTAGAAGTGATTGCAATGGATATGATTAGGATTTTAGTTATCGCAAGAAGATTGCGACTGACTTGCCTTATTGTACCTAAAGGATTAACCGATTCTGCCTTATTTCAATTTTGAGGACGACATTGTCTTAAGTTGGCTAAATTGTGAAATCCCCTCACCTAAAAATTTGACCTACTTGGCTGAGTTAGTGAGACTAAGGTTAGCTGAATCCACTTAGAAATAGAACACGGTATTTTTATTTAGTTTACAACATGATAGCACTTGACACGCCTTACCGTGCTCCGATAATTAGAGCACTACACTAGCCACTGCCTTCCTACAAATTTTACACCCTTATCCTAGACATGCCCATCACCCAATTCTCATCTTTGTGCAATTTTCTAATTGTTGGACGCTTTTATGCAAAGGAGCATTTATGTGTCCACACCATTGGACATGACACATGAAGAAACCTATTTTTTTCGCTCATATGGATTTTTTCCATTTTTTTTTTGGGATGTGCAACGTACAACATCGCCCACCCCTTTAAACCTAGCCTTGCCTTTTAAACAATGCAAATCTTATACCATCATTGCATTCTATCGTGGCTTAATTTTAATTTCGAGGACGAAATTTTTATAAGTTGGGTAGAATATAAAACCCCTTCCTAGAAAATCGTATATACCTATTTTATTATTAATTATTAATTAAATTGTAGTAATTAGGTCTAAATAGGAGAAATAGATTTTTAATAATTTTTATGTTAGGTGTTCGGGCACTTAGAGGACTTGTGGGACCATCAGGAATTTTTCGGAATTTATTCCATGTAGGAGACCCCTTGAGCTGTTGCTAGCCTAACGATGTGCATTATCCTAATCTATAAATTTTCTTATGTGTGAATATATATATATATATATATATATATATATATATATATATATATACAAATATATATATGTATATATATAGATTTAAAGAAGGAAAGGAAAATAATAGATAATACTACTAAGTATAATAAGTAATATAATAATAAAACTAACTAAGTAATATAATAATAATAATAGTATATTAACAACAACTATCTAAACTTGCTGCAATTTAACGTGGCTTCCCACTTAGCACCCCTTCAGCAATATACATAGGAGCCCGCCCCCTATTTGCCAGTATCCCACCCACTTATATGACCCGCTCTATTCAGCGGCTTGGCCTTGGCGGAAACCCGATCCCATCATCCCCTCTCTATCATAATATATATATATATATATATATATATATATATATATATATATATATATATATATATATATATATATATATATATATAATTATCTCCCAAAAATCCTAACCTATTTTCAGACCTCCTCTTCCCATCTAAGAGCCGTCACCACAGCCAGAGAAGCCTCCCCAAGCCATCCAACCATCCCGTCGACGCCGACATCGCGAACTGCAGTTTTCCACTCGAAGCATCTTCGCTCCGGCGTGATTTTCCGTCGACTCGCTCGACCAAACGCTGTTCCGTTTTCATAGGTATGATCTTCCCTCAACCCTCTCCAATATTTGTTTTATAGTCAACCTCGGAAAACGTGTGCCCCTAGGTGAAAAACAGCGCCCAAGTCAGCGCGAACAGACAGAATTCTGCAATCGCAGAATTCCAGATTGACCTCCCATGTTGCCGAGTTCGTATCTCCCACCACAGAGATCCGAATTCGGTGATTCTTTTTGATACCTGTAGATTACATGACCTAGTTTACTTTCTGTATTATAACTTTGTGCTATTAGTTGCTGTGGACAAAAATATATTCGTCACAAAACTGTGCGCACCCACTTTTTCCGATTTTCCAAAAGTTGGAGATCGGAGCGCGCCCCGCCAAACGGGACCGCCCCGCCGTGTGCCAAGTGTGCCGAATGGTGCACACAGCATAATCGGACACGTAAAAATTTGTGGGGACTGATTCGGACGCGTGTGCGCGCCGGAATCAGGCCGTATCCGCGGACACATTTTGTGTCGCCACTTTTGTGGAACTCGCGAGTATTTTGTGCACGCTTGTCAGATTGTGACGAAACTTGCGCCACTGGACTCGTGGTAACGCGCTGGTCCTGTGACCCAATTTTCACACATTTCTGAGACGGTTGACCAGATCGCCAATTGGCGGGTCCCACAGTTGACTTTTTGGACCAAATTTTGTTCGGCTCATCGGAATCCAAATTTGGACATACCGTTGGGTTCGTATTGACATCTAGAGTTGTTTGACCCATAGTTTGTCCCATTTAGAGACTGTTACCCTCAGCACACTTTTCGATGCAAAGTGGGCCACACGTGGACCCCACTTTTACCCGAAATTACCGTTTTGCCCCTGTATCCAAATTGGACGAAAGGGAAGTGCTTTTTAGCTATTTTGCTCATTCTAGAAACGTTGGTGATATTTATTTTAGCATCCGGAGACATTTGTTCTGAGGCCATAGCTTCTGGTCCTGTGTATTGGACATCTGGACGTGACATTTTGCAGTTTCTTGCCAGGCAAGTATACGTTGCCTTTGTTATACTGTTTAAATTCTGTACATTAGATGCATGTTTATTATCTTAAATTGTGCGCGTCCGAGAGAGACTCGGGTGCAGTCAACGGATGCGTTGACGTTAGGATAGTGTCTAACCTAGTGTCTAGTGGACCCACCTAAAGTGTGGAGTTATTGGTATGACTCCCAGGCCTTGACACATTTTCGTACACGTGTTGTGAGTCTCATGTAGGGCACGGTCCTGCGTATGTGGTTGGCCACCTGTACGTGTAGGCGTGCGACGGATAAGGTATAACTGCTAATAGTGATGCATGTTAGAAGACTTAGCAGTTATTAGTTGGTGGAGCATAGACTGTCATGATACAATGGCCCGATCCTTGTCCTTGTTTGGTTGTAAGGATGGGCTACTGTTCTAGTGTTAGACTATGACGCGTGTTGTGGATACAACATGCTTAGATCATTGGACAGGGAGGACAACTTGTAGGCGTATGGGACACCCCACTTCCTTTACACTGATGCCACACTCGACGGAGTGATATGAACGATATATACTACACTGATGCCACACTCTTCGGGGTGATATGGACGATATATACTACACTGATGCCACACTCTTCGGGGTGATATGGACGTTATATTATACAGATGCCATGCTCTTCGGAGATGGACGTTATTACTGAGCGCCCTTCTATGGGGGCATGTGTGGCATATATTAGCCAGTTGTCACGACTGGTGAATTACGTTAGCATATGTCTAGCCTACACTTTCCCATATACTCAAGTTGTCCTCAAAGTGCATTTCACTTAGATGGTTAGGTCACCCATTGGATATTTATTTCAGTACTTTATTGGCATGTGTTTAAGTATACTTGTTATGTCCCTCTGAGGACCTGGTCCGCTGCCAGGTGTACCTGTTCTTGAGTGTTTGCAGGAGCACAGATTTGGAAGGATATAGATGCTTCGTGGATGTCTTCTCTTCGAGCCGTGATTGGTAGCTGGTACTTATTGTTTGAGTGAGTTGTACTTATATTGTATTTACTTTTCCCATTTGAGTTGGTAGTGGATTTGTTTCCACCCAACTATCATCCTTAGATACTTCTTGTTGAGATCTAGTTCCATAGATACTGGTTATTTATTTCTATATAATTTTGGTGGATTAGATTTAGATTTTACCCTGTGACTTATATTACATTTTATACCACTTGTGGATTTTATATTCATAATACAGCGTACGTGTGGATTTGGTTTCCATATATTGGAGTTGCCATATCCATGCGGCTGGCATGCTTACGTGTCCTAGTCCTACGTATTTTTGGGACTGGGGCGTGACATTCTTCATGAATTGTCCAATGGTGGGGACGCCTCGGTGCATTTTTGCATAAAAGTCCCCCAACAGTTGGAAAATTGCACAAAGGCAGAAATTAGATTAAATCGGAATGCGCACGATGTTCTAGAATTAATTAGGAGTACATGGGATTAAATCAAGCGGGACACAATTGTCAGGGGCGTAGAGGGAACAGTGTAGAATTTTAATAAAATTTGAGATGCACAAGACGGGCAAGATTGTGTCTCCAATTATCGTAGCAACGGTAAGGTGCGCTACGTGTTATTTAATTATTGCATAATTAAATAAAAGTCGTGTTCTAATTTCAATTGGGTTCAAACTAGCCCTAATTTTACTATCTAAGCCAAGTAGTCCTAATTTTGGGTGAGGAGGTTTACATATATATATATATATATATATATATATATATATATATGTGTGTGTGTGTGTGTGTGTGTGTGTGTGTGTGTATATATAGATATGTGTTTATATATGTATTAGTGTGTGTGTGTGTGTGTGTGTGTGTGTTCATAAGTATTTATGTGAGTGTATATGTGTGTATATATATATGTTAGTGTGTGTGTGTATATATATATAGTTATATATATATATATATATATATATATATATATATGTATATATATATATGTGTGTCTGTGTGTGATTGTGATTGTGTGTGTGCGTGTTTGTGTGTGTGTGGAGCGAGGTGTGCAGCGAGCGAGGGGGGGGGGGACTGCTGTCCACAGCAGCTGCCCACAGCAGCAGCAGCAGCAGCTGCAGCAGCAACAGCAGTTTAAGGCAGCAGCAACAGCAGATTTAGGCAGCAGCAGTTTAAGGCAGCAACTGTAGCAGATTTAAGCAGCAGCAGCAGCAGGGTAAGCAGCAGCAGGATAAGCAGCAGTAGCTAGAGGGAGTGAGGGTTATGTATGATAGATAAATAAGATAGATAGATAGATAGATAGATAGATAGATAGATAGATAGATAGATAGATCAATTGTTAGATAGATACATGGATGGATAGATTAATGGATTGATAGATAGAATTTTAGATAGATATATAGATATAGATAAATAGATAGATTGATAGATTGATGGCTAGATAGATAAATAAGATAGATAGATAGATCTATAGATAGTTAGATAAATAGATGGATAGCTAGCTAGATAGATAGATTGATAGATACTATATAGATATTAGATAGATAGATAGGTAGGTAGTTATCTATCTATATGTATAGATATATATATACATATAGTTAGATAGGTAGTTTATATATAACTAGTTCTAGATATAGATATATATATATGTGAGTTGGGTATATATATAGGTATATGTATATATGTGTATGTGTGAATATAGATACATATAGTTATGTAGATACTTATATGTATTAGATATATATTTTCTAGCTTATATTATTAGCTAGGTATATATGTTTATGCATAAATAGCTAACTAGAGGGGTAGTTAGTGAGGTATTGGAGGATATCTCAATACCTTGAGATACCAAGGTATCTCAATATCTTGAGATATCCAAGGTATTGAGTTTCGAGCGGGGTTTTTGAACAATTGCCTAGGTTTGAGTTTAGAGATAGGTTTTTATGTATATGTGTATATATTTACGCGTGCTATCATAGGTTTTAGCGGGTATAGATGGGGCGTATAGCGTAGGGTGAGGTATCGGATACCGAGGGTATCCCGGTATCTCAAGGAGGCGAGTTTGAGAGTTTATTAGCTTAATGACCTAGTTTTGGCCTAGAATTTCAGGGGCACCCTAGTTTGACCTAGACTTGACCGTAGTTGACTCGGTTGACCGCCAAAGTCACTTTTGACCTAGTTTTGATCCAAAGTTGACTTTTTAGACCCAGAGTTGACTTTTTGGCCCAGATCTCACCGGTTTGACCCGTTTGACCTAGAACAACCTTAGAAGCCTGTTTTTAATTATTTTATATCTGTTTAACTTATTAGAAATCATGTTTAACCTTGCTTTTCGCAATAGGTTCTTGCAATACCAGTTCGGATCGCCAGTTGCTCAGGACGTCAGGCGAGTACATTCTCTGATAGTTTTTATTATCTGATGATTATTATGATTCAGCTTCTAGTATAGTATCATCTAATTTTTTTGGCACAACACGGGATACGGACTGGTATTTCTGGATTTATTTACTTGCGACACGTATATTTCATGTTTCTGGCCTCTATTCTGGAATCACTAGTGGCATCACCTACAGGCATCACTACAGGCATCACTCATATTTCAGGCTGGACTCATACTTGATTTACGTGTCGGGTCTTGGATTCACTTGTATTAGTCGGGGCGGGGAAATACTCGAGTAGACATGTAAACATTCCCATCTGGAATCATCAGGAATTACTCCCTCTGGTCTAATCTAGAATGATAGCAGTCGCGCACCCAGTGCGCGGTGAGCCGTACTTACCCCTAGCCGTTTACATGTCGAAACAAGTATTTCAAAGACACCGAGTTCATTCTTTATCGTCTGGACTCTCTTGTATTTCTTGCTGGTCTCACTTACATGTTTTTGGACTTGACTCACTACATGTATTTCATGCTGGACTCACTACACGTTCTTGTGCACAGACTTACTCTTAGTTTAGATTTCTTGCATCTTACAGTTATTACTATCTTGCTTCTGATATTTATGCATCTTTACCTTTATGCACCAGTGACATATGTATATTTCCTTGTTTATACTTTATTTTCCATCACCTTGCTACTTGCTATAACTGTTTTATAGTTTTTATCATTTAACTGAAACTGCTGTTAGAGATGTACTTGCTCCAGTCCTGACTAGAAATATTTTTCCAGAGTATCCGGAGGAGTGGTGTCCAACGTTTTATGGACCTGAGCCTGTCGATGGTGCAGACAGGGACCCTCTAGTTTAGGGGTGAGTTCCGGGTTGGTAGCCGGGATCACTAAGACCTTGTTGTTGTTTTATTAGCTTTTAGCACCGGATTTGTCTCCGGTTTTGGATTGAGACCTTGTATTATATTTGATTCAGGATGTTGTATTATTATTATTGATGTTGTGGTTGTTGTAGTAGTTGTTTAGACCTTGTAGTTGTTAGATTTCTGTGTTATCTTATCTTGCTTAGATTCGTGATTGAGTACTTGTGATTATCATTATGATATTGCTCCTCCGTTTGGAGTTGAGATCTTGACAGGTTTATATATTGATTGCGTGAGATTGTTAGCTAGATAGTTGATCTAGACAGCGTTCTACCGCCGATGCTGCGGCGTAGGCTGGACGTACCCACGACTCATGCCCAATTTTTCGGGTGCGGGTCGTGACACTTGGCCGACCCCTCTTCCCTCTACCCCACAAATACAAGCAGCCCCCTTTCCATTAAACCCATACAACATAATATCCATCACCAAAAACCTTCTCCCCTTATCCAAAGTTCAACCTTTCATCATCATTCCACCCAATCTCCACCAAACAACCATAAAGACTCCATAATTGCTATAAAATTCATCAAGACTCCATTGCCATCATCTTTAACCTATCAAGAAAGGAGTAGCAAGGCAAGCACAAGCAAGAATATGTGTTTCTTGGACAAGAAGATGCACCACCATCCAAACCTTCAAAGCTTACGGTAAATGTTCGAACTTTTCGTCTCAAATCCCCATGGCATGATTCTTTTAGAATTTATGTGAATCCATTTTTATTGAACCCATCCTTGCAATCTATTTATCATATTTAAATTCTATGTAGATCGCATGTTAGATTGATATATTGGATTACGGTATGACTAGTTTGAGACCTTGTGATGCGATTCTTGGAGGGTTTGATATTAATTCTTAAAAATAAACTTATATGTATGTTAATTCTGGAAATAAAGTATTTAACCTTAAATTTATGTCAAAACTAAACCCTAGTACTATGGACCATTAGACTAGGTTCTTGGATAAATTTATGGCATAATTTGACAAATAAAAATGGGCTAATTTTGGTATTAAAAAATAATTTTATTTTTTTGATTTTTAATCAGATTTTTATGTGATTTTATGTGTATTTTTATCAATCTAGATCATAACTGTGGATTGGTGATATTCCGGACAAGTTCCAAACAAGACTAGTAGGCCTAATATAGCCATAACCATAAAATATGCTTAAAATTATAAATCTAGAATTCAGAGGTTAAAATCAGTATAAGTTATGTTTAAATTATGATTTTATGATTCTTAGATGATTTATATTCATTTTCTTCAATTGGGGACTTAACCGTAAATTTTGGAAGTCGAAAACCATAAAACAAGTTCCCGATACCTCGTAAAACACTACAAGAAAATTGGATTTCTGTGACATGTAAAGTTGTCACAGAAGTTGGTAAACTCGGCATAACACATCTTTTGTGACAAGTACAATGATGACGTATTTTCGTTATATATATACTTCCATGGCTAAAATATATAGTGACGACTAAAATATATAGTGACGACTAAAATATGACGTCACAGAAGGTTTTCAACTGTAACAAACAAAGCTTGTCACAGATAGTATTCTTTCTGTGATAATATACATCGTCACTATGAATGTTATAAGTGATGCACAATATTATCACAAATATTATATTATTGTATATTAAAATAAAAATATATTTTGTCAAAAGAATAAAAAATAAAACTAACAAATTTATATTTGAACCCTATGTGATTCGAACATGCAACATTCTAATCCAGAATCAAACATGCTAGCACTACACCAAAACCATTAGTTTATCAAATAAAAATAATAATATCTATGAATTCTTCCAGGACTGTTTGGCAGAATATTTATTAGAGAATATTTTTTTCAAAATTATTTTTTCAACAAAATTTCCTAAAATTTATTATTCTTTAAAAATAATTCTGATTTTTTTAACTTTGTTACATAGAACTTGTTGTTATAATTCTTTTAAGAAGACATAGAATACAGCTTAAGTGACAAGTATTTCCACTTGTCACATAGTACTTATTGTTACAATTCTTTAAGGAAGTCACAGAAGACACCATAAGTGACAAGAATTTTTACTTGTCACATAATACACATTAAGTGACAAATATTTTTACTTGTCATATATAACTTGTTGTTATAATTCTTTAAGGAAGTCACAGAATACACTTTAAGTGACAAGCATTTTGACTTGTCACATAAAACTTGTTGTTACAATTCTTTAAGGAATTCACATAATACACCTAAAGTGACAAGTATTTTCATTTGACATATAAAACTTGCCTCTGATTCTCATACAAAAAATATTTTATTTTTAGTGACAATATTGAGCGACGACCAATAAAAACATAGTCACTGAATGATTTAAATGTGTGACAATATACAAATACTGTCACAAAATCAAATTATATGTGACAAAAAAAATTACTCGTCACAGAAATATTTCTTTCAGTGACAACTTTTACACTTGTCACAAACAACTTGTCACAAAAACCCAAATTTCTTGTAGTAAAACATATGAGTTGTTGTGTCAAGAATTCACTTGTTATGATGATATTGGATTTGGTTATATATGGTTAATAGTAATTTAGACATTTAAGTGGTGTTTGCAAGATTCTTTATTAGAAACTTAAAGTAGTTAATTGACTGTTTAGGTCAATTGGATTTCGGAGGAGTGGACGCGGGATCATCTTTGCAACTACATATTGTAGACCAAAGCAAGTATACTTTGCCAAGATGTTCACAGTTCTTATTTATTTCTTATGCTTTAGTTATCATATTTATACACATTCTTGATATATCTGCTTACCCTAGGCCCGGTTTACGGTACTTGTGTCCGAATAAGATTCATGTGCCGACATCCTCTGCAGAATCGAGTATCGTAATTAGTAAGTCAGTATTCGAACCCATGTTTGTGCATATATTATTTTCACATCCGACTGTAGGCACTTGACACATTATTCATGTGACAGAGTCTTTCTCGACAAGTTTATGGTAATTGGACTCTGGATAGGATTACAGGATGCATGGCATAGAGTATTTCTAATTATATATATATAGTGTCCATGACTTGTATTGATAGTTAGAGGTCAGGATCTTGCGTGCCTTGATTGAGACGTGGGGTTACGTTAGGAGGGGAGAGTATTCATCATGCTATGGGCATATTCTACTTATTACTTATCTATTCGTTTATTAGGCTCTAAATTTCCTATGCGGAATCTAAAGTGTTTATATATATATATATATATATATATATATATATATATATATATATATATATATATATATATATATATACTATCCTTCTCCGAGTTCCCCCACACGGAGCCTTGAGTGTACTATTAGCTGACGAAAGTGTCCATTGAGATCTTCCGTGAGTACCATCCCAGGGTACGAGTCCATACTCTCATTTGCATATAACATAGTTGGTTATAGTAGTTTCTCCTATATTATAACATTATACTATTTACTTCTGGCTTGAGTGTTTATTGTACGTTGTTATGTCCCCTGAGGATCTGGATCTGGATTATGTCCCCAGGTGTAGAAGAGTAGTGTCAAGACTCACACCCGGAATAAGGGCACGAGTAGTGAGGAATGCCCAACCTACGCCGCAGCATCGACGGTAGAACGTTGTCTGGGTCAACTCTACTATCTAAAATCTCATACAATATATATACATGGTACCTGTCAATCATCTCAACTCCAAACGGAGGAACAATATGGTATCTGATAATGATAAACTATACTCAATCATAATTCAAACTAAGGAAGATAAGCACGGGATAGAGTAACGAAGGAAAAGAGTCACAATACATCCACTTGCCTGAAATAATATATATGCCATAAGCCTCAATAAAGTCTAATACAAATATAAATAAATTATCTAAGCCTCCTCAGGCTCTGGTACCAAGTCATCCTGCTATAAAGAAGTATCCTCTAATGGTATGCCATCCTGCAGTCCGTAGTACGTGGGACACTGGTCTACGAGCCAATCATCTAAAAAATATATCCAGTCAGGATTGGAGTGAAGTACATACCCCTGAAAGCAGTTTCAATTACATAATCGAGTATATATAACAGATAATATAAAAGAATATAAGATAACTAAATATCAGAATGAAGTGAACTAGGGTGAACATGTAATGTACTGGAATGAAGAACAGATAATAGAATAACTGCAATATAATAGAAATAAATAAAACTAGCTAATGTGCCATGGAATACAAGTTCATTATGTGATCGATTTAGGTTGAACATGAATACAATATGGTAACTCGATTACACTTGTGATATATAATCGACATGTACACAAATACACTTGGGCTTGATCACATAACCAACTCTTATTCCCCTATCCCCAACTAATACTTATGGATCCAATCATGACACGTTACGAACACGAATATGGGCACATTGAACACGAGCAGTGTGTGAACATAAAGTACACGATAATCAATACCCGATGCATACGATAAAATACATGTGAAGGAGTACCCGCTGAACATGGTAAGAAAATAATATCTCCTGACATGATCCATATAGTACAAGTCCGTGTAACCACTGTGTCGGAATCAAGTATACAGTTCTAGAACATGTAATATATACACTATTATGAAATAAAAACTAACAGAAAAATATACTCGCCTGTTGTCCTGAGCAATGGGTATCAAACTGTGTCCGAACTAGAGTCCAAGTGACCTATATACGAATTATCATGTTAAAATAAGTGTCTTGGAGTCAAAATAAACTTAACTAGCTTAAAACTAGGTCTCTAGGTCAAACTAGGCTATTCGAGTCAAACTAGGTCAATTTCCTAATTTGGGTTCCAAGTTATCAACTTAGTTGGCCTATATAGCTAAACTAGTCAATACTAGGTTTATCAAGTCATTCTAGGTTGCTATTACTAAGTTTTCTAGGTTATATTAACTATTATAATATACTAACTATCATAAATTATTTATATATATACTTATTTATCCTAGTATCATGAAGTATCTTATCATTCTTATAACCTATCTACCCCTTACCTTGCCTTTAAACTCCATATCTTACTATGATACTCCTCTACCCTCATGTATCGTGATACAAGGTTACTTCCCGTATCTTGGTCCTTGGCACCTACACTTACCTCACCTCACCTAGAATCTTGACACATACTCAAAGTACCCAAGATACTAACTTACCTCCAATACTAACCCAAGTCTAATACATTGTGTAAACACCCTAAATTTTTAGAAATTAAATTAAATTTTATTATTTGTAATTACTAAATTTTGGGGAGATTTTCTATAATTTTTAGCTAATTATAAATGTTCGTTCATGGATTTATATTTTTGTGTATTAAATTAATTATTAAAATAGTGCAAAAATTATATTTTGGGTGTATAATTAATAATAGAGTATTGTATAATTTTTCTAGAATTTATTGGGGTCTAAAACTATTTTTAATGACCATATATATATTAAACCAACCCAAACCAACCCAAACCGAACCAAACCAACCTACTAAAACTACCCGGACCCGGATCCTAAACAAACCCGAACCCGCTAACCCCAGACCTGAACCCGCTGCTACAATTCCCCTCCCCGAACCCCCGCAGCCCGCGTCCTCTCCCTTCCTCTTCCAAAACTGTCGTACCCCCTCCTCTTCGTCTCCCCATAACTTCCTTCCGTCACCCTATATAATCCCTAGCCTAGTCGACCACCACCACCATCAACTCCTCTTCCAATCCCGATGAGCCACCGCCGACGTCGACCGCCGGACAGTCACCGCCGCACGCCGCAAGAAGCCACCGCGCAGCCACCAAAAATCCTGAGCAAATAACACAGCGAGGTACCCTACTTCTAGCCCCTGTAACTCTCTGCACAATTAACTAAATGTCGACCCGTCGAATCCTATGCTAAGACCACATAACCCTCTTGAACCCTGTATAATTAGTTCGGTGTATCGTGTCGTGTTTCGGTCGTAATTCTTGACGCAAAACATGAAAAAAATTACTCAATTTGTAGTTCAAAAACTATTTCAACCACCCATGTTCATGTCTGATTTTCTTTTAACCTAGTTAATATTTTTAAATTTTACTTGAACAGTAATTTAGACAATATAACCGAGATTTAATCTCTTTAATTAGTTTATTTTAATTTGTTGTATGCTGTGTTTTATTCGTTGTTGAATTTGATCAAAAACTTAGTTTTGTAAACCCAAAATTTTTTGAAATGGGGTGCGTCCCGCTAAACGAGGCAACTTCATCTTGTGCGATTGCACCGAAAGGTGCATATCAACGTGTGGGATTTTGCAAAAGTTAATTTTGATGTGCGTGCACACCAAAAATAATGCGTATCTGTTGAAAAGCCCAATATTGGCTTATTCTGACACTCGTCATAATTTTGTGTGTGCTTGTCATTTCACAATAAAATTTGCGCCATCGGATTCACAACATTACGTTGGTCCTGTGACCCAAGTCTGGTTCGATTCTGAGAACGTTGATGAAACATCATTTTGTGGGCCACACGGTTCCACTTGACGGTCGATTTTGTGACCGGCTCATCGCAATCCAGTTCTGGATGTTCCATTGGGTTCGTATCATTATTCTGAACTCGTAGACACTAAGTTTGACAATTTTGGAGTATTTTATCTCTGGCATATTTTTCGGTGCGAAGTGGGCCACATGTGAATCCCGCTTTGACCCAAAACTGTCAATTATGTTCCTGTGTCCAAATTAGACTTATGGATAGTCAATACTAGCTATTTCAAGTATTCTAAGAGCATTGGTAATGTTTGTTTCAGCATCCGTAGGCGTATCTGGAGATTCCACTTATCTCGGAGCAACTAACGGAGCTCAGAACACAGGCAAGTGTACCTTGCCAACTTGTAGAAGATCATGTGCTATTATTTGCTTATATTCTTTCCATATACTTTTGTGATGTACTTGTTCAACCTAGGACCGTGAGATGTTGCTTAACTTCCGAACAAGATTTGGGTGTCGACGCCGAACGCGGAGTCGTGTAACGTCACATAGAGAGTTGATACCACGATCCTATATATTTTTACATGCTTGCTTTACCAAGTACGTCATACCATATGACACTTAACACTATTCATGTGACAAAATCTTTCCTGAGTTATTCATGGTAATTCTGTATAGGCTTACATAATTCGTGACATGAGACTTGCATATACATAGATATCGTTATGACTCGTTGTACTAGTTAGAGGTCATGATCTTGCATGTTATGGACATGAGACATCGTGGATATGAGACGTGTGATTATATTGGGTGGAGAGAGACACATATGCTACAGGCTGATTACATACATATATATATTTTATTATTGCGGTGCTTTAGTCTCTATTCTAGAGCTTGGCCCATTGCGTGATATTACTGCTACCGGATCCCCGACACAGAGCTTGTAGTGGTTTCAGCCTGAGTACTAGTGATGCTCTCAACTTGTATTTCATATAGCTGGTTACATAGCTTGCCCTGAGGATCTATTTTTATTTACTGCATTTTATTTGGCTTGAGTTATTCGTGTACCTTGCTATTTTTCCTGAGGACCTAGATCCGGATTATGTCCCCAGGAACAACAGAGGAGGATTATCTCGAGATATACGGGACAAGAGCTGACGCTGGAGCAGTACTGGCACTAGAGGACAAGGTTGTGCCAAAAGATTTCTCTTGAGTATTCTGTTACATACTCAGTTTTTATGCTTCCAGTTATTTTATATATTGACCCATGGACTTATGAATTGACTTATTTTATCGGATTGTTCCTCGAGACACTATTTATTTGGACTTGTTGATAGACTATATATTTTTATCTATTATCTTGATTAGCCTATTTAGTTATGTTTCTTTCTGTGGATGAGATTAGAATTATTCTGTGATAGATGGTGTAGACTGCATTAATATTTATTACATCTTAAGTGCACTCTAACGGGTCCATTAAATTGGCTTTGCCCATTGGAGTTGTGCTGCTGGCCATTGCCACGTGGCTAGTCCCTCGATATTTTGGGACTGGGACGTGACACATTGATACGTAATCTAGACACTTATCCAATAACTAGTATCTTACCCTCACTTGACAATTACCTAACAATCAAGATACTTTTATCTTGATAATACCCAAGTGTCTTAATACCCAATTGATATCCCTTGATACACTCTTGATTCACTAGAGTATCATACCCTAGAGTTGATACTCAAATTCTAACACTCATAGGATTATCTAGTTGATACCCACTTGGATACTCATGATACTAACTCAATACACCACTCCAACTTACCCACAAACCTACACATTTCCTTCTACACTTATTGGAAACTGCACTCACTGAAATATACTCTCTCATGCACTGTGCATTGCACAGGTATAATTCTGATATCTACACTAAACTTCCTCTCAGATAAAGGCATTGTACTACTTGAGTATACTGCTGCTGCAACTGCTCGGCTTGAGCATGCTGCTGCTGCCACTGGCCACTGGTTGAGCATGCTTTTGCTGCCACTGGTCGAGCATGCTGCTATTGCCATTGCTCGAGCATGCTGCTGCTGCCACTGCTCGAGCATGCTGCTGCTGCAACTGTTCTCTCATCTCCCACACCCAATATAACACATAAGGGATTATATAAATATATATATACCTATATAAATATATTTTAGTGCAATTGATCAAATACTTAGTGTGTACTTGTGATATTCATGATACGTGTCCAAGTGAAAGGCCAAAACCCAAATTCTCCATAATTAATCAATCCTACACATATATAACATCTATATATAACCAATGTAGCTTGCTACAATAGAAATTGAAGAGAATTATGTAAAATACCCAAAATTGGTTACGTATCACACCGAATCACAAAATACCGTGATACGGCCTACACGTATCCATTTGTGAATACGTACCTAATCCCATAACCCGGATCTAAGTCTAATTAGATCTAATTGGTCTCATGACACACAATTGATGTGTTAAATTCATAATTCCTCTAACATTCACACAAAACTCCGCATAGAACTTATATTACATAGCCAAATAGCCTAGAACTTGTTCTTATAGGTAGTCCTATGCCATGAGGTCATTTCTAATGGTCAAATACATGATTAAGAAATTATAATGAGAGAAAAATTTAGGAATTACTAATTAGGAGATGGATTCTCAATAAAAATACAATTGGACACGATCCAGACACGATCTCTAGCTCCAAAGCTCCTCCTCCTAGTGCTCCTTGCTTCTCCAAGCTCCTAAGCTCCAAGAGTGATAAATTTGAGAACGAATTGGTGGTAAATTATGTAGAAAATCAATGGAGAAAAAATAAAAAAATTGAGGATCTATAATTTGGATGCAAAATGCAATAAAAATAAGGAGAGAGAGAGGTGAACCCCCCTAAAATAGTGGCCGGCCTATTCCCCCTTCCCCAAGAAAATTAATTGTGCAAGTTATCCCTACATGGTGAATTATGAGGAATAATTATGGGTGGGTATTTTTGAAAATCTCTAACTAATTATAATTAAACTAATTCTTTTTAATTAATTAGTAGAAATAACTAATGAGCTTGGGTCCAAGTTGGGCTCACTAATTGTCATGACAAGTCCAAATGGTCCATATGTGTCATGTCTAAATATTAGGCTAGTCTCTCTAACTAAACTAAATAATACAAGTCTCTAATTAAATAACTAATACCACAATAATTGTAGCTCAACATAAATAAATAATTAATACAATCATCACAATAATATTCAATATTAAATCCTAAAATCAACTACCCATGCCAAATTATCAAACTACCCCTAGCTGGAAAAGTGAGGGTGACAAGGAGGTTTACCCCGAGGTACTTACTACTGGAGCCGGAGTCACAACTAAGGAGGAGATCGTTCCTGCGGAGTTTCCTTGAGCCGTGTAGGTCTCTATCTTGGTTCATCTATATTTTGATTTAGTTGATGTTTGACTATCTATTTCATTGTTCATTACTTTCGGTACTTATTTAGCGTGTTGTTCCCCGTGACACTATTTGATGATGCATTGAGACATTTAGACTGATTTATTTACTTATTATGGCAGACTTTATTATCTCTATGTTCATCTTGTTTTTGTACTATGGATGAGACTAGTTGTGTTACCTGTGGTTATTTATTGATCATTATTTATATTTACAACATAAGTGCACTATAATGGTTCCATTAAATTAGGATTTCCATTGGAGCTGTGTTGTTGGCCATTGCCACGTATCTGGTCCTTTGGATTTTGGGACTAGGGTTTTTGTGGTGGCCCATGCAGGTCCGCAAATATATTGCTTTGAATTTCAATTACGGAACCGAGCAAGCCTGCAATTAGGATAGAATAAATTTATATGATCTTATCCATATGTTGACAGGTTCTTGACCTTTATATCAAATTAGAATTAATTTCTTGACTTGCATCATGCCTTGATTCATCTGTGTGATCCTCATAGTTCACTTTGTATGTAGAGTAATGGATCCACGAACTAGCAATGAAACTCCCACGGATACACCACAGGGTGCTGTGGTTACTTACGACGACGGGGTGACGCCATTGGGTGTAGATCCATCCACTCAACAAAGCAACCCGAAAGGTTAGCACGCTTCGAAGTTACAGAGAGACGATATTCCACTACCGCCATAATTTACTCCACTGATACCACCGCCGCCAGTTTTCCGGCCAGGGCAGCCTATGGACGGACATCAGTTATTTTAGGTATTCTATGCAATGATGCAAGCCCAGCAGCATATTTAGTAAGCGGTTCAACAATGTCAATCAGAGAACCTGAGGGACAGTGTAGGGACAACACTGGAGCAGACAACTCCACCATCTAGACAGCCATCGACGTGATCCATCTCAGATTTCCGTCAGTTAAAGTCACGTACATTTTTAGGCAAGGAAGACCCCACTGAAGTTTATGAGTAGCTCACAAATAGTCAACATCAATTGGAAGCAGCTTAGCTTCCGAGGGAGCGTTGGATGATTGCTGTCAGGATGCAACTGACAGGCAATGCGCATTACTGGTGGATCACTGAGGAGAAATAACTCGGGCCAGACCGAGTTACTTAGGAGAAGTTCTCTCGACTCTTCCAGGAGATGTACATTTGATCTATTGCTTTGAGCGAATTCTGGGATAAGGTCAATCGCCCTCACTCAGGGCAATATTACAGTGGAAGAGTACAATGTAAAATTCATATGGTTGAGCCGCTTTGCCCCTACCTTGATCCCGATAGAAGAAAAAAGGCAAAGAAATTCTTTGATGGGCTGAGCTTTGAGTTATAGAGACAAATTGGCTTTGTTGCACCTACTTCTTATACGGACATCCTTACCGCAGCTCGATGCATAAAACGTGTCAATAGGAGGTAGTCCAGCCTAAAGCGTCCATATGCAGCACCAACACCAGCTCGAGTATCCCAGGGAGGTCCCGCGAAGCGACCTTCGATGCATCAGCCACAACGAGCAACCCTACTATCAGCACCAACAACCCCTACATATAATTTCTGAGGCAAGGGAGGACATTTTGCAAAGGACTGTCTGTCACTACCCAATTCTAGAAAATAGGGTATATTTTTTTTTTATTTGATAAATAGTGTATTGTATTTAATTATTATATTTATAATTAATTAGTGCTTGTCTTATTTTTATTTTGATTGTTTTAGGGTTTTGGCTAGCCTGGACCCATGTCAGACCCTAGTGGACCCATGTCCGACCCAGCCCACACCCTTGTGAGAATTATTTTGGGGCCTAGAATTATTATTTTATTTTTAGGAGGTTAGTTGGAGAGATTTGGAACTAGTTTGAGTGCATTTGGAGACCCGAAACCCAAAACCGAGTTACGGGAGGGCATTTTGGTCATTTGGACTTAGTGGAACCCCCTTTATTACCCATGGCCGGCCCCTACCTACCCATTTCTGTGAGAACACAGCAGCCCCCACCCGATCACAGCAAGCACAGCCCCCTCTTCATATTCTTCACTTCTTCTTCTTCTTCACTTCTTCTTCCTTCTCCCTTCTTCTCCAAGGTGAGTTCCCTCTTCCATTTTTCTTCTTTCTTCTTTCATTCCTTCTTCCTTAAGCTAACCCTAACCTTACATTTTCTCTAACCTAGGTGTGAGGAGCTTAGATCTAGTGTGAGAGCTAGAATTGGTAGCTTGGAGCTTGAGGGAGGTGATTTGGAGTAGATCGGAGATTTTGGCCTTGGGATTCCAACTCCCAAGAGGTAAAACCTAACTTTCCCCTTCCTAATTATTTTTGTGTAGTGTAATTAGTGTTGTAGAACCCTCCTAGACCCTAACCCTACCCGTAGGAGAAAGTTGGAACTAGTTTGGGTGAGTTTAGAGACTTTGACATTAGGTTTTGTGTCGAATTCGGGTGGAATCCGAATTTGGCCCAATTTTAGGTGATGCCCTAGGTTAGATGGACCTCGGTAGACGTTGTCGGGTGTCTAGAGGGTGAGTGCGTGTCTCCGTTCGGACACGGGAAGCCGTGTCGCGGAGAAACGGGCGTTTCGGGCGAAATTGGGGCTTTTCGTCGTCGCCGATTCTAAGTGCGTGTGCGTTTCCACCACGGACCTAGAATCGACGCGGGAGCACATTTTCTAGGATCTAGACATCGTGTAGAGCACGTGGGTAAATTTTGGGCCGATTCCGAGTTCGTTTGGTGTGCGTTTCAGGAGGTTTTCCGAGCCGCGCACCACGTGTTCGTCGAAATGACCGAACGGCCATCTCGACTTGGTTTCCTCATTTCGGCTTTGTGCGCGCGTTGGGTTAGTATCGGAGAGTGTGTGCTAGAGTTTTCGGGCTATATTTTATATATTTTAGGGTATTGGTGAGTGTCGGGGTCGTTGGGCGTGAGTAGGGCGTGTGGTTTGAGTGTTGTGTGCGTGGTTGTGTTTGTATTGATATGTGTCTATATATATATATATATATTTATATATTTATGTGTGTTTATGTATATATATTTATATATATATGTGTGTATTTATATTTATGTACTTGTATATGTATATGTCTATGTGTATATATATATATGTATATGTGTAAGTGTGCTTGTGTGGGTGTATGTGTATATATATATATAGGTGTATGTATATATATATAGTTGAGAGTGTGTGTAGATATATATATATAGTTGAGAGTGTGTGTATATATATATATATTAAGTGTATATATATATGTAGCTATGTGTATATATTTATGTGTGTGTGTGTTGTTAGGGTTGTGAGTGTGTGTGTATTAGTGTGTGAGTGTGCTAGTGTGTGTGTGTTAGAGTGTGTAGTTAAGTGTGTGTATATATATATATGTATCTAGTTATATATATATAGATATATATGTATGTATATATATATATATAGATAGTGATATATATATGTATATATATGGGTGTGTGTGTGTGTGTATGCGTATGTGTGAGGAAGGGGGGGGCAGAACCAGCCGCAGCGAGCAGCAGCTGCTGCTGCACTGCAGCAGCAGCACAGCAGCAGCAGAATCAGCAGCAGCAGTAGCATAGAGGAGCAGCAGCAGCGCAGCAATAACAGCAGCCAGCAGCAGCATCATCAGCATGTAGAGCCAGCAGCAGCAGCGCGTTGGCAAGGCTAGTAGCGAGGGGTGTTAGCGAGGGGTGTTAGGTGATAGATAATAGTTAGAGTATATGTTAGATAGATAAGTCAGATAGATAGATAGTAGGAAAAATAGATAAGATAGCTAGTTAAATAGTTATTAGATACTTAGATAGATAGATACCTATATCTATGGATACTAGATAGGTAGATAGGTAGATAGGTAGTTTTATCTATCTAGGAGATAGATATCTATATACCTATAGTTAGTTATATATATATAGATATCTTGATAGGTAATATATATATATATATGTTATGATTAGGTAAGGTAATGGGTATTGGGTATATGTGTGGATATATATGTATATAGGTAGATACCTATTTAGATATATATAAATATGATAGGTATCTATATTACCTAGCCTAGATTAATAACTAGGTGCATAATTAATAGCTAGGTAGCTAGTTAGAGGGTTTTAGAGCGAAACCTCAATACCTTGAGATACCGAGGTATCTCGATACCTTGAGATATTCAAGGTATTGAGTTTCGAGCGGGGTATTTGAGCATTAGCCTAGGAAATGCTTGGGAATGATTTTTATATGTTTATATATATATAATTACGCGTGCTAGCATAGGTTTTAGCGGGTTTAGGCGGGGTGCGTGGCCTAGGGCGAGGTATCGGATACCGAGGGTATCCCGGTATCTCGATTAGGCGAGTTTGTGAGTTTAGTGGCTTAATGAGCTCGGTTTGACCTAGAATTTCAGGGGCACCCTAGTTTGACCTAGCTTTGACCATAATTGTCCCCGTTGACCGTAAAAGTCAACGTTTGACCTAGTTTTGACCTAGAGTTGACCTTTTGGACCCCGGGTTGACTTTTTGACCCGATTTTTACCGGTTTGACCCGTTCGACCTAGAATAGCCCTAGAAGCCTGTTTTTAATTATTTTATATCAGTTTAAATGCTTAGAACCCTGTTTAATCCCTGCTTTTCGCATTAGGTCCTTGCGACACCGGTCCGGACCTCGATCCTCATCAGTTGCTCAGGACATCAGGCGAGTACCTACCTCTGATAGTTTCCATTTCATGATAGCGTTTATATCACCTGTTCTAGAACTGTAATACTTGATTCTGACACTTTATTACACGAGCTGGTACTAGTGGATCCCGTCATGAGGTGCTATCCCCCTTACCGTGTTCAGCGGGTACTCTATCACGTGTATTTCATCATGTGCTTCGGGTATTGATTATCATGTGCTATCATGTGCTTCTTGTGCTCTCGCCTTCGTGTGCGCGAGCTACTATCATGTACGTAACGTGTTATGGTTGGATCCAATGGTATTAGTGGTGGAGGAGAGTAGTGAGTTGGTTATATGATCAAAGCCAAACAGTATTCATGTGTATGTCGGTTATGCAACTCACGCATAACGGAGTTATCGTAGTGACTTTCATGTGCAACCTAAGCCGATCATATAACGAACTTGTGCTCAAGGCACTTAGCTAGTATTCATGTTTCTCACCTGCAGTTACTTTTCCACTACTTGTATTGTTCTCCAGTTTACATTGCAGCTACTTCTTGTGCTCCAGCATATATTTATTTCCTGTGCATCTTGATTACTTTTCTATTGCTCGTCATATACACCTTACCATGTATTTGGAGTTGCTTTCAGAGTTATGTACTTCGCTCCAGTCCTGACTGGGCATATTTTTTCCAGAGGATCCTGAGGACTATTGCCCTACGTTCTACGGGCCTGGTGTTGACGACTGTTGTGACCCCGAGGAGGAGTGCGCCGAGGAGACGCCGATAGCACCCTAGTTAGCTAGGTGGGTTTCCTGGGTTTTCCAGTGGTTTGTATTTTGGATGACTGTACTTATTCTTTTGTGCTTCTGTGAGATGTTGTAGCTTTTAGACCTGGACTGTATTATTTTGGATTGTCTTGCTCTCTTGGTTCTGGTTTTCTTTGTTTATATCATATCGTGCTTATTTCTTCCCCTAGATTTTGTGATTGAGATTCATATATATATTGCGTGGTTGCCCTCCTGTTGGAGAGGATTTTATTCACATATATATATTGCGTGGTTTTGCCCTCCTTTTTGAAGAGGTCATGCCGGATTTTTCAGTGAGATATAGATAGATATGGTTGACCTAGAACGGACCTTTACAGCGTTCTACCGCCGATTCTGCGGTGTAGGCTGGACGTACCCACGGCTCATGCCCGATTTTCGGGTGCGGGTCGTGACACTGTCGACTCAGATTGGGACTATATTTGGTTTGCGGATCCGGCCAGCATACAACTAGTGATTTCCAGGAGCAACAAGGAGGGGCATCGATGGTACACCGACCAGCTTTACCAGCACTGAGGCCAGTCCAACAGCCACATAGACCAGCTTATCTAGCACCAGGAGCACCACCGACAGGAGTTGGAGGAGTCAAACCACCAGCACTAGGAGAATATCAGCCAAGGCCATCCTTGGCACTACAAGAAGTGATCTTCCAGCAGGCACAACAGCAACAAAAGGCACCAGCTCAGGGATGAGGTCAGGCTTTCGCCATGACTATTGAGAAGGCAGAGATTACAAAAGAGGTCATGGCTGGTACTATATTAGTAGCTTCATTACCTGCTGTAGCACTATTCAATTCAGGAGCATTGCACTCATTTATAGCTGCTAGTTTAGTAGCCACACATAGAGTAGCTACCTCACCTCTTCCAAAAACTATGAAAATTCTTACATTAGGAGGTATCATCCCAGTTAGTGACACTTGTAGATCTTGTTCGGTAGTAGTTTGTGGTCGTGAGATGCGAGCTCAATTCTTGATATTCTCTATGTCGAATTACGATATTATACTTGGTATGAACTAGTTGAGTCAGTACCATGCAACTCTGGATTGCCGACGTGGACGTATTATCTTTAGACCGCCTGGTCATCCGGAGTTTGAGTTTCTTCGGGGAGCCAGAGAGCAAGGTGCTTAGCCTACCCTTAAGGCACTCACTACAGAAGGGGAACCAGAGTACCCAAAGGTAGTATCAGAATTTATGGATGTGTTTCTCGACGATCTTTTAGGTTTACCACCTAATCAGAAAATAGAATTTACCATCGATTTGACTCCAGGAGCAGAGCATATTACTTCATCTGTGTACCGATTAGCGCGAAAGGAGTTATGGAACTAAAGAAGCAAGTTGATGATCTTATAGACAAGGGCTTTATTTAAGCTAGTATCTCACTTTGGGGAGCACCTATCTTATTTATACCAAAGAAGGATGTGACGGTACGTATACGCATTGATTACAAATCAATGAATGTTGTAACAATCAAGAACATGTATCCTTTACCATGCATAGTTGATCTGTTCGATCAGTTGAGTGGTGCTTGTGTATTCTCAAAGATCGATCTCAGATCCGGCTATCATACGATTAGAGTACGAAAGAAAGATAAACTGAAGACATCTTTCAAGACCAAGTATGGCTATTATGAGTTCTTAGTTATGTAGTTTGGTTTAACCAACGTGCCAGTTGTATTTATTAGTTTGATGAACAAGGTCTTCAATCAGTACTTGAAAAAATTTGTGGTTGTATTTATTGATGACATCTTAGTATACTCCAAGAGCCATGAAGAACATGAGGAACATCTTAGAATTGTGTTGGAGACACTAAGGAAGGAGAGGCTATACGCCAAGCTCAGGAAATGCGAGTTTTGCCTAGATAGAGTACCTTTCCTTGGATATATTATCCCGGGAGAAGGACTTTTAGTTGATCTTGAGAAGGTTGCTGGAATTGAGATATGGCCTACATCTACATCAGTTGCAGAGGTTAGAAGTTTTCTCGGACTTGCTGGATATTATCGAAGGTTCGTGCAGAACTTCTCGAGGATTGCAGAGCCTATGATGCGGTTGACGTGTTAGGACCAGGAGTTTGTATGGTCAGAGGATTGTTAGAAGTCTTTTGAAGAGTTGAAAAAATAGTTGATGACAACACTAATCTTGACTCTTCCTTCAGGATCGGGAGGATTCGTGGTGTATAATGATACGTCAGGCAGTGGATTAGAATGTGTATTGATGCAACATATCAAAGTTATTGCTTATGCATTGAGGCAGTTGAAGGTTCATGAGAAGAACTATCCGACGCACAACCTTGAGCTAGTTGTAGTGATATTTGCATTGAAGATATGGATGCACTATCTTTGCGGAGAGCGAGTGGAGAATTTTACTGATCACAAGAGTTTGAAGTATGTCTACACTTAGAAGGAGCTCAACTTGAGATAGAGGCGTTGGTTAGAGTTGATGGTTGATTATGATATAGATTTTCAGGACCATCCTAGCAAGACAAATGTCGTAGCAGATGCACTCAGTAGGAAGCTCACAACTTATTTTTTGATGATGCAGCCTTAGTTATTAGAGGAACTCCAGGAACTTAGGATAGAGGGTATTCTGCAAGGACAGAGTGGACAATTAGCTAATCTTGAGGTTCAATCTTCACTAGTTGAGAGGATCAAGGCAGTATTTTAGCCAGATGCCAGATTTTGGAGACTTAGAGAGAGGACAAAAGCTGGTATACAGACGGGACGTCGGATCATAAGGACAGCACATTGAGGTTTGGAGATCACCTATGCATGCTAAGTGGCGAGTTATGCCAAGTATTGATGGCTGAGTTTCATAGTTCTATCTACTCTATTTTTTCAGGAGGTACGAAGATGTACCGAGATTTGAGATAGTATTATTGGTGGCATGGGATGAAGAGAGAGATTGCGTAGTTTGTGGCAATATGTTTGGTCTGTCAGCAGATTAAGGCCGAGCATCAGAGGACCGCATGTATGTTAGGCCACTTCCTATTCCTGAGTGGAAGTGGGAACATATTACCATGGATTTTGTTATAGAATTTCTAAGGAGCCCCAGTGGGAAGGACACAGTTTGGGTTATTGTGAAACGACTCATAAAGTTGGTACATTTTTTCTATTCAGAGTTGGACAGTCCATAAAGATTCTAGCCGACATGTATATGTACAGATTATGAGGCTACATGGAGTACCGATTAGTATTGCGTCGAATCAAGACTCTAGATTCATGTCCCACTTTTGACGGAGCATACATGAGAGTCTAGGCACCCGATTCAAGTTTATCACTGCTTACCATCCATAGACAGATGGCTAGTCAGAGCGCATAATCCAGATTCTAGAGGATATATTGCGATATTTTATGTTAGACTTCAGAGGATCTTGGAAACACCTCTTGCATCTGGTAGAGTTCTCCTACAACAACAGCTACCAAGCAAGCATCCAGATGGCACCTTTTGAGGCATTGTAGGATAGTTAGTATGTGGGAGCGATATAGGCGAGCGTTAGATACTCGTTCCAGAGTAGGTGACATAGAAAATTGAGAAGGTTAAGCAGATCCAGAGTCATCTTTTTGCAGCTCAGGACAGAGAAAAGCATTGGGCTGACACACACCGCCGACCTTTGGAGTTCAAGGAAGGTGATCATGTATTTTTGAGGATCTCACATACTGGGGGGACTATTAGATTTTGGGAGCAGAGGCAAGTTGATCCCAAGGTACATTGGGCCTTTTGATATTTTGGAGCATATTGGTGAGCTAGCGTATCCATAACTCACAACTGAGGAGGTATATGACTGATCCTAGTCACGTAGTTGATTATTCCGAGATTGTGGTTGGCCCGAGAGCTTGACTAGTGAGAAGACGCTGCAGGGTCAGATGATTAGACTGGTTCGAAAGATGAATCTACATGGGAGCGATAGAATATCATATGACGGTGTTATCCTTACTTATTCGAGGATGCGGGTATGAACTTAGAACTGCGTTTAGTTATTATGTCTTTATAGAATCCTAGAGTAGCTTTATTCTTAATTTCGAGGACAAAATTTTTCTAAGGTGGGTAGATTATAAGCCCCCTCGTTTTGAAATAGGAATAATTTGATATTTTTATTTTTAAATTTTTTTTAACTAAATATGTTAAAGTATTAATTTATAGAATTATTTTATATATATGACACAATGCCATGTCTTGGATATTTTGAGTAATGTACAACATTTTTTCTTCCAACAAACTTTATATTACTAACCTTGATTGTACCTAATATATTTGGGACATGGACGTTACATTTGTTTGATCTCTTCCATGCTCCAAAAATATTGACAAAATATTGACAAACATCTATATATAATATTTAAGTTAATATATTTCTATTTAAAGGAGTTTCTATTTATAAAAAGTGTCATAGGTGTCATCCTAGTTGGAAAATAACTAACTAACTAATCAATTCCCTAACCAACCGACACCCTAACCTAACCAAAATCCAACCCAAGAAGTCAAACCCCCTTAGCCAAAACCCCCATGAGCAGCCCCCTATATAGATGACCTCTACATGCATGGAAACCCCCTCATATATATGTAAAACCAACAAAAAATTCAATATATATATAGCAACCTATCACCAAACCCTAACCCTAACCCTAACAAATATCTTTATCTTTCTTGGACGACTCCTCTTCCCTCTACCCTACGAATACAAGCAGCCCTCCTTGCTATTAAACCCATACAACATCATCTCCATCACCAAAAATCTTCTCCTCTCATCCAAAGTTCAACCTTTCATCATCCTTCCACCCAAACTCCACAAAACAACCATAAAGACTCCACCCTTGCCATCAAACCCATCAAGAATCCATTGCCATCATCTTTAACCTATCAAGAAAGGAGTAGCAAGGCAAGCACAAGCAAGAATGCGTGTTTCTTGTATAAGAAGAGGCAGTACCATCCAAACCTTCAAAACTTACGGTAAATATTCAAACTTTCCTTCTCAAATTCTCATGTCATGATTCTTTTAAAATTTATGTGAACTTATTGTTCTTGAACCCATTATTGCCATTTTTTTATCATATTTAAAATCTATATAGATTGCATGTTAGATTGGTGATATATTGAATTACAGTAGGGCTAGTTTGAGACCCTGTGATGCGATTCTTGGAGGGTTCGATATTAATTCTTAAAACTGAATTTATACGTATTTTAATTCTGGAAATAAAATATTTTAACCTTATATTTATGGTATTTTTATTTCAAAACTGAATAATAATAATATGGGCCATTAGACTAGTTTCTTCGATAAATTTATGGCATAATTTGGCTAAAAAAAGGGGCTAATTTTGGTATTAAAAAAGAATATTATTTTTTGAGTTTTAATAATATTTTAATGTTACACTATGTGGGTTTTCATCAATATAGATCATAACTATGGATTGGTGATATTTCGGACAAGTTTCAGACAAGACTAGTAGGCCTAATAAAGCCATAACCATGAAATATGCTTAAAATTCTAAATCTGGAATTCATAGGTTAAAATTAGTATAAATTATGTTTAAATTATGATTTTATGATTCTTAGATAATTTATATTCATGTCCTTCAATTTGGGACTTAATCGTAAATTTTGGAAGTCGAAAACCATAAAACTAGGTCCCGATACCCCGTAAAACATGTGAGTTGTGTCAATAATTCACATGTTATGATGATATTAGATTTTATTATATATGGTTAATAGTAATTTAGATATTTAAGTGGTGTTTGCAATATTCTTGGTTAGAAACTTAAATTAGTTAATTGACTATTTAGGTCAATTGGATTCCGGAGGAGTAGACGCGGGATCATCTTTGCAACTACATATTGCAGACCCAGACAAGTGTACCTTGCCAAGATGTTCACAGTTCTTATTTATTTCTTATTCTTTAGTTATCATATTTATATGCATTCTTGATTATCTGCTTATCCTAGGCTCATTTTATGGAACTTTGTGCCCGAACGAGATTCAGGTACTGATATCCTCCGCGGAGTCGAGTATCGTAGTTAGTAAGTCAATATTCGAACTCATGTTTGTGCATATATTATTTGCACATCCGACCGTAGGATACTTGACACGTTATTCATGTGACAGAGTCTTTCTCGACAAATTCGTGGTAATTGGATTTTGGATAGCATTATAGGATGCATGACATAGAGTATTTCCAGTTATATATATATATATATCAGTGTGTGTGTGTGTGTGTGTGTGTGTGTGTCCATGACTTGTGTTGATAGTTAGAGGTCATGATCTTGCGTGTCTTTATTGAGACGTGGACTTACATTGGGAGGGGAGAGTCTTTGTCACGCCCCAGTCCCAAATACGTAGGACTAGGAACATGTAAGCATGCCAGCCGCATGGATATGGCAACTCCAATATATGGAAACCAAATCCATACGTACGCTGTAATATGAATACAAAATCCACAAGTGGTATAAAATGTAATACAAGTCACAGGGTAAAATCTAAATCTCATCCACCAAAATCATATAGAAATAAATAACCAGTATCTATGAAACTAGATCTCAATAAGAAGTATCTAAGGATGATAGTTGGATGGAAACAAATCCACTATCAACTCGAATATAAGAGCAAATACAATATGAGTACAACACCACAACACAATATAAGAATACCAGCTATCCATCACAGCTCGAAGAGAAGACATCCTCGGATCACATGTAACCATCCAAATCTGCGCTCCTACAAATACTCAAGAAAAGATACACCTGGCAGCAGACCAGGTCCTCAGAGGGACGTAACAAGATACAGAAAATACGAGCCAATTTGAGTACAGTAAACATGCATAATATTTAAAAATAAATAAGTACGCTGTACAAGACAATCTATATGAATACAAATGAGGACATCCTTTCGACGTATGGGCAAGGGTAGGCTACTCGATCTAAGCCTCACAACTCACACACACGCCAATGGACATCAGAAATCGACATACCTCTGGGGTAGCGACCAGCGCGACTCTACAGAAATCGACATATCTCTGGGGTAGCGACCAGCGCGACACACGCCCGTAGTGCGAACTATATACTACGGTTTACCAGAGTAGTTAAAAGCCCATACGCCTAATGATTGTCCTCTCATGATACTAGGTGTCAAGTGTGTGTCAACATATCTAATATATATAGTAATGACTGAACTAACTACACATGCAATGACTATAACTGAACGAAACTACACAGGCAATGACTAAACAGAAATATAAATAGCATGCAAGTACTGTAAATAATTTGGCAAGATATCTTGCCTGGTAAGGAAGCTGCGATGTACCAATAACCTGCTCCAGAAGTCGCGCAGAACAAATCCAATATCCTATGTATTACAAATTTATCACGTCAAAAGATAATTTATTTTAATTTATTTATTTCTGGAATAATTACTCTAAAATCCTATTTTGATCTTATTATTCTGATTTTTATGTTAATTCCTAAATTTTGTCCAAAAAAACTGAAATTTATCAACTCGAGACTCATGGCACGCAAATTGAGGCAATCTGTTGACCAAAAAGTCAACCGATACAAACTTGACTTTTATGCATGATTTTTTGTAGATTTCAGCGTCAAAAACATGCTGGAATTTATGGCTCATCCGAATTCAAATTTGTTTGAGAATTATGGCACATACAAATTTTGTATTGTGCACCGATGGTTAAATTCTAACCTAGAAGTTCTACAGAATTAATAGTATATAAATACATCATATTAAATTCTAGAAAAAATATATGTCGATGATCTCGACATTAGCTTTCCGAAACTTTAAACGGTTCATGATTCTGATTCCGGATTCTCCCAAAATTATGAAAACATCGAAATACATCTATTTTCAGACATGCTGTACTCTACAAATTTTTCAGAATTTAATACTCATAATTTCGAAAAACAATTTATATAATCAGAAAGCTAACCTCATTATCGTTCTAACAAAAAAAACTAGGCCTCGTTTGGAGTCCAGAGCTAGGAGATATCGTCTTTTTAATTCGTCATAACTAGTAGAAAATGAGGCTGAATTTATGACGAATTTTGGCTATTTTTGGACGAAAAAGAGAGGAATTTTGGGAAAGAAAAATATGAAGGATGAGGTATTTATAATGGTGGAGACTACTTAATTAAATACAACTAGGATTGGTTAATTTGGATAGGATTATGATGAATTTAAATAAGGATATGATATGCATGAGGTTGCTTTCCTAGTAGGTTCAGGATTTGAATTAATTTAAAGTAGAGTTTGAATTTATATCAAAAATTTATAATCTTAAATATAATTAAAGATAATACAAATAATTTATAAAATCTTATTAATATCTATTAACACTAAATTAGCATCTATCTAATATTAAGACTATATATATCCAAATAAATCCTAAATAATTTTAAAAATCTAAATAAATTTCTTAAAATTCTAAATAAATATTTATATAAGTAAATATATCAAGAAATTCAATTGCTAATTAAATAACAGAATACTCTAAAGAAATTCAATATCTATAATAATATAAAATATACACAAAATATCTATTTTGGGTGAGGGGGTTTACAATCTACCCAACTTACAAAAATTTCGTCCTCGAAATTAAAATAGAACATGGTTTCTCTCTATCTAATCTCACTTGATCACAATCTAAAGAATTTACCTCAAGTTTAATAATGCAATTTCTACCCAACTTAGAATTTACCCATCTATCACATAAGGCTCTTACACTTAAGAAAATATTCCTCAATTTATTTTCTCATGTCATTCAATCCTCAAAACTTTAACACCAACTATATCATATGTGATATGCCCTTAATCAATTATGCAAGATAGTCACCAAATAATGTGATTGGCCTATGGGGTATATCTTGTACTATCCGTGTATCACTTATTTTCAAGTACGAGATTTCGTCTTTCCGAAACAAGGGAAGACGGAAAGCAACAAAAAAGAGTTCAAGGAGGGGTAATAGAATGGAAGTATGAGAATCAAAGCGTTTAAAGAATTAAAATGGGAATTATCAAGACAGTTGTGGATTGAAATCTTAATTTGATAATTTTCTATTCGCATGCTCACATCGGTGCAGTTATGTACTTGATATGATATGCTTTGTCGTATCTAGAGGGTAAGTATATTTGTCTACTGGTCAACTATACATCTCAATCCACGTAAAATACTATTGCGAAGGGCGAATTAAGCGCATTATGGCTAGCTAGACCATAATACACTGATTCTGATTAGACAATTTGTATTAGTGTGGTTGATCAGGCCCCAATAACACATATGTCATGAACAAGCTCGATATAAGAGTAAGCTTGCAAAAACTAGGCTATAATAGCAGCATAATTCAAGGTAGCACAGAAAATATAACGCTGGATTATGATGTGAGAAGTTACAAAATAATTCAAGTTCGCAAAAGCAAAAATAACATAAGCAATAATAATAAAAGACTCTACAATCTCTACAGTTATCATACAACCTCCTTATCTAAGTCGCTAGTCGACCAAATAGGGCAAGGACCTCTAAATTCTATGGTCTGAATAAACACTGTCGTCTTTTGCTAGCATGCGATAAATATTATTCGGTTACACTTCAATTAATAGGTCAAAAGACTATGTGATACTAGGTGTCAAACATTATGGTCAAACTTCTAACTAACTCTAGTAGTGTCTATACTACTCTCAAGTCTTCTTAGTACATCAAGGGGTAATGGTATAACAATCTAAAGATAAGAAATTCTAGGTTCACTAGATATTCTAAACTTAGTGGTGTGTCTATATTCTCGTTGTATTCTTAATAGGTGTGCTACTCTAATTATCATCCTAATAACAGGGGTTCCTATATTCTAGCAGAAGACTATACTCAAGAAACTATTAGGGAAGCACATGAATCAAGCAGGATACAATTATTCAAAATAGAACAGATAGGAGGAGATGAATCACAGTCAATTGTGGATGAGATCCTATACTCTAGTCCTAGGTGCAGGCTTGCTTGGTACAGTAACGTAACCGAGACAATATACTCTCGACCTGCATGGGCCACCACAAAAACATGTCACGCCCCAGTCCCAAATACGTAGGACTAGGAACATGTAAGCATGCCAGCCGCATGGATATGGCAACTCCAATATATGAAAACCAAATCCATACGTACGCTGTAATATGAATACAAAATCCACAAGTGGTATAAAATGTAATACAAGTCACAGGATAAAATCTAAATCTCATCCACCAAAATCATATAGAAATAAATAACCAGTATCTATGAAACTAGATCTCAATAAGAAGTATCTAAGGATGATAGTTGGATGGAAACAAATCCACTATCAACTCGAATATAAGAGCAAATACAATATGAGTACAACACCACAACACAATATAAGAATACCAGCTATCCATCACAGCTCGAAGAGAAGACATCCTCGGATCACATGTAATCATCCAAATATGCGCTCCTACAAATACTCAAGAAAAGATACACCTGGCAGCGGACCAGGTCCTCAGAGGGACGTAACAAGATACAGAAAATACGAGCCAATTTGAGTACAGTAAACATGCATAATATTTGAAAATAAATAAGTACGCTGTACAAGATAATCTATATGAATGCAAATGAGGACATCCTTTCGACGTATGGGCAAGGGTAGGCTACTCGATCTAAGCCTCACAACTCACACACACGCCAATGGACATCAGAAATCGACATACCTCTGGGGTAGCGACCAGCGCGACTCTACAGAAATCGATATACCTCTGGGGTAGCGACCAGCGCGACACACGCCCGTAGTGCAAACTATATACTACGGTTTACCAGAGTGGTTAAAAGCCTATACGCCTAATGATTGTCCTCTCATGATACTAGGTGTCAAGTGTGTGTCAACATATCTAATATATATAGTAATGACTGAACTAACTACACATGCAATGACTATAACTGAACGAAACTACACAGGCAATGACTAAACAGAAATATAAATAGCATGCAAGTACTGTAAATAATTTGGCAAGGTATCTTGCCTGGTAAGGAAGCTGCGATGTACCAATAACCTGCTCCAGAAGTCGCGAAGAATAAATCCAATATCCTATGTATTACAAATTTATCACGTCAAAAGATAATTTATTTTAATTTATTTATTTCTGGAATAATTACTCTAAAATCCTATTTTGATCTTATTATTCTGATTTTTATGTTAATTCCTAAATTTTGTCCAAAAAAACTGAATTTTATCAACTCGAGACTCATGGCACGCAAATCGAGGCGATCTGTTGACCAAAAAGTCAACCGATACAAACTTGACTTTTATGCATGATTTCCTGTAGATTTCAGCATCAAAAATATGCTGGAATTTATAGCTCATCCGAATTCAAATTTGTTTGAGAATTATGGCACATACAAATTTTGTATTGTGCACCGATGGTTAAATTCTAACCTAGAAGTTCTACAGAATTAATAGTATATAAATACTTCATATTAAATTCTGAAAAAAATATATGTCGATGATCTCGACATTAGCTTTCCGAAACTTTAAACGGTTCATGATTCTGATTCCGGATTCTCCCGAAATTGCGAAAACATCGAAATACATCTATTTTCGGACATGCTGTACTCTACAAATTTTTCAGAATTTAATACTCATAATTTCGAAAAACAATTTATATAATCAGAAAGCTAACCTCATTATCGTTCTAACAAAAAAAACTAGGCCTCGTTTGGAGTCCGGAGCTAGGAGATATCGTCTTTTTAATTCGTCATAACTAGTAGAAAATGAGGCTGAATTTATGACAAATTTTGGCTATTTTTGGACGAAAAAGAGAGGAATTTTGGGAAAGAAAAATATGAAGGATGAGGTATTTATAATGGTGGAGACTACTTAATTAAATACAACTAGGATTGGTTAATTTGGATAGGATTATGATGAATTTAAATAAGGATATGATATGCATGAGGTTGCTTTCCTAGTAGGTTCAGGATTTGAATTAATTTAAAGTAGAGTTTGAATTTATATCAATAATTTATAATCTTAAATATAATTAAAGATAATACAAATAATTTATAAAATCTTATTAATATCTATTAACACTAAATTAGCATCTATCTAATATTAAGACTATATATATCCAAATAAATCCTAAATAATTTTAAAAATCTAAATAAATTTCTTAAAATTCTAAATAAATATTTATATAAGTAAATATATCAAGAAATTCAATTGCTAATTAAATAACAGAATACTCTAAAAAAATTCAATATCTATAATAATATAAAATATACACAAAATATCTATTTTGGGTGAGAGGGTTTACAGTCTTCATCGTGCTCTGGGCATTTCTACTTATTACTTATCTATTAGTTTATTAGGCTTTAGGTTCCCTATACAAAATCTAAAGTATATATATATATATATATATATATATATATATATATATATATATATACTAGTCTTCTCTGGGTTCCCCCACATGGAGCCTTGAGTGTACTATTAGTCGACGGAAGTGTCCATTGAGATCTTCTGTGAGTACCAGCCCAGGTTACGAGTCCATACTCTCATTTTTTATATCACATAGGTGGTTATAGTAGTTTTTCCTGTATTATAGCATTATACAGTTTACTTTTGGCTTGAGTGTTTATTGTACCTTGGTATGTTTCTTGAGGACCTGGATTTGGATTTTGTCCCCATCTGTAGACGAGGAGGTTTACCCCGAGGTATACGGTTCTGGCCTTACTACTGGAGCATGAGTCACAACTAAGGAGGAGATCGTTCCTGAGGATTTTTCTTGAGCCGTGTAGGGCTCTATCTTGGTTCATCTACATTTTGGTTTAGTTGACGTTGGACTATCCATTTCATTGTTCTTTACTTTAAGTACTTATTTAGCGGGTTGTTTCCAGTGACACTATTTGATGATGCACTGAGACATTTAGACTATTTTATTTATTTCTATGTGCATCTTATTTCTGTATTGTGGATGAGACTAGTTGTGTTACCTGTGGTTATTTGTAGATCATTATTTATATTTACAGCTTATGTGCACTCTAATGGTTCCATTAAACTAGGATTGCCATTGGGGCTGTGCTGCTGGCCATTGCCACATGTCTGTTCCTTTGGATTTTGGGACTTGGCGTGACATGAGCACCCTGAATGTCCCTTTGTGCCTCCCCCCTCAACCAATATATATAGGATGAGAAAACGTATTTTAAGTCATAACAAGATTTCCTAAATAGTAAACCTTAAAATAAGAATCCTATTACAACTAAAATAGTCCACTAAAATTCTCTCTGAATCCAATTAGGACTAGATTTCCAATATTTCTTTCTTTTAACTACACCACATGGAGCCAGGGCTGGTCCTGGGGTAAGTCGGACAAGCAATCGATTAGGCTTGGACAACCCCCTAGTTAGAGCAACCCCCCAGACCCCTCCGTCTCTACCTTTCCATCTATAGAGCCTCCGCGGTCAACTCCAACTCCTTTCTGTCAATTGAACTAGCAATCCAACATGCCCATATTTTGAGTTCCCATTCGGAAGGCCACGAGTAGCTCAAAGAGAGGAAATCAAAATTCGAGCTCTACGACGATGTCAAAATCGGAGACTTCCACGTCGCTGCCAACCCCACTCGCCATCATTTTTTTGGTATCTTCTTTTGGAGTCAAGGGCAAGGGACAACCAAATTTAGATTCGGCTAGGACAACCCAAACCCCCGGGCCAGCCCTACATGTAGCATGCATGTCAAGATATAGTAGTGGTAACTTATGGTCGGGCTTGTGGAAAGCATCAATATCTCATTCACCACAACACCAATGCCAATGGTGTGATAATTTTTTTTAATAAAAATGTTCTCAGATCGTCAAAATTAGTGGCATTTTGACATCCAACAGCTAATGCTTCCGGCGGTATGAGAAAATCGCATCAATGTCGTCATTGCTAATTTTTCTTGTATTATGTTAAATTTTTTATTGTATATGTAATTTAATAATAATAATTATTATTATTATTATTATATCTGTATAGAAAATCTAGGTCAATAGAAGCTGTGAGAGACTAATTAGTTCCTGATCACTGCCACTTCAAGCAAGCCCACCAGACGCTCTACTGGAAAACAAAATGACACTAGAAGTTGTTTGTCAGTGGGAAAAACTTTGATACATACGGGGATATCAAAGTTTTGATACCTCCAGTGTATGACATGTGGGTTCCACTCTTTTTGTAAAGTGTACAAATGTAAACTTTTAGAGAGAGATCCATATGTCATACACCGGAATATCAAAACTTTGATACCTCCGTCTGTATCAAAGTTTTTTCCTTTGTCAGTTAAGTTAGCCTCTTATGTATGTGATCACACTCTCTCATTTGAATCCATAAAATCTGCAGTAATTTGGAAAGTTACTGTACTGGATGAGATCATACATTGTTCATCCAACGATCCAATCAAACAGGCCACCCTCTGAAACTTTCTCCCTTTGAAAAAAAAGTTTGGGAACGTGTGTCCTTTTTGTTGGTTTCAGCAATAATTTCTCTACTTTTCTAACATTTTCTTTGTTTTGGTAATAGTCTCTCTACTTTTCTAACATTTTCGTTTCCCCAGTTCCATTTGCACAATCTGGGAAATTTCACCGGCACTATCATCTAAATTGCCATGATTTGGTTTTTAGTCAGGGAATATACGTTGTCCAAATTTTGTTTGTCATGGAAGCACAAACCAACTATTTTAAAGTCAGTTTGGTAGCATAAATGAAAAAAGCTATGGCTCCACATATGAGTTTAGGATCTACGGTTCTGATCTAGTCCGAGTTGTATATTGTCCAAACAATTTGAATCTTAAAATTTTATATTTAACCGAACTGGATCGAAACTGGTCATGTAAATTAAACGGAACGAAACAGATTCTTTCAAAATAAATGAGCTGTTTATTTTAAGAAATCTTAAAATTTTATAATTATTTCTTCCGTGCCCTTTGCCTAATACCCACATCACAGTTTTTGCGTACATTGTCGTTTATTTGATATGTAGATCAGTCTCTCTTGGACCGCTAAGTTCTTTTATTTTATAGATGTCCGAGTACAAAGTGCTAAAAATGGATTATCCATCTCTAGGGAGTGCTAAAAATGGTCGATTCTGAAATTGATATTCATAGTTTTTTGAATTTGAAGTACGACAATGTATTCCTCATATAGTCAGTTTTTTGTTGTTTTATACTTATGCGAAAACTTGATATTCGCTGTTGTTTGAATATGGTTTTGAAGCACATCATCTTCTTCTTTTTTCCTTACTTTTTTCCCGAAGCCAAATGTGGCAATACTGTTACAAGTAAATGCAAAATATTTGATGAGAGCATGAGCATGAGTATCAGTATAATGAAATAAAATCAAAGTTTTGTATGCATTATATTGGTGATCAACTGAATGCGTTGCTTATGTATATTATTACCATGTTCTGGTCAGAAATACAAACCAACACATACATTATGGACCCGTTTGGACCTGCGAGCCAGTCTGGTTTGAACCCGTTTTCAATGGGTCGAGTCCGGTCGGATTCTAATATTTTTTTAGTCCGATCCGTCCTGCCCCGCCAACTAACGGATCCGGTCCATCAAATTTGGCTCCGGTCAGACCCGTGCCTATCCCTAGAAAATGCTCTTGATTTTATGGAATTCATATTAGAATCTATATATTTTTTATTCATCTAACAGGGTGTAAGATGGAAATTTATATCTTATTAAATGCAGTACATTGCATGTAAAATAATTATTTTATAATATTATTATAAATTTATTTAAATATTTAAATATATTTAAATTAATATTTATTATATATACGTTTATATTTTAATTATAATTTATTATTGATTCGATTTTAATTATAATTTATTATGGATATATCTCTACTATTCATAAAAGTCTTGAAAACGATTAGCCGTATAAGTGTATATCCTCACGTAATTAAATTTTAAAAAAATAAATAAATAAACTAATTGTTTAACTACAGAATATTTTTTTATGTAATATTATTATTTAAAAATAAAATAAATGGTATAGTATTTACAAACGGCTTAGATGGCTCAATTTTGAGCCGTTTTGAAGCCTCATTATATTAGTAGAGATATAAGAGAGGAGTAGCCTCCTCCTTATTCTCTACCGAATGTGGGACTAAATAACATAACAAATAACTCATAACCAATACTCAACACCCTCCCTTAAGCTGGAGTATATATGTCAATCATGTCCAGCTTGTTACAAAGAAACTGAACCTGAGGACCTAAAAGAGACTTCGTAAAGATATCAACTATCTGATCGCTGGTCCTTGTAACGACCTACTCCGCTCAGCTCAACAAGATGTAGTGTTGGTGCAACGATGCTTGGAGATGGACTATTCATTGGTTCGCTCGGAGTCCCGCTCGGCTGAGGCAAGTCCTCGCTGAGGTGGGTGGCTCCGATGAACCTATCTTTGCTTGGCCTTCACACCTAATAAATGGACGATACATGCTAGTCGCTAAAAAAATTACTTTGATGCATGATAATAAAGAGATGAACCTATCTAGCTAAGGGAATAATCCCATTTTATAGCACATTGTATAGAACATGAAAAAAAAAAGAACTTGCTAGAGATAAAAAATTTCATATGCGTTAAACTATAGAAATTTTCATATGTTAAGAACCAATTTAAGTTACAATCTGATAATCATATATGTCTATCCGAAATTATGTTACCTAGAATTTTTTCATGCCAGTAAGCATAGCTGCGATAAACTATATAGTCCATAAATAAGGTATATACATCTATAATTATGTTATATAGAATTTTTGCTACGACAACTAGTATGGCTGTGAGAAACTCTAAATTTCATAACTAAGATAAGTATATCCAAAATAAGGTCTCTACATTTTTGCCACGCCAGCTAGTATGGATGTGATAAACTATAGACTCCATAATTAGGGCAAACAGTTATAGTTTTCACTGTCTCATCCAAATACGTCATCAGAATATATCTCAATATAATCTGTAAAATTTATCTCGATACAAGGGTTAAATTCAATAACGAACATGTGAAGGTGATTGGAAATAAGTGGAAACAGATTCAATAATAAGGTTTATAGTAAGATTCTCAAGGGTTATCCTTGGAATCTTTCAAGAAATTATTATATGTGATTGAGTATCATACTTCTTATAATCCACCAATCATAAACTATTGCATGCTCGCAGTAGTAAGATTAAACCTAAGTACTACAACGATATCGTACTAGTTGTGAAGAAAGACATACATGGGCCACCATAAAAATGTCTCACGACCAACACCCGGATGATCAGGGAACGAGTACTTATGTATGTCCAGCATATGCCGTAGCATTGATGGTAGAATATTGTCTATACCTCAATAGAAATTGTCTCAACCATCACAAGAACAACTAATATCATCATAATTCAATGACAGTATACTAAGGAAGATATGATAAGGAAAATAATTCAAATAACTAACTAAGAGAAGAGAAATTAGAGCATGATATGGAAAGAATAAATACTAGTCTAGATCTCTACAAAGGTCACCTCATGGTCTATAGTGCAAGATCAGTCTTGACTATAGCATCACTCTGAGTCTAGGAACGTAGCGAACAACAAATCCTAAAAATATTATCCAGTTAGGATGGAATGAGTAAAACTATAAAAGCAGTTCCAATACATGATAAAGATTATAAAACAGTACTATTACTAAAATATATGATGAACAAATAAGCATAGAATCATCGTAATATAAATAGAGTGAATAGATAAGTATGACGATAATGGCAAATTAAGTAAGTGAGATAAATAAGATAAGCATGTATGACATGTAACCAATAATGTATAAAAAGAAAACTAGAAAGAATGTACCTAATCTAGTGTGTTAAAATACCACTTTCGATATGTAAACAACTAGGGGTAATGTACAACATCCCGCACGTAAATTGTTCGAGTGCTATCTTTCCTGATTAGTCCTGAGGGAGTAGTTCCAGTTTTTGGGAATGTTTACATGTCTACTAAGGTATTTTTTTGTTCGACTAGTACTAATGGATACAAGTCCGGACCCGTAGAACAATACAAAGCCAGCCAGATAAATATAAGTGATGTTAGTAAGTGTCCTGATATAAGTGATGCCATTAAGAGTTCTGATATAAGCTAGCAAGTATAAACAATGTATCTCATAAAGATAAATCCATATAATACTACTCCGTGCATCTATCGTGTCAAGAACCAAGTAAAACAATACTATAAACATGAATCATAGTAGCTATCAAGTAAGAAAACTATCAAAGAATGTACTCATCTGTGGTCTTGAGTTGAAAATACAAGTCAGTGTCCGAACAGGAGTCCAAGTGACCTATATATGAATTCCCATGTAAATAGATAATTTAGAATCATAAATAAGCTTAACTAGCCTTAATTTAGATTTCTAGGTCAATTCTAGGTTATTAGGGTGAAACTAGCTCAATACATATTTTTGGGTTTTTCAATAACTATTTGGTTGGCATATATAATTATTTAGGCTAGCACCAAGTTATTTCTAGGTATTCTAGTCATACCCTATTGGTATAGGTACTCTAGGTATCATATACTATATATATATACACCTATCTAGACTCATGTATACTAGTATCTTACAATACCTTAGCTATTTACCTAATACCTTAACCCATTATCTATTATCTTACTATTAACTAGACCCATACCCAATACCTTACCCATATCCTAGACACTTATCCCGTATCCAAGGTATTACCCTATTTTAGTTCCAATACCTTGGTACTAACTAGGATACCTCACACTCAACTTACCTCACTTATCCTACTCATTGGTACATGAGTACCATGGTACCACACTACCTCATGGATACTCCCATTATCCTAGTATTACATTGGTATCTTTATGACACTAAGGTACACACTCTTATCTTGATACCTACATAACTATACACACTTATGATACCACTACTGATACACCCTCTACACTAACTGATACTCACTTCTATCCAGGGTACACTCATTACAACATTGATATCATCACTAATTACTTTCACCCTCCTAAACACATATACTCTCAACCACTCATAGGCACTATATACTGAGGTACTCACTTAACCCTAACAATAAATCATACACCAAAGTACCCTTGACACCACACTCCCGCATAGACCACCACACACATATACACCCTATAGTAGACATTCACATTCAATGGGACACCTCAATACACTATACAACCTACCCAAGCACTGGGACTGCTGCTAACTGTAGGGACTAAAGCATCAACCGACTGAAGCATGCTGCTACAGGCTCTATGCAACATGAAATTGCTGCATGCTCCTGTTTATTGCTGTAATATCCTCCCTCAAGAACTGCCTACACACTACTGTTATTGCAGCAAGCAGTTCAATAATGAACTGTACTGCAATTTGCACCCCACACTGGAACACTTGTTGTTGTTCTCCTCCTGAAACCTAGGTCTCTACACCCCCAAAAACCAACTAAAATGTTACTGCCACTGCTATCTAATGCATTACTCACCAAGACACTAAGACACAACTACACCCTAGACAAACCTCCCTATTGCATATAACACCCTCAACACCAAGCGCGTGCACACACACACACACACACACACACACACACACACACACACTCCACTATACCCAAACACTAGCACACTTTTCTCTACACACTAATAACCCTCACAACACATAATACTAAAATATCACAACTCTAACCAATGCACTCTCAACCAATGCACACTCTTCCTTCACATCAACAACACAAACACAACATCAAATACCTCACATGCACACTCTAGTATCACACTACACAATGATACACCATGATACTTTATTCCTACACCAACACCATCATGATACTAACACTAAAACCATATGGAATACCAAATATCTATGAAATATATCATGAATATAGCTAGGATAGTTAGATCTTCTACAAATAAGAATAATTGACACAAAGAAGCTCTGATACACCCAAATTATAAATACACCTATATGTATCATTGTGTATCATAATAAGAATACTAAGTATCCAGTTGTGGACACTAAGACACAAACATAACCCACAATAGACTCCAAATTTTTTATGGGAACAACACACAAATACTTGGTGGACACAAATTTATAATTCCACCAAATGGCCTATAAAAATATATGTATCAACTAGGAATAAGCTCTCTACTACCTAATTCACCACCTATGAGTTTGGATATAACTATGAGTAGGTTCTTATGGGTTCAAATTGGATTTCTAACATAAAATTTGGTAGAAAAAGTGAATTTACCTATTGGGAGTTGAATCCCAATAAAACTCTACCAAATTGGACATAATGAGAGTGAATTGGACACAATCCTCCTAGCTTGGATCCTCTCCAATGATCCTTTTATGCTCCAATGCTTTAGGCCTCCATAGAAAGGAACATAAGTGGAAATTGAGTAGTTTAGAGTAAAAATTGATTGGAATTGGGGGTGGCTTAGGAAAAAAAGCTTCGATGAGAAGAAGAAGAAATGAAGAAAAATGAAAATAAAGAGGGAGGCGAGAGAGAGTGGTCGGTAATATATAGTGAGGTAGGATTGAGGGAAATCACAAGTTTGCCATTCCACTCCTTGAATTGAATTCTAAATCTAAATGAATGAAATCAATTATTTATGAAAGAATCTCATTAGTTATAGGAAGGTATCTAACTTAATTATGCATAACCAAATAATTAACAATATTTAGTGAAATGACAAAAATATTTCTAGTCCTAATTTTATGTGGTTACAGCGACGCTAACGGAAGGATGCCATGCGATAGATCGTAGTTCGAGACTTCGGGGTTGCTCACACCTACGCCTGGAGTATTTAGCTACAGTAGTCCAAGATGGCTTGTGGTGCCAGCGACATTCATAAAGGCTAAGTGGGCATGCTAGCGACAATGCGTGTGCATGTCTTTAGTTGAACAAGATAATAGATGCACCGCACACTACATATTTATTGAATTTAACATGTCTTTCACTGAGACACTTAAGTTTACCTAGTGATTTTCCTCGTTTTAATATATGTTTTTAGATTAATGTAGTGTATTTTTGGACAGGAAAGACTGAATGGTAAATATGGGTAAGTTGAATTCCTATATATAAGTTTATCTCTGCAGAAAATTCGGGGACAAGTAGTAGAAGGTAAGGTAGCTGAGTATACAAAATATGAAGATGGGACATTGCGACTAAAAGGAAGGCTATACATCCCGAAGGATGAGGCACTCCAGAGAGAGATACTTATGAAGGTTCACTATAGAAATATACGTTGCATCCTGGTAGCACAAAGATGTATAACGACCTGCACACAAGTTTTTGGTGGCAAGGTATAAATAAGGATGTGGCACTCTTCATGTTGCAGTATATGGCCTATCAGAGAGTAAAAATGGAGCATCAAAGACATGGTGTGGAGATACAGAACCTCTCCATTCCAGAGTAGAAATGGGAGCACATCGTTATGGAATTAATTGTCGGATGACCGAGACTTAACGGGGAACGTCACAATCTAGGTTATTATTGACCGCTTGATCAAGTCAGTTCATTTTATTGCCAACAAAATTTCTTGGAGCATTGATCGGTTAGCACAAATATAGATTGATAGGATTATTCGGTTGCATGTAGTGACATTATCTATAGTTCAGATCGAAATGGACAATTATTATCACATTTTTAGAGTAGGCTTTGTAACGAGCCATTGTGTTTAGCCTGGAGAGCTGATTCAAATGGTACAAGTACAACGACTTGATCGTCTTGATATGCGAGATGACTCACTTGATGAAAATGCATTCAAATTTGGTCCTTTAGAAGAAGTACAGACAGACTTTTCAATTCGCATTCGGCTACTACAATACATCGCTAAGGTGGGTGGCTTTGGTGAACATGTCTTTGCTTGGCCTTTACACATAAAATATGGACGATACATGCTAGTCGCTAGGCAAATTATCGATGTATGCTAATAAAAGAGTTCAATGCACCTAGCTAAGGGAATAATCCCATCTTGTATTACTTGTATAGAACATGGAGATAGTAACCTACTGCTAGACATAGAAAATTTGTATGCCTCAATAGAGATTTTTTTATGCCTCGATGGTATTATTCTGTGCACGGTTTTAATGCTCTTCACTTAGACTATGGTATGAGTTACATCACTTCACTTAAAATGATTCACTAAGTCGAAGCAGAAAGACTATAAAAATAGTCATTCCGAGCCAAGTAATGGAAACATAGAAAGGCTTCGGGACCATAAGGTCTCCAGGACAGTTTTTTGTACTGGAAACTGCATAATAAAATATTGAAAGAATGAGATAAAGAAATAATAAGTAAGACTGAAAGAAAAGAAAGATTATAGATGGGTATGTCGGGGACGTATAGTAGGACTCGCTATCCTCGCTGCATGGAGCGCCGCCAACCTAGTCGATAATCCAAGAATCGCTCGGGATGACTTGTTGCGGGTAATGGCCTACCTGCATCTACAACCGTCACCGTTGCACAGAGAAAGAAGAGATAAATGAAAGAAAATGATCATGCATGGTCATGGATAACTCGTGCATGAGGTATATGGATTCCTCGGATGATCGCCATGGCACTGTTATCGTACCGGGCTAGAAGGAATCATGGTATACAAGAGACTATCCATGGGTGTGCGGCCATGGAAGCAACATATACCCGATAGCCTATTAGGGTATACCGTGCAATCACTTGTGGTAGGTAGCAAAATTACGAATGCCAATATGAATCATCCTTTATGGTTATGCCAATGATCTTATGTTCATATAGATTAATTTTGGCTCGATTACAGCAATCCGTGTGCGAGTCATTACATTAAAACAAGTAATCTGAATCATTTAAATAATCTGAGAAACATATCTGAATTAATCTGAATATAACTATATAATATCTGAACTAACCTGAATATGAGTATAAATCATCTAAATTAATCTGAGTAAAATACATTTGAGTAAACTGAGTAATTCATTCACCTGAGGCAGAAACACGCTCATGACGCTTGTGTTTACTTACGCAATCCTTGATTTATTCCTTATATAATTGTACTGGTTAACATGGTTTACCTTAAACAGGGAAGGATGTTTGGTAAATTGGTAAGTTGTGCCATATTATCTTATGCGATACTTTATATCTGCAACATGAGTTAGACTTTATATATTATGCCATGAAACTAATCCAAAGGAAGTCTATGAAGACAACATAATAGATGGTGCAAAGAACTAATTTAACGTGTTTGGTCTGTTGAGTCGGGCGAGGAGCCTCCCCTCTAGTGCATTCATGTACTGATAATCCACTAGATTACTTAGATGGTACGAAAGAACCTCGTTAGGTGCAAAGTTTTCTCTTGTGCGTGCTAAGGCGTGGAGCTAACTCTAGAGCCTTGAGGCATTACGGCATGAGCTAAAGCACATATACATGACGTAATATATTGGAACATCGCCTATCAGATCATCCCCAGTTGTAAGTCGTTTGGCACGCTTTTACTGTTTTGAGAGAGTGAGCATGAGCGATTTGTAATCTCAACCTACGCCGCTTGTAATACATATTCAATATCAATAAAAGAGAACTATTTTCCTATATACTTGTGTTGTTCAATTTATGATGCATGGGAACTATCTATGCGACTATTTGGCTTAGTATTTTATCGGCCATTTTATGTACTTGCCTGCGTTGGTGCAACTTAGACTCGCCCGGTATCATGCCCAAGCAAGGACGTTCGATCCCGCGGGACCGGGGCATGACATAATTTAATTAGCAATAGAAAGCAAGTTGAAGTTCAGTTCTACATATCATCCACAAACCGATGGCCAAACAGAATGGGTGAATCAGATTCTCAAAGTTATGTTATTGCTCTGTGCGTTAGATTTAAAATCAAATTAGGATGCATACCTACTGTTAGTCAAATTTTTGTACAATAATAACTGCCAATCTGGTGTACAGATGGCGTCGTATAAAGCATTGAACAGACGAAAGTGTAGGTCACCGATATGCTAGGATGAACTGAGTGAAAACAAATCCTTGGTCCAAAACTGGTGGAGTAGACTGTATAAAAGATTCGTTTGATTCGAGAAAGATTGAAAGTTATGTAGAGTCGACAAAAAAGCTACATAGACACCCATCGATGACCTCTCAAGTTTATGAAGGCGACCATATATTTCTAAAGGTAATACCCATTTGAGGAGTCACATAATTTGGAGATAAAGGAATGTTAAGTCCATGATTTGTTGGCCCTTTCGAAATCCTCAAGCGAGTTACACCAGTTGTCTATCAGATAATATTACCATTATCGTTAGCTACCCTGTATGATATTGTCCATGTTTTGCAGCTTTAAAAGTACTTGTACGATCTGAGTCACGTGGTAGACTTTGGTCAGCTAGATCTGCAAGCAGATTTGTCTTTTGTGGAAGAATTAGTTTAAAACTTGGATATTTAGGAAACGTTGCTCTGGAATCATGTTGTTCCTCTAGTCTGCATGCTTTGGAGAATTCATTCCATTGAGGGGTCAACATCGCATCTTGGAGCTGAGATGAAGGAAAAGTTTTCTTTATTATTTTTTCAGTGGTAGAATATGTTCTTCAATTTCGAGGATAAAGTTTTTTCTTAGTGGGTTATTTTGTAGTACTGTATCAAAATTCTATCAGTATCGGTTGATCGGGACATATTAAATTAAGACTCTTCCTCTATTTGGATTGGCTTATTCAGAATTAGGTCCCATATATAATGGATCGTGTCTTGAGGAAGAGCTATATATAAGAGTCACTCCCTCGAACCATTTTACTGTACGTTTTTGTTGCCAATTTTGCTTATACTTTTGTTATTGATTTTATGGATACATTTTTGTGGATATTTTTGATGGATTTATTATTTGCCTTTATCGATTTATTCATTCATGTCAAATTTTGGTAGAGAGAAGAAGAGTATTGATACTCTGTTGGTGCAAATGTAGGTTATCGCGTAGGTGAAGCTTGATCTTATCATTAGAGGCCTATTTCTTTTGGCAATTCTCTAAAAGTGAATGGCTTTAGTTCTTCTTTCCTTGTCTTCACTTCTTAATAAAATGACTCTATTGTCCCATTCTTCGATCAACGATACCTTAATAAAAAGAACAATGATAAAAGAGATCGTAACCACGAATATATGTTGTTTGTCACATATATGTTGTTTGTCACATATAAATACAGAATGATTGTAATATTTCTTGCTTGTCATGTATAATGTATATCATGTTACTTTGTAGATAGAATACATGCATGGATAAATGTTGCAACAAGTAGTATAGATTACGAGCGATGGCTCAAGCTGGCAGACTATACAATAAGAATATTGTAACCACCACGTTTCACCTTAGGGGTATTTTAGTAAATTTATATGTTGCTAATATTATTATATTATATTAATGGTTAGTCTAGAATTAATTAGTGTTGTCTAGAATTAATTAGTGTTAGTATTAGTGCTAACTAATTAGAATTAATTAAGTTAGTTGTCATGGATAGAATATTTCTAATTAGTTAGATTAAATTCTTTCCATAACTAATTAGATTCCTTCTCCACTTAAATTTGAATTAAAATTAATGGATGGAGTGGCATGATTAGTAATTAAATCCACTCCCAAGACCTATGATATGGCCGGCCTATCATGGAGGTTTTAAATTTAATTTTTCACTATATTTCTTCTTACTTCTTCTCCAAGCTTATTTTCCACAAATTTCTAGATCTAGAATTTGAATTTTCAATCCAAATTCTTAACTAATTCTATTCACTCTTCTTCCATTGGAGAACTAGAAGCTTGGAGCACGAGAGGAAACTTGAGGAGGAGTCCAAGCAAGGAGGATCGTGTCCGATTCAACTTTCTCGTGTCCAAATTAAGAGTTCTTCAAAGAAGATATACCAACTTTGGGTAATTCTTTATTTTTTACCAATTTTATGATTATAAACACTCATTGGACCTATATAAACCCTTCCATGGTTGGAATTGACTTTCTAATGATAAATCTAGGTGTTATAAGCCTCAAATTTTGTAGATCATGGTTTTTCTCATGTGGAATGATGTTTTATAGGCTTCATTTGGCGGAGTTACGAATTTATGCCCACCAAGTGTTTGACACTTATCCCCAAAGGATATTTTAATATCTAATTGACTTATTCTTGTGTCCTAGTATCCATAATTGGATACTTAGTGTTTGTGTCATGGTACGCCATGATACACATGACTAGTTTTAGTAATTTGGTGTTTTGGTATCTCTTATATATATATATATATATATATATATATATATATATATATATATATATATATATATATATATATATTGTAATTTAGATCTATTCATAATTATAGGTTGCATGTTAATATTGTATATATATTTCCATTTGGGAGAGTTTTATAGATTGGTGGTGAGTTGTATTCAAATCTTCATTGGTGTCATATATAGATATTCGTGTGTGTCATGGGATTGTGGATTTGGAATTTGGTACCATGGTTTCTATGAGTTGTGTATCATGACATGTTGGAAGTGAGTGTCATGGAATTAGGAATTCTAGTGTGGATACATGTATGTATGTCTATTAAGTGGGTGTTGATTGGTGTCAAGCTTGTGTAGGTGTATTAGAGGGGTATATATGTGTTTGTGTGTGTGTGCCAGGGTTAGTGCCTGCGAGATGTTTGTATTAAATTCAATATTGGGGAAATCATTTAGCTATGAGTGTTAAGTGTGTTGGTTAAGAGTGTATCCAAGAAAAGAAGTGTGAGTGATGTAGCGCCCCGTTCCCCCGGTGCGGGGAGTGCGGCTAAGAAACACGAGACGGTATCGTTCGATCGGGATAGATTGAAACAAGAACTTGTCCTAGTTATGGATTTGTTTCTTCGGAATCGATTCCCATATTCAGTGGACTGTGCCCTCGGGATCGACTTAGCGGCAGAGTCAGGAGGGACCTCTCCGCTGCTATCTTTTATTGCCTCGGTTTTCGATGTCGCTTGTTGCTTTCGTGCTTTGAGTTAGTTTTGGGATTTGCTTGTTTTTCTTGAACGGTTTCGATGGATTTCATTATTTTCGTTCATTGAACTATACTTCAATTTCGAGATTGGAAAGAGAGAAAGAAGTATTAATCAAGCTGTTCGTTATGCAGGTGAACGAGAAGTAGGCGGCTTGCGAGCGGAGTCGTGAAGCGCCTCTTTCCTTCTCCCTTCCAATAATTTAAGTGAGTGGCTACCAACCCGATTAGCTAGCCCTGCTTCCAAGTCTTCACATCAAAAAACTCTTGCACTCTTCTTAGTCCCGATCAAACGATACCAAGTAATAATAAAAGAAATCAAGATAAAAGAGAATAGACTTGGGTAATACTGCTTGTCAATCAAACTTGGGAACGGTTACTTACTTGCATGCTTGTTCGTTCGGAATATTTATCATATGCATAATACAAGTTAGAATGTATACTTTTCTTTAAATTATGCTATGAACATAACTCATCCTGAATGCAATAATCTGAATAGGGAGACTATGCAAAAGTATATCTCTCCCCCTGTTACTGTCTTGTGCCTGTTATTGCCCTGAAATGCCTCAACTGTTAACTTAGTGTATATGTTGATCACGGACAACTTGTGCACAAGGTCTTAGTTCCTGCGGACGGTTGCTGGGGCACTAGCACCGATCCGATCCGGACGGAAATCCTGAATAGTCGCCTGTATCGGATGGAATAACTTGTGGCGCCCCTGTTCATTGTGTTACTCGTTATTTCATTCATGTACTATGCCCCGTCCATTATGGCATCTAGCCAGTGATCCCCTGTATATTTAAACCTGTTGTAAACTAACTTGTGTCTTCGTAGAAGGAAAGGTAAGGTAAGTATTGTGCAGGTAGTTCAGACGGACAGGTAAAAGCCACCGAACGGTGGTAAGTTTATTTCAGTATTTTATATATATGCTGCTTACTTGTAAATGAACTAAGGCATGATAGAAATCCACAAATATGAATGCTTTATTAAAATAACGTGTTGATTGGTATAGTTCGGCTAGCTTGCCTTCACCAGTATGTTTCGACATGCTGACCCTCGTTGAAACAAGTTCTCCGCACTAAGGCTAACCGAGCGAGGAGCCGAAGTCGTCTTCCCGATCCAGTCCAGCTGTTGGTGCATCTTCACCGCGCCCCTTGAAGTATTTTGAAGCCAGGAGCTTGCACTCTTTATACACAATGCAGCTCCATGGCAAAGCTGTCCTCCAGCCTGGAGGTCTTTATCATTTTGAAGTTATAAAGGGATATAATGTACAGGACTGCTATCTCATTTTGAGTCAACACTTTTGTAAGCCGTTCGGCATATTAGCTAACTCGTTCAAGAGTTTGTAATAGATGTTCACTATCAATAAAGAGAACTTTTTCATGTTTCAAATCTGTGTTTCAATTTATCTGCGTACTCTGAATATGTGCTTGCTATGCAAATCATTAAAGCCTTGTGCGGGCGCAACCCCAGGCCCGCACGGCGGTCACGATTCGGGGGACGCCTCAATGATTCTACGGAATCGGGTCATGACATAGTGGTATCAGAGCACAGATTCAAAGTTCCTTAGACTTCGTGCTGGAAAAGTTCCTTTAACGATTAAATTCCTGTGCGAACTCTTGAACTCGCTAGGCCAAAATGAGATACGTTCATGCAATAAGTCCATAATATATTATGATTCTAATATAATTTACCTTCTTTTGGAGGAATGGTACCAGCACAATCTGCAGTGCAAGCAACGAACGAAACACAGGAAAGTAGTTCGGGCACTTCGGGAAGCTCTCGGAGCCAGCGAGGCATATCTCAAGTCGACCCGCTAGAGCGGGTGATGCAAATGTTAGAATCGCAACGACAAAGAGATGGTGCTCGCCAAGCCAAGTTCGAAAGCAATTTAGAGACCCGATTCTCAGTCCAACAGAAGCAGGTAGATACCCTATAATAAATCGTTCAGACTTTGGCTGCCAACCATTCCGCCACAACAACGACGACTCCGGTAGAACAGTCCGTGCTTGAAGTAGAGACGCCGCAAATCCCAAGGCCGAAGGATGTGACTGCCTTCAACTTGGGCCACTTCAAGAAAGTCTGCAACACCCCATTCAACGGGACTGAGGACCCAGTAGTAGCTCTAGATTGGCTAGACGAACTTGAAGATCACTTTGCTCTGCTAGAGGTCCCCGAAGAGAAGCGCGTCGCCTGCATGCAACTTCAGCTCCGCCTCAACGCACACGATTGGTGGAATGTGCATTGACGATCTCTCCAATTTGATCACGGAGAGGAGGAGATCTCGTGGATGACCTTTCTTGCCGCGTTTGAAGAGGAGTTCATACCCCCTCCAGTACAACGTCAGAAGGAAAACGAGTTCGTGCAGCTGCGGCAGGGCAGCATGACTGTTAAGCAGTACTCCACAGAATTCAACCGTCTCTCCAAATTTGCTAGGGCCTATTTACCTGATGTAGCGAGTCGAGCTAGAAGATTTGAAGGCTGTTTGCGCCCTGCCATCCATGCGCACATGGTCAATAATCAGTACGGGACAATGCATACAGTTATGAATCACGCCCTATCTCTTGAACCGCAGTATCCTCACGTTTCCACCGGCGCTGTGCATACCTAAAATCACAAACGCCAAGACAACGATAGAGGAAACACCGCTGCAAAGCGTCACAATGACGACGGTTCACAAAAAGGAAATCGGAGGCCAATTTGCCATTTCTGTAACAAGCCGGGGCATACAGCCGACAAGTGTCGTCGCAAGCTTGGGTCTTGCCTCCGTTGCGGTGATCCCAACCATCGGGTCGATGTTTGTCCCCTCCCGGATCGTCGTACTCAGCATAATGCTCCCTAACGGTAGGTTCTATCCTAAGTTTCGGGGCGAAACTTCCAATTAGTTGGGTAGGATGTAGCGCCCCGTTCCCCCGGTGCGGGGAGCGCGGCTAAGAAACACAAGACGGTATCGTTCGATCGGGATAGATTGAAATAAGAACTTGTCCTCGTTATGGATTTGTTCTTAGAAATCGATTCCCATATTCAGTGGACCGTGCTCCCGGGATCGACTTAGCGGCAGAGTCAGGAGGGACCTCTCCGCTGCTATCTTTTATTGCCTCGGTTTTCGATGTCGCTTGTTGCTTTCGTGCTTTGAGTTGGTTTTATGATTTGCTTGTTTTCCTTGAACGGTTTCGATGGATTTTATTGTTTTCGTTCATTGAACTGCACTTCAATTCCGAGATTGGAAAGAGAGAAAGAAGTATTAATCAAGCTGTTCGTTATGCAGGTGAACGAGCAGTAAGCGGCTTACGAGCGGAGTCGTAAAACGCCTCTTTCCTTCTCCCTTCCAATAATCTAAGTGAGTGGCTACCAACCCGATTAACTAGCCCTGCTTCCAAGTCTTCACATCAAAAAACTCTTGCACTCTTCTTAGTCCCGATCAAACGATACCAAGTAATAATAAAAGAAACCAAGATAAAAGAGAATAGACTTGGGTAATACTGCTTGTCAATCAAACTTGGGAACGGTTACTTACTTGCATGCTTGTTCGTTCGGAATATTTATCATATGCATAATATAAGTTAGAATGTATGCTCTTCTTTAAATTATGCTATGAACATAACTCATCCTGAATACAATAATCTGAATAGGGAGACTATGCAAAAGTAGATCTCCCCTCCTATTATTGTCCTATGCCTGTTATTGCCCTGAAATGCCTCAACTGTTAACTTAGTGTATATGTTGATCACGGACAACTTGTGCACAAGGTCTTAGTTCCTGCGGACGGTTGCTGGGGCACTGGCACCGATCCGATCCGGACGAAACTCCTGAATAGTCGCCTGTATTGGATGGAATAACTTGTGGCGCCCCTGTTCATTGCGTTACTCGTTATTTCATTCATGTACTATGCCCCGTCCATTATGGCATCCAGCCAGTGATCCCCTGTATATTTAAACCTGTTGCAAACTAACTTGTGTCTTCGTGGCAGGGAAGGCAAGGTAAGTATTGTGCAGGTAGTTCAGACGGACAGGTAAAAGCCACCGAACGGTGGCAAGTTCATTTCAGTATTTTATATATATGCTGCTTACATGTAAATAAACTAAGGCAAGATAAAAACCCACAAATATGCATGCTTCATTAAAACAACGTATTGATTGGTATAGTTCGGCTAGCTCGCCTTCACCAGTATGTTTCGACATGCTGACCCTCGTTGAAACAGGTTCTCCGTACTAAGGCGAACCGAGCGAGGAGCCGAAGTCGTCTTCCCGATCCAGTCCAGCTGTTGGTGCATCTTCACCGCGCCCCTTGAAGCATTTTGAAGCCAGGAGCTTACACTCTTCATACACAATGCAGCTCCGTGGCAAAGCTGTCCTCCAGCCTGGAGGTCTTTATCATTTTGAAGTTATAAAGGGATGTAATGTACAGGACTGCTATCTCATTTTGAGTTAACACTTTTGTAAGCCGTTCGGCATATTAGCTAACTCGTTCAAGAGTTTGTAATAGATGTTCACTATCAATAAAGAGAACTTTTCCATGTTTCAAATCTGTGTTTCAATTTATCTGCGTACTCTGAATATGTGCTTGCTATGCAAATCATTAAAGCCTTGTGCGGGCGCAACCCCAGGCCCGCACGGCGGTCACGATTCGGGGGACGCCTCAATAATTCTACAGAATCGGGTCGTGACAAGTGACAAGTCTCAGGTTTGGGTGTACCTATGTGTTCAGACAGGGAGTGTTCCTGAATAGTGAGTGTGGGCACAGTGATATCTTGTGCACAGTGAGTGTTTGGGCATGGGTCTGAATGAGGATTGTGTTTGGGGGTATCATGTGATACTTAGAAATATGCAAGAGAGGGATGTTTTGTGTAAGATATGTGAGGGAATGTGATGCATGAGTGTCATGAGTGGGAAGAGTATAGTTAGTAAGTTTGAGTATGGTTTGAGGGTATAATATTTAGTGTCAAGCATTAGAGATGGATACTTGAGTAGTATCATGATACAAATCTGTCCATGTGATACTAAGGTACCATGTATGGGTTAAAGTATTGGGTATTGGTCAAGATATTAGAATGTGAGCTAGGTAATAGGTGAGGTACTAGGTTGGTATCAAGGTATTGGTACTGGAATAGGTTAGTAGTCTAGGTAACAGGTTATGATACAAGGTATTGGATTAAGGTACTAGATATGATTAAGGTATCATATGATACTTACATAAATAAGTCTAGATAGGTACTATGTATAGTATATGATACCTAGATACCTATACCTATAGGATATGATAGAAAACCAAGAAATAGCTTGGTAATAGCTAAGATAGCTAAATAGACAAACCAAATAGGTATTGGAGAACCCAAAATTTGGTATTGACCTAGTTTAACCCATATTGACCGAGAAACCTAAATTAAGGCTAGTTAAGTTTGTTCTTTTATTCCAAATCACCTATTGACTTTGTAAACTCCTAATATAGGTTATTTGGGCTCAGATACATGTTCTTACTTGTACTATCGACTCCGGATGATAGGCTAGTACTTTACAATTATGAACGTACCTTTACATGATAAATTCTATTATTCCTTCTTACTAGTTGTCTTGACACTATGATATTGTGCACAAGAATGGGTTATTGTGATTCATGACTGAGTTAAAAGTGTGCTGTGACATCGTAATTATCCAAGTTTTGATACGTGAGCCTAAGTTGTGATGTGAGTTATCGTGTCATGATTCGTTGAGTCTTCGTATTTTGATTTGAGACTATCCGTATTTGCGACATGTGTTTATTAGTATCATGTTTCGTGATTATCCATTCTTTGAGTAGGATATATCAGGTGCAAGTTTAAGTCAAGATTGCTCATAATTATGTATCGATTCTCTAGCCATTTTATCTCAGTATGGGATAAGTATTGCTCCACAAGCTGTGATTCTTAGAATATTGACTTGTTGCAAATCCCTTGGTTCGGGAATAATGCCTTAGCGACTTAACGGTCCCGAATACTTTCAGGTTCATACTTGCACGGAATGACTATTTGATAGTCTTCCGGGGAACTTAGATGAATGCAAGACAATGTAGTATTTACTTGATTGCGACATAAATTTTGTGATAAGCATTGAAACGAGACAATGAGTACAGACTACATATAAGCAGACAAGTATGCATTTATGAAAACAAAAGCATTTACATTTAGCATGGGTCTAAGGTAAAGCGAGGAGTAAAACCGTAAAGGGACTTACCGAGCTACATGATCTAGGGACGTACAGTGTAAATAAGTGAACAATACACTACGAAGAGTATACATATATCATTCTACTCGAGGCCTAGCGGGGTCTAGTTGCACAAGGCAATGGTAGCATGCAAGGGTCTAATTATAAGCAAAGTTTTATTTTCATGTTCTAACACAAGCAATACAAGTTAGGATTATTCCCTTAGCTAGGTGCGTTGTATTCTTTATTAGCATACATGGGATAATTCACCTAGCGACTAGCATGTATCCTTCATATTTTTAAGTGTGCTGGCTAAGCAAAGACAAGTTCATCATAGCCATCCACCTTAGCGATGATTCGCCTCGGTCGAGCGATACTCCGAGCGAGGCTCTAAAAGTCTAAGCCGAAACTCCTGAAGGGCCAATCCGGGAAATCTTTTGCCTCAAACGAGTATTCTCACTGAGCAAAGCGGATTGGGTCGTTGCACTTTTGTCATTTGAATCGGCTGTCCGCTTGAGCGGAATGGGTCGTTACATAGCTAGCCTTAGAGACTTGACCGAATAGTTATGTTGGCTATCTGAGACCCATATGATGACCCTATTAATGTTATATGGGTAATGTAACATCGTGTGAGACTCGAATAGTATATATTATGAGTTGGCCTAAGTTCAGTCGGTGTTTGGATAGTTTATTACGAGATTTTGGTATGAGTATTTCAGGATAGCAGGTCATGTCAAAATGGTTAAACTGTTGGATGACTAAGTTTGGGAATTGACGATTATTGGAGTGGATTTGATTGCTTTGATTGGAATAAAATCAATAGTGGATTCGATTGGTTAGATTTCTTGAAATAGTCTCTTTTGGAATCAAGTTGGAATGGAGAATAAATTATAATAAAAGATAGAAATGTCGCTTGAGAATTTTGATAAAAATTATATACGTTTGGAAGTGAAACTTGATATGTGATATGGCTAATGCGACTATTGTACGAGACGAATTATGATCATTAAACTATAATAAAATTTTATGGCTTGGACAACAATATGACTAAAGGGAACTCTGAATTCATGGGAATTTTGATGCTACCAAAGATGGGAAAAAGATTGCTAGAAGTTGAATAAAATAAATTATAATATTGAGGAAATGGTCAGAACGATTATAAATACACTTGGGTCATAATAAAAAGACGACGGATGATATTCTTAATATAATCAATCAAAAGTTGGATGGATCAAAATAATGTGATGACAGGTACAATTATTTTATAAGAGATGGGAATGACGGAATTGACATTGAAAGAAGAAATATTATAATTCAAAATTAATAAAAAAATGTTATGGTTGGTTTGCCTGATATGATTAAATTATCATGTTTGGGTTAATGGCCTAACCTGGACAGTCCCTAAGGATTCTTATATTTGGCAAAATTGGAAGATAGCGATTGTGGCAAATGGTTATACGAAGGAACACTATGAACAAGATAAAAGAATTGTGCATATGATGGACCGAGAGGATGTTAGCAAGTATTGAGAAGTGCTTAGACCAAAACTTAATTGCAACATGTTGGAAAGATATTGACAAGATTGACCGAATAAGTGTCGCAAGAAGTTAGAGTTATAGAAAATTGATATTAAAGAACAACTTGGCCGAAAGTATTAAATGATCAGTAATGAGGAGGTAAATTACCTCAATAATCATTGGTTTATCTGACCATTAGCATTGGTTGAGTGTATTATATTTTGGGGACGCCTGGAATATATGTACGATCTAGTCGAAGTGGTGAACAAAATTCAAATGGAGTTGCAGGAGAGTATTGATGAATGGAAGAATATGAACAAATCAATTGGGAAGAAAAGAGATGGTTGGAATGTATAAGTATACAAGATTAATGAATAAGCAATATTGACAAAGAGATGAAAATAGGGTATTGAGCTATAACTGGCATAGAACATTTTTGTGGGATGACTTAAGTGATATGGTGAATTGAGTTATTTCTTTAAGTTTCAAGGACAATTTTTTTACTGAGTAGTATATTATGTAATGCTCTGCTCCGCAGAAAGGTATTACGCTGGAATTATAGATGGATAAGACCAATGGGAGACAAGTGGTGTGGGAGATCGGGATGCTTGGTGTAGTGATGATGTATTTCTTAATTTGGCCGGATGGAATATCTCATACGACGTAGTTCGAATGTACGATTATGCCAAGTTAAAAGATTGTTTATCGCGTCGGATCATTCTTAGGAGATCGTAGGCGAATATAGGATTGTGGCAAGGAAAAAATATTTATATAAGTGGGTAGATTTGTCCCTTCTCCTCTACTCCTTTATGTCCTAATAAAATAAATGCTAGTGTTGCTTTGTTGTATGTCATAACTATAAGTTGCTCTAGTCAACACAATGATAATGATGCTTTATGTTCAATGTTGCTGAAAGTAATAAAATACATGAATAATGAACTGCTAGTACTATTGATGCAAGAATGCTATAAAGTATGTCTGCCATGAGAAAGAAGTAATATTATACAATCTACTTCATATGTTGGTAACACTGAGAATAGAACATTGAATATCGATACATGTATAAGTGCATCAGTGTACCGTATCTATGAAGAAAATGCTTCATATGCGGGTATAATTGTGGTTTGGTACCACCGAGCCACGAGAAGGTATGTAAGTTGGGACCTACGGATCATCAACCGATATGAGAATGAGCAAAACAAAAAAAAGATCAATAATATGAGGCCTTATTTTAATTTCTTTACCATATAATTTATGCGTAGATTATATTTGCATAGTCGTTGCATGGTTAGGGACAACTTATGCACAAGATTTGGTTAGTTTCCTCGAACGAGATGCATCGGGACATTGGGATCGTTCGACCTAGCAGAAAATATAGTACTTTGGTAGCACTGGGTATAAACGAGACATTCATTGGGGATCACAATCTCATGAATGGCACTTCGTATGTCCTTCGAAGTCCTATATGGCATGTCCCTCGTGGTGTGAAAGCATGTCACCAATGATCCTCATGTAGTTAGGCTACATACTAACGAGAATATTTATGCAGGCTTAACATTATCTCGGTAAGAATAATTGATATTAATTATATTGTGGCTAATCCTTGTTTTGCAAGGATACGACGAGTTGGATGTTGGTAAGAATCGTTGTTAAGCAATATGTACATATTTTACATATATTTAATATATCCTACTATTTCCAAAGTATGTTTTGTCACCCCCACTTTTTCAGCTAGAGGTAATTTGATAATTTGGCCTAGTTATTCAACTTTAGTAATATAATATTAAAATTAGTGGACCATGTATATTTATTTGATGCTTGTATTAGTTATTTAATTATTAGAGTACCATATATTTAATTAGAGGCTTGTAGCATTTAATTTAGTTAGTGGACTAGCCTATTTAATTTGACTTGACATTAGTGGACCTAAATTAGACTTATCATGACAAATAGTGAGCCAACATGGACTAGGCCCAATGAACCCATTCCACTAATTAACTAAGGAGAATTAGTTTAATTGCAATTAGTTAGAAACTTCCCAAAATATTCTTTCTTAACTATTACTTATATTAGCATGTAGGGGCATAGTTGTCATTGTCAATTGCTTGGAGAAGGAAAAAATAGGGGCCGACCACATATAGAGGGTCTCCTCTCTCTCTCTCTCTCTCTCTCTCTCTCTCTCTCTCTCTCTCTCCTCTCAATTGTTTATTTATTTTGAGAACCCAATTTTCTCACATTTCCCTCCATCAATTTCTCTCTCATTTTATTTCCATTCTCTCTTATTTTTCATTCCTAAAGAAGTTTTGGATCTTGGAGAAGCAAGGACCACAAAGAGGAAGAGCATTGGTGAAGAGATCGTGTCTAGATCGTGTCCAATTATATTTTTATTGAAAATACATCTCCCAATTGGTAGTTCTTGAATTTCCCTCGCATTATAGCCTCTTAATCATGCATTTGACCATTATGAATGACCCCATAGAATAGGACTATCTATAGGAACAAGTTCTAGGCTATTTGGCTATGTATTGTGAGTTTTATGTGATATTTTGTGTCAATTTTGGGAGAATTTCGAGATTGACACATCATATGTTTGTCAATAGGTCAATTAGACCAAATTAACATATGTTTGGTTGTGTGAGATTAGTGTCATGTTCATAATAAAATATGTATAGGCCGTATTACGATAATTTAGTGATACGGATTGATTTGGAGATTTTCTTCCGACACGGGGGTTTGAGCATGTCATATTTTGACACGGGCACGTAGATGAGTAGCTAACACTTCGTGTTGCTTCCAATTATGATTTTAGACTTGCTCATGTCCTTCGAAATACGTTTGGTGGTGTGGTGGAGCTGTATCGCAAGCGTATCATAGATTGAGTATGATACGGGTGCGATGCACACCACGTATTTGATACTTTGCATTCTAATTCAATTTACCTTGGTTATAACTATTAGAGTATTGTATTTATAGTTGTTATATATATATATATATATATATATATATATATATATATATATATATGCTTACACATCTCAATACTAATAGTGCACATGAACTTCCCTACTCTCCCTATGACCACCAACACATCTCAAATAAAATAAAAATAAATAAATAAATAAATATATATATATATATATATGTGTGTGTGTGTGTGTGTGTGTGTGTGTGTGTGTGTGTACCTGTGTGTGTATGTGTGCTGAGGGGGGGTATCGAGTAAGCAATAAGCAACAACAGCAGCAATAAGCAGCAGCAGTAAGCAGCAGCAGCAAGAGCAATTAGCAGCAGCAGTAGAAGCAACAATAAGAAGCAGCAGCAGCAGCAATAAGCAGCAGTAGCAGTAAACAGCAGCAGCAATAAGAAGTAGCAGCAGCAGCAATAAGCAGCAGCAATAAGCAGCAGCAGTAAGCAGCAACAGCAGCAATAAGAAGAAGCAGTAGCAACAATAAGCAGCAGCAGCAGTATGAACTAGTAGTAAGCAGCAGCAGTAAGCAGCAGCAACTGCAGTATGAACAAGCAATAAGTAGCAGTAACGGTAGTAAGCAGCAGCAGCATCAGCAATAATCTGTAGCACAGTAGTGCATTAGAGATTAGGATGTATGTATAAGTTAAAGTTAAGTTAGTTAATATTGTTAATTATATATATATATATATATATATATATATATATATATATATATATATATATATATAGCATAAGTATTAGTATTGGTTAATATTATTTCTAGTTTACCTTGAGTTACACCAAGGTAATGAAAGTTGTGGTATCCTGGGGTATGGGTATTGAATACCAGATGGGTATGCTAGTTATGTTAGTTTGGTATAGTAATGATATAAGTTATGAGTATAAGTGCATGTTAGTGTATAGTGGGGTAAGTGCATGTTAGTGTATAGTGGGGTATGAATGGCTAGTTAGTTAACTGTTAGATATTGGATTACCTTGTAATACTAAGGTAATGTCAAGATATTGGCTTATACTCAAGGTATTGGGTTTGTGTATCAAGAGAGGTGTGTAGGTGGTATGATACCGTATTTGGCTCAAAGCCAAGGTATCCACTTAGCATTAGTTTAGATAGGGGTACTATATATTTTTATCTTGTATATATATATTATTATTGTATTTTCATATCTAATAATTTACGTATCTTATGATACGATATAGTGTTGGAATCCTAGTATCCTAACATAGCTAGTATAGCCTAGTTACATAGTGTATGGACCCAATATCCTAGAGATGGACTTATACAACCTAAAAATAGCTAGTTTGACCTAGAGTTGACCTAGTTTGACTATTTTGACTTAGAAATGGCTTTATGACCTAGAATTTGACTAGTTTAACTTATTTTCATTCCAAAATCTCGTATTAATGTAATATTCCATATATAGGTCTATGTGACACCAGTTCGGATACTATTTCGTACTATTTGTTCTGGACCACAGGCGAGTACATTCTCTGATAGTTTCCATTATTTGATAATTAATATAATGCAAGTATTTAGAAATGTATTACTTGATTCATGACACATTGGCATATGGATTAGTACACACATGGATCTTCAGTCATTGGATGTTATTTATTACTTAATTATTTCTCGTATTCTCATATGGGTATTAGACAATATTCAAAGTTTAATATTCAATATTCAATGTTCAATGTTTAATATTTTATAATGCCTTGAGTATCTTATATCGTAACGTGTCATGGTTGGATCCATTTTACTAGTTGGAGAAAGGGAAAGTGTTAGTTAGATATGTGATCAAAGCCTAGACAATGTTAACGTTCAATATTCAATGTTTAAGTTAGACAATGTTTATCCAACGTTAAGTAGACAATGTTCAACCAAAGTTGATCATATATCTAACTAGTATTTCAATCACTTAGTATAGTTACAGTTCTTTACTATATTCTATTTTATTATGATTATTGTATACCATATTGCTCTTGTTTACATGTTTCTTTTACCATAGTATGATATTATTCATTATTTTTTGTCTTGTATTATATTCTCTATTTATGTTTATAGTCATTATCAATTAATTGAAACTGCTATTGGATTGTACTTCGCTGCAATTCTAACTGGATATATTTTTTAGATGACTGGTTAGTGAGGATGTGTCCCACTTACTACGGGCTAACAGATGGAGTGTCACCTGAGGATGTAGTACCAGATACTGAGGCTATTTAGATTTATATATCTTGTAATAGTTGTTTCTAGTTAGACTTGGATTATACTATTATTTTGAGAGACCTTGAGTTGTGTTTAGATGTTGAGTTTGGACCTGTGATGTATTAAGACTTATATTTCTTTTTCTTCTATTCCATATCGTGCTTACATCCGTCTTTAGTTTTTTATATATGATTGAGTATTGACTACCCTTTAATATATTATCATATTGCTCCTCCATTTGGAGTTGAGATGGCATAACAGGTATTATATATATATTATGTGAGATGTTAGATAGTATAGAAGACCGAGACAGCATTCTACCGTCGATACTGTGGCGTAGGCTAGATGTACCCACGTACTCGTGCCCCTATACCGGGTGCAGATCGTGACGTGTTTTATTATCTTGTTGAATACTCTGATCATTGAAATGAACCTAGTCCTAATAGAAAGATCACTAAGTTAATAAGCATGATTTTCACATGAATACTTAGTATCGGTATAGGCGAGTGGGCTAGTTTCTTCTCACCAGTACGCGATATGTACTGACCCACGTTTGTGGACATCCCCAGGTACTCAGCATTATGGGAGTGGCTGTAACAGTTCTGAGGCATCGAAGCATTGTTGGGGTGCGCAGAAGCTTTTCATCTATTGGAGGCATCTTCGGTTATAAATGGTATAATGTATGGAACAGTGTAATTTAGTATATCAGTAAGAGTTAAGCCAAGACGACAAATATCAATGTAAGCCAAATTGGCCAAGCACCAGTTGTATTTGAGAGCTTTGTAAATCTTTTGTAAGCTATATACTCAATTATCATATTTAATAAAGAGATGATTTTTATTATATTCATTGTGACTTCAATTTGTCTGCTTAATTTCATTGTGATGTCATTATTTCTGAGATATACCATGCCTTGTCTATCTTCTTGTCTTGTACAAGAGCACTCTAGGCTTGTACGGTATCACGCCCGTGGCTACTTTTGGTTCTTCGGAATTGGGGCATAGAAATTGGTATCAGAGCCAAGTTTATGCATCCTTGGATTCGACAAATTCTAAATCAAAAGTTGCTTCCACGATTACTCAATGATGCCTCTACGGATACTCAAAGTTGCGCTAGTGACTATTCAAAGTCTCTTCCACGATTAGTCACAACCGCCTCAGTGCATATTCAAAGTTGCCTTCTGCGAGTATTCAAAGTCGCTTCTGTGATTATCGAATTTGCATCTATGATCGTTTTGTGTTGCGTCCGTTATTGTTCGAAAGTATTTCCGCAATCAGGAATATTTGACCGCTTGGTTACACTCTCTGAATGTTCTATACAGTAAGCTTAAATATTATGATGTCCTAGTTATTGTGATTCTTGATTTATAAATGATACCAAGAACCCAACAATGATTCTATGCCATAGATAACTAACTTATGATTAATATTTTGTATGTGGAAATGAAAGAAATTAATATGTGTGCTGTAATCAAGAAGAATTGTGCATGAGTAATTTCAATAGAGGAAATCAACGGTAAACCTAAGTTGATTCATGTGCGATGGCAGGAAGATATTTTATATCTGAGTATGAGAATATTTTATAGCATGCAATGATACCATGTGAAGGTAGGGCATAATGGATGTTGGATCAGTGTAAGAACGGTGTGATAGTTAGAAAATGGCTTTATTTTAAGTGGTATATGGCTCTACCCTCTTAGTGATCCATATGCAGTGACCCTTCCATCAGTGATAGTATTAAGCCTACCAGTAAGAATGGGGTAGTGCCAAGACTTAGTTGGAAATAATGCCTTATTATATACGGTACGAGTGTCCCTTGGATATTTTGGATTATGTATCAATGTCGGACCCCTAATAGTTGGATTTGAGTTATTAATAATAGACCCTCGATAGCTTATTATTACATGGGATAGCAAGAAAGTGAGAAGGTATGAGATGGATGCCTTAGCTTGGAACAACGAGTTGGATTATATGGTTATATGGTAGCTTAAATGGGCTGGATGAATGTTTCCAATTTTAGCATCGATGATCGTATGTTACTATTGGTAAACAAGTTAGATCGTATATCCAGTGAGATTGGTTGGAACTGATTGGGAATCAAAAGCGGAAGATTATGTTTGGTTACCTGAGTTTGGAAGTTCTTGGAAGTCAATTAAAGATGGACCGAGTATGTAAAAAAATGTTTCGTTTGACTTAGGTGTATAGCATTTACTACATGCCTAACTTAAAAAAGGTAGTAGCGGTAAAGTGGAAATGTTTGAACTTAGCGATTAGCGAATAATATTTAATCAGTATATGAACTTGTGGGATTACAAGTAACAAATCGATGACCCTTATTGTCTGGCAATATATAGAAGTTCGTCAAGAGGCTTCGATTGATGGAATAATAATAAAGCTTGAGGTCTAGCACATTGGGATAAATACTGTCGACGAGAAGTTTTGTCGCATCAATAACAGTTGGTTGGCAGAAACCTTAGTCGCTTGGATAATAGTTGATTGGAGGATATAATTGATAAAATTATTAATATGAGGTGATCCCTAACATGGTGGGTTGACCAATATACCGAGTACGTGAATAATTATCGAATGTAACTAAGCGAGATAAAATTTTATGAGACATTGATGAAATAATGCAATTAAGTTGATGGTTAATGCGAATGAAAGTTGATCCTATCAAAATAAAGTTGGAAAAGTATGTTCGACGGAAGGAATCAGAAGAAAGATATTTTTAATATATTAGTTAGATGATATTATCGGGTATAAATTATTTTGATGATATTGTACACACGAACATGTAATATGAATAAAAATAAAGTAAGAGCAAGGATCATGAACAATATACTAGTAAAGGTCATCGATCAGAATTTGATTTTGGGTTAGTTGTCTTGTCCCGTAGATAAATCAGACGCACAAAAATTTAAGAATGATATGTTGGTACAATGGAGGATGACTATAAAATCAGAAATGAAACAATATGTTGGAATAATTCAGATTTTGAATTTTGGTGATTTACTTGATGGTTATGAGATTTGAGCATGTAGTTCTAGATTGACCTTGTCGGTTGGGGTAAGTCTAGAATGAACCTTTAATTGAGGTAGACCCTTAAGAGGTTAATCGTGGGTAGATAGATAGGACCCAGATGGTAGGACGTCCCTTATTTGTAGGTAGGTCAATGGTAGTGCATTTGTGGTTCGAGTTGGTAATAAGATGGGATAGAAGTCCCTTAGACTTGTCAGACTTCAGTTGGGTCTAAGAAGAGAGATAAGTATGGTCCCTATCTGCTACCTAAAATATGATGAGTTGCCTATGAACACTAGTTTTAGCTGTCGTTATAGCTAGTCTTAGAGACTTGACCGAAGAGTTATGTTGGTTATCGGAGAGCCATAGAATATTCTTATTAATGTTACATGGGTAATGTAACATCGTGTGAGACTCGAATAGTGTATATTATGAGTTGGCCTATGTTCAGTCGGTGTTTGGATAGTTTGTTATAAGATTTTGGTATGAGTATTTCAGGATAGCAGGTCGTGTCAGAATAGTTAAACTATTGGATGGCTAATTTTGGGAATTGGCTGTTACTAGAGTGGATTTGATTGCTTTGATTGGAATGAAATCAATAGTGAATTCGATTGGTTGAATTTTTTAAAATAGTCTCTTTTGGAATAAAGTTGGAATGTGGAATAAATTATAATAAAAGATAGAAATGTCGCATGAGAATTTTGATGAAAATTCTATACGTTGGAAAGTAAAACTTGATATGTGATGTGGTTAATGCGACTATTATTTAGGACGGATTATGATCATTAAACTATAATAAAATTTTATGGCTTGGACAGCGATATGACCAAAGAAAACTCTTAATTCAAGAAAATTTAGATGCTACTAATGTTGAAAAAAAGATTGCTAGAAGTTGAATAAAAGTCATTACAATATTGAGGAAACGGTCAGAACGATTATAAATACATTTGGATCATAATAAAAAGACGACGGATGATATTTTTAATGTAATCAATCAAAAGTTGGATGGATAAAAATAATGTGACGACAGGTACAATTATTTCATAAGAGGTGGAAATGACGGAATTGACATTGAAAGAAGGAATATTGTAATTCAGAATTAATAAAATTTTTATTATGGTCAGTTTGTCCGAAATGATTAAATTATCGTGTTTGGGTTAATGGCCTAATCTGGACAGTCCCTATGGATTCATATATTTGGCAGAATTGGAAGATAGCGATTAGGGCAAATGGTTATAGTAAGGAATAATATAAACGAGATAAAAGAATTGTGCATATGATGGACGCGAGGACGTTGGCAAGTATTGAGAAGTGCTTAGACCAAAACTTGATTATAACGTGTTGGAAAGATATTAACAAGATTAGCCGAATAAGTGTCGCAAGAAGTTAGAGTTATGGAAAATCGATGTTAAAGAACAACTTGGCCGAAAGTATTAAATGATCAATAATGATGAGTGGAATTACCTTTGTAACTGTTGGTTTCTCTAACCATTAGCATTGCTTGAGTGCATTATATTTCTGGGATGCCTGAAATATATGTACGATCCTGGCGAAGTGGTGAACGAAATTCAAATAGAGCTGTAGGAGAGTATTGATGAATGAAAGAACATTAACAAATCAATTAGATAAAAAAGATATAGTTGGAATGCATAAGTATACGAGATTAATGAATGAGCAATATTGACGAAGAGATGGAAACGGGGTATTGAGTTATAGCTGGCATAGAAAATTTTTGTGGGATGACTTAAGTGATATGGTGAATTGAGTTATTTCTTTAAGTTTCAAGGACGAAATTTTTTCTGAGTGATATATTATGTAATGCCCCACTCCTCAGAAAGGCATTACAATAAAATTATAGATGGATCAGACTGATGGAGTACAAGTGGCGTTGGAGATCAGGATGCTTGGTGTGATAATGATGATATATTTCTTAACTTGTCCGGATGGGATATCTTATGCGACGTAGTTTGAATGTACGATTATGCCAAGTTAGAAGATTGTTAATCATGTCGGATCATTCTTGGGGGATTGTAAGCGAATGTGGGATCGTGGCATGGAAATAATATTTATATAAGTGAATGGATCTATCCCTTCTCCTCTACTTTTTTGTGCCATAATAAAATAGATGCTAGTGTTGCTTTATTGTATGTCATAACTATATGTTGCTCTAGTCGACACAATGATAATGATGCTTTATGTTCAATGTTGCTGAAAGTAATGAAACACATGAATAATGAACTGCTAGTACTATTGATACAAGAATGTTATAAAGTATGTCTTCCATGAGAAAGAAGTAATATTATGCAATCTACTTCACATAATGGTAATACTGAGAATAGAACATTGAACATCGATACAGGTATAAGTGCATCAATGCACAGTATCTATGAAGGAAACGCTTCATATGCGGGTATAATTGTGGTTTGGTACCATCGGGACACGAGAAGGTCTGTAAGTTGGGACCTACGGGTCACCCACCGATATGAGAATAAGCAAAACAAGAAAAGATTAATAATGCAAGGCTTTACTTACATTTCTTTACCATACAATTTATGCTTAAATTTTATTTGCATAGTCGTTGCATGGTCAGGGACAACTTGTGCATAAGGTTTAGTTAGTTTCCTCAAACGAGATACACCGGGGCACCGAGATCGTTCGGCCTAGGAGAAAACATAGTACTTTGGTAGAACTGGGTATAAACGAGGCATTCATTGGGGCATCGAAACCTCATAAATGGGGCTTCGTATGCCCTTCAAAGTCCTATATGGCATGTCCCTCATGGTGCGGAAGTATATCACCAATGACCCTCATATAGTTAGGCTGCATACTAATGAGAATATTTTTGCAGACATTATCTCGGTAAGAATGATTCATATTAGTTATGTTGTTTCTAATCCTTGTTTTGCAGGGATACGACGAGTGGGTTGTTGGTAAGAATCGTCGTTAGGAGATATGTACATATTTCACATATATTTAGTATATCTTACTATCACTACCAAAAAAAGTCAAATTAGCGACGCCCAAAAATGTCGCCAAATGACAAAAAAATGTCGCTAAACACGTTTAGCGACGTAATTAGCGACGTTTTAACGCAGTCGGAAGATACCAAGTCGCTGAACGAAAAAATGTCGCTAAACGTCGCTATGCCGACGTTTTTTAGCGACTTTATTGAGTCGCTAAATGTAGCGACGTTTAGCGACGCGGCGTCACTAACTAGCGACGATTATTAAAGTCGCTAAACGTCGCTCATTAGCGACTTATATAGCGACGCAACAGCGACGTCTTTAATGACCTGGCAGTACTGCCATATCAGCAATTTGCGACGTACAGCGACATATTTAGCGACGTTTAGCGACGTCTTTAGCGACGGCTACTGACACGTCGCTAATTAGTGACTTGTTTAGCGACTTGTAAAAACGTCGCTAGACGTCGCTAAACGTCGCTAAATACGTCGCTAAATTTACAAAAAAAAAAACTAAATTTTTCCAAACTACTATTCCTGTAATTTATAAATTTCTAATTAAAAATAGACCCGGAGCAACCCTCCGTTGAATTTTATGGGTTCGCCGACCCCTTCGGTGGAACACTCAACACCGGATTAATAATATTAAATATGAAGTATCAGAGTATCACAGTCATACAATTAATACACACGAATATTATAGACAGACAATAAAAGTATCACAGTCATAAAAGTATCACAGTATCACAGTCACACAAAATGGGCATAAACAGCATCACAAAATACATAATATATAAGTATCAGAGTATCACAGTAACACAAAATGCATAATATATAAGTATATGAAATATTATAGTATCAATCTCGAGGATTTCCAAAACGGGGCAGATACCAGTCCCTCAAATACTGCGCATAAACAGCGTTTATGTTATCAAGCTCCGCTATGGGTGCTGGGTGACTGGAACTCCCCGTCTGAGATACAGCCACGATAGGTGCTGGGTGACTGAAACTCCCCGCAGGTGGTATCTCTTCCTCCTTAACAGTAGGAGGCATCACTTCCTCCTTAACAGTAGGAGGCATCACTTCCTCCTTAACAGTAGGAGGTGTCGCTCTCTTGGGTGCCATCTGGTAAGATAGATGAAAACAAAGAATTAGCAAAGAATTAGCTATTGGACCGGAACGGAAGAGTTAGATGTCCTTGCTATTAATGTAAGCTAACTAATCAGGTATTCAATTCTCTCTCAGTTGCTTGTACATTATTCTTCGCGTGCATGTCTTGTGAATTTTTACTATATATGTGACTATGTCTAGCATCAATGAAAGATGGACTTGCTCTTTTGATTAGATTTGATCTATATTCTAATGAAATTCAGTTGTTGCTAATTTTCTTTGGTCCCATTTAGAAAGCAACCATATTCGACAATATTTGATCACTTCTCATGTTCATCATTATTCTGATTAATGGCTATGCTGCTTCAAAGTATATATTGTCTACTGACTTTAGAGCACGGTGAACGTTTCTCCAAAGCTTTATCAGTCCATGAGGTTTGATAATCTAAAACATGTATGCAGAAACTGAAACATGAAATTTGGATGAATGAACAATAATAGTATAATATGATAAAATTAAAATAAGAAATGCATGACTGCATTCACAGGAAGTGGTAGGTTCAACCGAGGCTAAGAAGAAGAGGTTAGATGGTTTAGATGTGAACTAACAGATGTTAGCAATGGAATTGAATTAAAAAAGGATACGTAGCCAATGAGAGTTTTCGGATAATCTTTTGTTATTTGTTGAATATGTAGAAGTAACTCGATTTGGAAACTAGTCAAGGAAGATTTTTTGGTACTCTGTATACTATGTTGCAAATCATATCAAATTATATATATATATGGAAGACATCAAATCACATAATGGAATGTACTAACCCTAACCCTAAGACATCAAATCACATAATGGAATGTACTAACCCTAACCCTAACCCTAACCCTAAACCTAACCCTAACCCCAACCCTAACCCTAAACCTAACCCTAACCCTAACCCTAATTTGCGTCTGTGTGTGTGTGTCTGCGTCTGTGTGTGTGTGTCGTGTGTGTGTGTGTGTGTGTGTGTCGCGTGTGTGTCTGCGTCTGTGTGTGTGTCGTGTGTGTGTCGTGTGTGTGTGTCGTGTGTGTGTCTGCGTCTGTGTGTGTGTCGTGTATGTGTGTCTGCGTCTGTGTGTGTGTCGTATGTGTCGTGTGTGTCTGTGTGCGTGTGTCGTGTCTGTCAAGTATGTCTTGTGTCAGTGTCACATGAGAGAGAGAGAGAGAGAGAGAGAGAGAGAGATTACCGAGATCTCGAGGAGGAGAAGGGGGATGCCGTGGAGACCCGGTCGCCGGTGTCACGCCCCAGTCCCAAAAATACGTAGGACTAGGACACGTAAGCATGCCAGCCGCATGGATATGGCAACTCCAATATATGGAAACCAAATCCATACGTACGCTGTATTATGAATATCAAATCCACAAGTGGTAAAAATATAATACAAGTCACAGGGTAAAATCTAAATCTCATCCACCAAAATCATATCTGAATAAAATAACCAATGTCTATGAAACTAGATCTCAATAAGAAGTATCTAAGGATGATAGTTGGATGGAAACAAATCCACTACCAACTCAAATGGAAAAGTAAATACAATATAAGTACAACTCACTAAAACAATATAAGTACCAGCTACCAATCACGGCTCGAAGGGAAGACATCCACGAAGCTTCTATATCCTTCCAATCTGCGCTCCTGCAAATACTCAAGAACAGGTACACCTGGCAGCGGACCAGGTCCTCAGAGGGACATAACATGTATACTTAAACATATGCCAATAAAGTACTAAAATAAATATCCAATGGGTCGCCTAACCATTTATGTGAATGCAGTTTGAGAATAACTTTCTAACAAGTGAGCTATCTGGCTGAGAACTGGGATTAGCATGACTCTCTCGGAGAACCAGGGGCCTCAAAGGCATGTCGTCTTTTGAACGGCAGAGGCCCGCCAAGTAGTAAAGGGGTCATCACCGCCCGTATCTCCAGCGGAGCTTCCGGGTTACAGAAGGAAAAGTGTAAAGGAGCTCAAATGTGAGACTTGTTGTTCTCCCCACCCCATGCTCTAAGCATGTCACATCCATGACACGATTTGGTCCATAGCCTATTCTTAGTACCCTAGCCCAATCCTGCAACCAAACAAGGACAAGGATGGGACCACCATACTACAATATGCTATGTCCCTAGACCTCTAATAACTGCTAAGTCTTCTAGCATGCAAAGTTTCTAACAACAGTTATTCCTAACGCACGGCCCACACGTACATGAGGCCAACCCTGCACGCAAGTTCGTGATCTCTATATAAGACTCACACTCGTGTAACAACTGTGTCACGGCCAATGAACCTAATGATGCTATATGATAATGGGGTAGTCTCATGAACAAGGTCAATGCAAATACATAAATAAAAACATATCGCGACGACACTGTCGCGCGCATTTTATATAACAGTTAAAATATATGAACTAAAGACAGAAAATAAAGATGCATGCAACATATGAAATATAAATAACAGTACAATGGCAAGGTATACTTGCCTGGGGTCCTGCTGTTGGTATGAATCAGAGTCCAAGTCACAGTCCAAATAGCCTATGTATTACAAATTTATCACGTCAAAAGATAATTTATTTTAATTTATTTAATTCTGTAATAATTACTCTAAAATCCTATTTTAATCTTATTATTCTGATTTTTATGTTTATTCCTAAATTTTGTCCAAAGAAACTAAATTTTATCAACTCGAGACTCATGGCACGCAAATCGAGGCGATCTGTTGACCAAAAAGTCAACCGATACAAACTTGACTTTCATACATGATTTTCTGTAGATTTCAGCATCAATAACATACTGGAATTTACGGTTCGTCTGAATTCAAATTCGTTTGAGAATTATGGCACATACAAATTTTGTATTGTGCACCGACGGTTAAATTCTAACCTAGAAGTTCTACAGAATTAACAGTATGTAAATACTACGAAATAAATTCTGGGAAAAATATATGTCAATGATCTCGACATTAGCTTTCCGAAACTTTAAACGGTTCATGATTCTGATTCCTGGTTCTCCCGAAATCACGAAAACATCGAAACACGTCTATTTTCGTATATGCTGTGCTCTATGAATTTTCCAGAATTTAATACTTATAATTTTATAAGAAAATTTATATAAACAGAAATCTAACCTCAATATCGTTCTAACAAAAAAAACTGGAGCGCGTTTGGAGTCCGGAGCTAGGAGATATTGTCTTTTTAATTCGTCATAACTAGTAGAAAATGAGGCTAAATTTATGACGAATTTTGACTATTTTTTGGACGAAAAAGAGAGGAATTTGGGAAAGAAAAATATGAAGGATGAGGTATTTATAATGGTGGACACTACTTAATTAAATAAGAATAGGATTGGTTAATTTGGATAGGATTATGATGAATTTAAATAAGGATAGGATATGCATGAAGTTGATTTCCTAGTAGGTTCAGGATTTGAATTAATTCAAAATAGAGTTTAAATTTATCTCAATAATTTATAATCTTAAATATAATTAAAGATAATACAAATAATTTATAAAATCTTATTAATATCTATTAACACTAAATTAGCATCTATCTGATATTAAGACTATATATATCCAAATAAATCCTAAATAATTTTAAAATCTAAATAAATTTCTTAAAATTCTAAATAAATTACAAAAAAATATTATTAAATATTTTAAACTAAAATAAATATTTGGTAGGAACGATATGCAAGTATGGTCGTATAGTAAATCATAGAAGTCATAGAAATTTATGTTTTCTAAGTTTTAATTACCAAAAAAATTCTAGAAAAATCTCCAAAAATCTAAAATAACCTAAAATAATTCTAAATGAATATTTATATAAGTAAATATATCAAGAAATTTATTTTCTAATTAACTAAGAGCATATTCTAAATAAATTCAACATATATAATAAATATAATAATATAAAATATACAGAAAATATCTATTTTGGGTGAGGGAGTTTACAATCTACCCAACTTAAAATAATTTCGTCCTCGAAATTAAAATAAGACATAATTTGTTAAATCCTTCACATTCGTACATAAAGTACATCAATCGCAATCTCTTCCAAAAATTTAAATAACAAAATCTATTCAAATCTATCGCGATCACTTCAAAACTAATATAACCATTGTTTAAATTAAAATTCAACCTGTCGTACTCTCTTCTCGACTTTTTTTTTTTCAACATTCAAATCTAACTCAAGTCTATATGACATCCCACATCAAAATTTATATCACCATTTTCAACTATCATAATCTCCTCTAGACCTTGAACAATAAACAATTCTAATCAAATCTTATTCCTATTCTCAAATTAAGAATTTTGTACTCTTCAAATATTTAAACTCAATTTACATCCTCAATATTTCAAATAGGTGACCCAACAATCAAAATTAAACTTTTAATTCAAATCATCAAATTATAAATTTTAAATCTAATTCACCAGTTGTTCAAGTCTAAAATTCTATATTTATCCTAAAAATTTTAATCGATGATTCATCCTTCAATATTCAAAATTTAAATCATGTGCTCAAAGTATAAATATTGGGTCCTCCATATCAAGATTTTTAAATTCATTAAATTCTCATTATCTTAATCCTTCTTTTAAAATTCTCCATATTTAAAAGGACTTAATCTATCAATCTAATCCTACTTGATTACAATCTAAAAGAATTCTCCTCAAGTTTAATAATGCAATTTTTACCCAACTTAGAATTTACCCATCTATCACATAAGGCTCTTACACTTAAGAAAAATATTCCTCAATTTATTTTCTCATGTCATTCAATCCTCAAAACTTTAACACCAACTATATCATATGTGATATGCCCTTAATCAATTATGAAAGACAGTCACCAAATAATGTGATTGGCCTATGGGGTATATCTTGTACTACCCGTGTATCACTTATATCCAAGCACGAGATTTCGTCTTTCCGAAATAAGGAAAGACGGAAAGCAACGAAAAAGAGTTCAAGGAGGGGTAATAGAGTGGAAGTATGGGAATCAAAGCGTTTAAAGAATTCAAATGGGAATTGTCAAGACAGTTGTGGATTAAAATCTTAATTTGGTAATTTCTTATTCGCATGCTCACATCGGTGCAGTTATGTACTTGATATGATATGCTTTGTCGTATCTAGAGGGTAAGTATATTTGTCTACAGGTCCACTATACATCTCAATCCACGTAAAATGCTATTGCGAAGGGCGAATCAAGCGCACTAAGGTTAGCTAGACCTTAATATACTGATTCTGAATTGTATTATTGTGGGCCTCCCCAATAATACATATGTCATGAACAAGCTTGATAAAGAATAAGCTTGCAAAAACTAGGCTATAATAGCAGCATAAGTCAAGGTAGTACAGCAAATATAAGTACGCTAGATGATGATGAAAGGAGGTACAATTTAATTCAAGTTCACAAAAACAAAAATAACTAAGCAACAATAATAAAAGACTCTACAATCCCTACAGTTATCATACAACCTCGTTGTCTAAGTCGCTAGTCGACCAAATAGGGGTAAGGACCTCTAAATTCTATTGTTTGAATAAACACTATCGTCTTTTGCTAGCATGTAATTAATGTCATTCAGTTACACTACCTTGATGGGTCAAGTGGACTATGTGATACTAGGTTGTGAGGCATACTACCCAACTTAAAAGAATTAAACTGATACTGTGATTGTCTTAAGGATACCGTAGAAACTCCTGTTAAGGTCTACGAGAAGGGGTCTTGGTACTTATTAGGGTATCCTCTTATATTACATAGGTCATGGCCGTCTTTGTCTTAGTCATAGTGCTTATAGAACAAGTGTCAATAGTAAGGATAGAAGAGTTACTAGCCTCATGGTAAAAGGGGGTATAACTTATATCGAGGTGGGGGTACATGCTATGCAATTTAAAACTAAGGGATAATCACCAGGTCACAATCTACAAGAATAACTTAAACCATCAAGTTCTAACTACTAAGCACACAATTTCAAAATTTAACATTAACAACTATAATCCTAGCAACTATATGTCCTTAACACAGAATAAAATTACCTAGCCTACAATCAGAAGTGTCAGATGGCACGAGTTAAAAGATGAAGAGAAGAAACATAATTAGTCGTCGCACAATAGCGAGTGCTATGGTCGCAGAGGAGCAATATATGAAATTAAAAATAGAGGGCTCTAGATAGCATCATAGTTTTCTAAGGGGATGGTATGCTAGTTGCTATGTTCGAGGTATGATCAAGAAAAAAAGTGTTGATTATATTCCTCTAGGCTTCCTAAGGTGTTGTCTACTAATAATAAGACAATGATCTAAGTTTATAGTTCTCCAATACTATCTAACTATGAAGGTTAGGTTCAATCCTAATTTTCAATTTTTGGTTTTCTATTGGTTCCTCAATACTAGGGTCAAACATTATGGAAAAACTTCTAACTAACTCTAGTAGTGTCTATACTACTCTCAAGTCCTCATAATACATCAAGGGGTAATGGTGAACCAATCTATAGATAAGGAATTCTAGGTTTCACTAGATATTCTAAACTTAGTGGTGTGTCTATATTCTCATTGTATTCTTAATAGGTGTGCTACTCTAATTATCATCTAACAACAGGAACTTCTATATTCTAGGAGAAGGCTATACTTAAAGAACTATTAGGGAAGCACATGAATCAAGCATGATGCAATTGTTCAAATAGAACAGATAGGAGGAAGATGAATCATAGTCAATGTGGATGAGATCCTATACTATAGTCCTAGGTATAGGCTTGTTCGGTACAGTAACGTAACCGAGACAATATACTCTCGACCTGCATGGGCCACCACAAAAATATGTCATGCCCAGTCCCAAAAATACGTAGGACTAGGACACGTAAGCATGCCAGCCGCATGGATATGGCAACTCCAATATATGGAAACCAAATCCATACGTACGCTGTATTATGAATATCAAATCCACAAGTGGTAAAAATGTAATACAAGTCACAGGGTAAAATCTAAATCTCATCCACCAAAATTATATCTGAATAAAATAACCAATGTCTATGAAATTAGATCTCAATAAGAAGTATCTAAGGATGATAGTTGGATGGAAACAAATCCACTACCAACTCAAATGGAAAAGTAAATACAATATAAGCACAACTCACTCAAATAATATAAGTACCAGCTACCAATCACGGCTCGAAGGGAAGACATCCACGAAGCTTCTATATCCTTCCAATCTGCGCTCCTGCAAATACTCAAGAACAGGTACACCTGGCAGCGGACCAGGTCCTCAGAGGGACATAATAAGTATACTTAAACACATGCCAATAAAGTACTGAAATAAATATCCAATGGGTCGCCTAACCATCTATGTGAATGCAGTTTGAGAATAACTTTCTAACAAGTGAGCTATCTGGCTGAGAACTGGGATTGGCATGACTCTCTCGGAGAACCAGGGGCCTCAAAGGCATGTCGTCTTTTGAACGGCAGAGGCCCGCTAAGTAGTAAAGGGGTCATCACCGCCCGTATCTCCAGCGGAGCTTCCGGGTTACAGAAGGAAAAGTGTAAAGGAGCTCAAATGTGATACTTGTTGTTCTCCCCACCCCATGCTCTAAGCATGTCACATCCATGACACGATTTGGTCCATAGCCTATTCTTAGTACCCTAGCCCAATCCTGCAACCAAACAAGGACAAGGATGGGACCACCGTACTACAATAGGCTATGTCCCTAGACCTCTAATAACTGCTAAGTCTTCTAGCATGCAAAGTTTCTAACAGCAGTTATTCCTAACGCACGGCCCACACGTACAGGAGGCCAACCCTGCACGCAAGTTCGTGATCTCTATATGAGACTCACACTCGTGTAACAACTGTGTCACGGCCAATGAACCTAATGATGCTACATGATAATGGGGTAGTCTCATGAACAAGGTCAATGCAAATACATAAATAAAAACATATCGCGACGACACTGTCGCGCGCATTTTATATAACAGTTAAAATATATGAACTAAAGACAGAAAATAAAGATGCATGCAACATATAGAATATAAATAACAGTACAATGGCAAGGTATACTTGCCTGGGGTCCTGCTGTTGGTATGAATCAGAGTCCAAGTCACAGTCCAAATAGCCTATGTATTACAAATTTATCACGTCAAAAGATAATTTATTTTAATTTATTTAATTCTGTAATAGTTACTCTAAAATTCTATTTTAATCTTATTATTCTGATTTTTATGTTTATTCCTAAATTTTGTCCAAAGAAACTGAATTTTATCAACTCGAGACACTACTAGAAAAAGCGGGATTAGCGACGTATTTTAGCGACGTCAAAAGAAACGTCGCTAATAATATATAAATTAGCGACTCATTATAAACACGTCGCTAGACGTCGCTAAATGGCGACATTTAGCGACGTTTAGCGACTTTTAATACGATTTTAAAAGATAAGTCGCTATAAGTTTAATTAAGGTCGCTAAACGTCGCTAATATGTCTAATTTAGCGACGTTTAGCGACGTATATAGCGACATTTAAACTCAAAATATTTAGCAACGTGTTTAGCGACGTCCTTTACGTCACAAATATTTAATTTAGCGACATTTTTTATTGGACGTCGCTAAACGTCGCTAAAATTTGGTTAATTAGGGATCGGTTTCATTTTTCCCCGTCAGTTGAAATTTTGATTCGAAAACAAATTCTCCCCCCCAGCTCCGTCGACCGCGACTACTCCGGCAAGGTATACTCTCTCTCTCTCTCTCTCTCTCTCTCTCACAGGACACATGTGACATTGACACAAACACGACACACACACTGACACTGACACAGACACAGACACGGCACACACACACACTGACACAGACACTGATCTGGACCTAGGGTTAGGGTTAGGGTTAGGGTTAAGTTTTTTGACATGGGGTTAGGGTTAGGGTTAGGTTTTTTGACATGGGGTTAGGGTTAGGGTTAGGGTTAGGGTTAGGTTTTTTGACAATGTTCATGCATGTGCGATCATGTAGAGATCAGATTTTAATTTCTTCTTTCAAGTATAAAATAAATAAATAATATGGATCGATGAATAAGAAAGAAAGAACATAAGTGTATTTATTTGCACTTTTGCAATATATATATATATATATATATATATATATATATATATATATATATATATATATATATATATATATACATACATACATACATACATACTAATTATTTGATTTTGTGGTTACTATTCATTGGTCCAATGGAGGAGGGGAAGAAATGATGGCTATTATTGAATCCATGTTCATATGTCATGACTACGTACATTGGGTGAACAAATTAGAACTAATTCCTGAATATTCGTACAACAACTGATCATGTGATCAAATTAATTAGAACGCCAATTATTCGACCAGGAAGTGTATGATCTAAGCAACCGTCCTTAATTGTGCCCCAAGAATTTTGAGCTCTAGCTACTTCCTCGTTCCACTCCCAATATATATAGGGGTTAATTGCCGAAAGCAAAGTACTGCGGAGTTATGTATCTCAGTTCCTCACCCTACTGCCAGTTTCAAGAAGTGCCTAATGGTCTAAATAATATGACTATAACAGTTGAATTAGCTAAACGAAACTTACAAATCAGCTTAAATAAATAAAGGATTAATTTCGACACTTACTGAAATCACTAGCTAGCAGTATGAAGAGCCACTAATGGAGCAAAGATATCATCGCAGCATGCATCATTAAGGACATGCATCTCAAGAAACTTATTGGCTTCGGCTGGAGCCTACTACACTAAAATCCGGACACTGACACAGAAGTGGGTTAAGGTATAGTAGTAAAGTGGTATTAAGATATTATTTGGGTAATGTTATATATATATATATATATATATATATATACTGCTTTTCCCATAACGGACACTGACACAGACACAGAAGTTAATTTTGCATGTAATGATTTATATGATACATACTGTCAATTTTGCAGAAGTATCTAGAAATGGATATGAATTACTATCTGCGTCATCGTTCGTGGATGTACAACCGTCATCCTGATGACATATGCGGTGTACGGGATGAATTCATTGAGGGTGTACAGCAATTCCTGCAGTTCGCCAAGGCGTTCCCTCAGTACATGGACGGTACCAAAATTAAGTGTCCATGTGTGAGATGTCGCAACAGGAAATATCATCCAGAAGTGGAAGTTACATATCATTTATACTCGAAGGGCTTTACGCCGAATTACTATCAGTGGACCGCGCACGGAGAACTTGTATCTCTAGCATCGGAGTCGGAGCCCTATGTGGAGCCGTATATGGATGTCCAAGACCACGATGCTTATGACGACGGGTTGGTGAACATGGTTTATGATGCGGCGGGGTCTAGTTTTAATCCTGACAATTATGATACGACAGGACCTAGTTTCAATCCAGACAATTATGATGCAGCTGAGGAGGCACCGAATGCCGATGCTGCAAAGTTTATGGAGTTGCTTGAGAATGCAATGACTCCACTATATCCTGGTTGTGAGGACCATTCACCGTTGGAGGTGGTTACAAGATTATTGAGCATCAAGTCCGATTTTAACATGTCGCAAGAATGCTATAATCGACTGCTCTATTTGATTATAGAGATCTTGCCCGAGGGTGCAAAGTTGCCTAAAGACTTCTATCGATCTAAGAGGATGGTGAGATCGCTTTGGATGGGATACGAGAAAATCGATGCATGTCGCAACGGGTGCATGTTGTACTACAAAGACGACAAGGATGAAGATGCGTGTAGATTCTGTGGTGCTGATCGCTACAAGGCCACTGTTAGAGGAAAGTCTGTCGGTGCAAGGAAGCCTACCGATTCGATGCACTACTTGCCTTTGACGCCGCGGTTGCAGCGGTTGTTTATGGTTAAGGAGACTGCAGAAAATATGAGTTGGCACAGGCGAAAACAGATCGAAGGAGTATTGGATCATCCATCCGATGGAGAAGCATGGAAGCACTTTGATCGAGAGTATCCACATTTTGCCGAGGAAGCGCGTAATGTCAGATTGGGGCTCTGCTCTGACGGTTTTACCCTATTCGGACTTTCGGGCTCCCAGTATTCGTGTTGGCCTGTGATCGTCACTCCGTACAATCTACCGCCTTGGATGTGCATGAAGACTCCGTATATGTTCCTAACCGTTATTATCCCGGGTCCGAACAATTCGAAGAGGAATATCGATGTGTACTTACAGCCTTTGATAGATGAGTTGAATCAGCTGTGGGAAGTAGGTGCCAACACGTACGATGTTTCTAGAAAGCAGAATTTTCAGATGAGGACAGCACTTATGTGGACCATCAACGACTTTTCGGCCTATGGAATATTATCGGGATGGAGCACCCATGGTCGTCTCTCATGTCCGTATTGCATGGACCGTTCTCAGGCTTTCCGTTTGAAACACGGAGGCAAACCGTGCTTCTTCGATTGTCATCGACAATTTTTGCCGAAGGATCATCCGTACCGGAGGAATCGGAATGCTTTTCGTGCGGGAGTTATGGAGAAGGCCAATCCACCTCCAAGGTGGCCCGGATGCACGATATGGGAAGAGGTAAAAGATTTACCAAGTGCTATCGAAGAGCCTGTTAAGGGGTACAAGTGTGACGGATTTGGTCGCACCCATAACTGGACGAAGAGGAGTATATTCTGGGATCTGCCATATTGGAGCACCAATCTGATCAGACATAACCTTGATGTCATGCATATCGAGAAGAATGTGTTTGATAACATAATTAATACTGTAATGGATGTAAAGGGGAAGACGAAAGATAATCCGAAGGCCAGGTTGGACTTAGAAGACATATGTAGACGTCCTGTATTGCATCTGATAGAGGAGGGGAATGGAAAGTTAAAGCAACCTAAGTCAGTTTTCTCACTGGATAAAGAGGATAAAGGTAGACTTTATAGGTGGATTCAGGGTCTAAAGTTTTCAGAAGGGTACGTGTCGAACTTGAGAAGATGCGTCGACCTCAAGGAGAACAAACTAGTAGGTATGAAGAGCCACGATTGTCATGTATTCATGGAGAGGTTAATTCCGATTGTATTTCGGGAATTCTTACCGCAGGTCGTTTGGGACCCATTGACAGAGCTGAGCATATTCTTCAGAGATCTTTGTTGTACTAAGTTGCTCATCGATCGTCTAGAAAAGCAAGAGAGGGACATTGCGGTAACACTATGTAAGCTCGAGAAGGTGTTTCCTCCAGGATTCTTCGACTCTATGGAGCATTTGCCAATTCATCTTTCCTATGAGGCACGTGTTGGTGGTCCTGTTGGTTATCGGTGGATGTACCCCTTCGAGCGTCATCTGAATCACCTAAAGAGAAAGGTGAAAAATAAGGCACGGGTTGAAGGATCTATTTGTGAAGCTTATGTTCTCGAGGAGATTACAAACTTTTGCTCGACGTATTTCAAACCGCATGTTGCTACTAATAGGACGAAAGCTCCCAGAAACGACGACGCATATAAGGAATCTAATGATGCAATACTCAAAGTATTCAATGCATCCGGAAAGCCTTCGGGAAAAATAAAGAAGAGATATTTGAATGACGATGAGCTAAGGGCTGCTCAATTGTATATATTACTCAATTGCGACGAGGATGAAGTGGAAAAGCTAGAGGGGTAAGTAATTAATACGTCCACGTTTACATCATCTCAATGTAATAGTATAAGATACTATTATGCTACTAATTAGCAGTTGCATCATTGTTTTTCAGCACATATAATGATGAGTTGAGGTCGGTTAGACCCTACATAACAGACGAAGAAGTAGAACAAGAAATGAGATGCCATTTTCCTTCTTGGTTGAGCGCATATGTAAGATACTTGGTAATTACTTTTTATTTCTGCACTTGTAAAACAAATAACTTACCATCGCTACTTTGGTATTTAGGTCGATCGTCTAATATCATCCGAGACTGAATCTATTAGGACTCTAGCCAAGGGACCAATTACTGCCGTAAAAATATGGCCAAGTTTCTGTGTGAATGGGTTCAGGTTCAAGTCAACAAATGCTCCTATCAGAGACAGCTTTCTGGATCTTGATTCCACGAAAAACAGTGGTTTGTGTATCAAATCTACAAACTACAAAGACGTCAATCCGGGCAATGATTTTTTTACGAGAGATTGTGGAGTTGACATATAATTATGGCCCAGAACCTGCTAATATCGTGCTATTCAGGTATGAATGGTTCGATCCGATTCAAGATCAAGGTTGGAAAATTGACAAGCATGGCCTTGTGGATATAAACTACAAGCGTAGATATCAAGGCTACGAACTATTTATCCTATCAAGTCAGGCTCAGCTCGTGTACTTCACAACTTATCCTAGACGGGGGACAACGAGGTCGGATTGGTGGGCAGTATGCAAGACTAAAGCTAGAAATACCTTTGACATTGACGAAATAGCTTATCAGGAGGACGATCTACCTCTTGTAACAAATATTGTAGATGTGGACTCAACGGAAGTTACTCATTACACGAGTAATAATGTAGAAGATGTAGAATTATTCGAAGAGGACGACGAAGTAGATGAAAGTGAAGACGAGGAAGAGCAGGACGAGGAAGGCGAACAAGATGAATTTTCTGAAGATGATTGAAAATATAAAATATTCCATGTAGAATGTAACTATATTTGGACTGTAAAATGCTTTGAGATATGTATCACATTTTGACATTAACGAATATATGTATTATATTTTGACTGTATAATGCTTTGAGATATGTATCACATTTTGACTGTAGAATGTAGTATATATTTGTGTTTCTCTATATTCATCATATGTTGTTATCAGATATGACAGGACGACGCGGAGGATTCGGCAGGTCCCGAGGTAGACAGAGTGCCACTCCGGTACTGCCTACTGTTGGTTCCGGATCATCGTCGCCCAGTACTCTAGTATATCGAGCAGTCACATCTCCGACTGCGACGACGTTGCGTGGCATCACTCCTGGGACGAGTAGTTCCAGGCATGATAGTACTCCCTCGTCCAGCGTTCCTCCTGCTGACGGAACCATGGAGACTGATGAGCATGTAGAGGAGGTCGTGCCGACGTTGTCCCAGCATCAGCAAGATCCTCCATGCGCACCACCGGAGGAGACGAGGACAGAGATTTGGGCCGACGGTACAAAGTAAGTCAATTAGATGGTTTAGTATATATTTGTGTTTCTCTTTATTCATCGTATATTGACTTTTTCAGTAATCTAAATTATTATTTCTGTATAGATATCGTCCATCGTCGGTTCAGAGACGCCTGGGCCAATTTCTGAGGAATAACTACGGTGGCCCTTGGATCAACTACTCTGAGGCTCCGGAGGAGAGGAAGGCGTTCTGGTTTGCGCACTTCCAGGTAAAAGTATATTAAATAAATCCTCTAATTTATGCATATTCGTGATGCTAACTTAATGAATTATTTATTGTAGCAAACGTATTTTTATCCTCCGCACCGGGCCGAGTTGATCGAGCGGCTCTTTCCTACCGTTGCCGCCAAGCTTATCCGAGATGCTCTGGATGACCAGAAGGCTCGTGATCGTGCTGGAAAACCGATCCAAGGTTGGATCACGCCTGAGCAGTGGACTGCGATGAGGGCTAGATTCGACGATCCGAGCTACAAGGAAATGTCTAAGAAGGCCAAGGCGGCTAGGCAGAATGCTGCCAAGTGGTGTGGTGGCTCGATTCCGATGACGGAACATTTTCGTCGTTTGGTATGTTTTTTCTTTTAAAATATATTATTTTAATATAAGTACCATAAAATGGTACTTGGAAAAAATATTTAAGTTTAGTAATAAAAAATATATTTTTAACAGGTACAGAGGGGTGAGGATGCAAACATGGTGACCGTCTTCTTGGCCACCCATCGCAAGGACGGAAATCTCATTTATGAGAGGGCCTCACAGACCTATGTAAGTATTACTTTACTTTGTGTTTATTTTAATATAACTTAGGCAATTATTGAGTTTCCAAACCTTTTCTAGGCCGAGTATCTTAGGCTTCGTGAGCGGGCGACTGCTAGTGCACCTACACCTGGAGAGGCTGGTGCTTCATCGCAGCCCGGTCCATCTCCGTCGGCGGACGACCTGTGGGTGACCACAGCTGGTGGTCTCCAGAGGGGTACGTACTACGGTACGGGCTCCTATGGCGCCCTGGTTGCGACGCAGTCATCTAGGGCCTCCCCGACAGCTGTACATTCCATACACCCCTCGCAGTCACAGCCCTCGCAGTCGTCGGCCAGAGTCCAGGAGGCCGTCCAGGAGGCCGTTGACCGTCAGATTGCGTCTCTCCGTGACGACTTGCTGCGAAGTATGGAGGACCAGTCCCGGTCCCAGCCGCAGGCGGACGATCCGATGCTTATCGCACGATTGGATATGCTCGACCGCAGCATGACGGAGCTACGAGAATTGACAAATGATATTAGAGCCTCCAATGATCGCAACATCATGGAGCTGCAGGGGTCACAGCTATCGATGGGCGAGAAGCTGACGAGGATGCATGCGTCACAGCTATCGATGGGCGAGAACCTGACGAGGATGCAGGATTCAATGGGTGATAGCAGTACGAGGCTGTTATCTACCTTGGATTCTTACAACCAGCGACTCGCAGACTTGGAGCGGGCACGGCCGCTACCGACGTCACAGCCTTCTCCATCGACATCGGTGTCGATTCCACGGGACGAGTATGAGGAGTTGTTATCCTTGAAGCGTGCCGCTGGTCAGCCTCCTGCAGATCCGTAGTAGTCTAGTTATTTTTATTATTATTTATGAATTATTGGTACTTCAACAATAGACATGATGTATGATGATTCTTGTGGTCATTAATTTTTTAGTTAATTTAATTGGATTATATAGTTATCCACATTTAATTGGATTGATACTTCTTGTGGTTTTTAATTTAATTGGATTATATAGTTAACTAGATTGAATCATGTTGGTGTGTATGATGAAGATGATGTAAAACTGCAGGGAATCACCAATGTTTGATTCTGGAATTTTTTTTTTTTTTTAAAATTAGCGACGTTATTAGCGACGTGTAGCGACGCTTAGCGACGTTAATTTACGTCGCTAATTACGTCGCTACTCAGCGACGCTGAAAAACGTCGCTAAAGTCGTCTCTAAACGTCGCCAATTGCTGACATGGCAGTATAGCCAGGTCATTAAAGACGTCGGTGTAACGTCGCAAAAAATGTCGCTAATCAGCGATGTTTAGCGACTTTTATAAACGTCGCTATTTAGTGACTTGGCGTTGCAACACGTCGCTAAATTTAGCGACACATTAAAGTCGCTAAAAAATGTCGGCATAGCGACGTTTTTGGTTTTAGCGACTTGGAGTTTTCCGACTGATTTAAAACGTCGCTAACTACGTCGCTAAACCTAATTAGCGACGATTTATTATTATTTAGCGACGTTTTTAGACGTCGCTAATTTGACTTTTTCTGGTAGTGAGACTCATGGCACGCAAATCGAGGCGTATAGAATTAACAGTATGAAAATACTTCGAAATAAATTCTGGGAAAAATATATGTCAATGATCTCGACATTAGCTTTCTGAAACTTTAAACGGTTCATGATTCTGATTCCTGGTTCTCCCGAAATCACGAAAACATCGAAACACGTCTATTTTCGGACATGCTGTGCTCTACGAATTTTCCAGAATTTAATACTTATAATTTCGTAAGAAAATTTATATAAACAGAAATCTAACCTCAATATCGTTCTAACAAAAAAAACTGGAGCACGTTTGGAGTCCGGAGCTAGGAGATATTGTCTTTTTAATTCGTCATAACTAGTAGAAAATGAGGCTGAATTTATGACGAATTTTGACTATTTTTTGGACGAAAAAGAGAGGAATTTGAGAAAGAAAAATATGAAGGATGAGGTATTTATAATGGTGGACACTACTTAATTAAATAAGAATAGGATTGGTTAATTTGGATAGGATTATGATGAATTTAAATAAGGATAGGATATGCATGAAGTTGATTTCCTAGTAGGTTCAGGATTTGAATTAATTCAAAATAGAGTTTGAATTTATCTCAATAATTTATAATCTTAAATATAATTAAAGATAATAAAAATAATTTATAAAATCTTATTAATATTTATTAACACTAAATTAGCATCTATCTAATATTAAGACTATATATATCCAAATAAATCCTAAATAATTTTAAAATCTAAATAAATTTCTTAAAATTCTAAATAAATTACAAAAAAATATTATTAAATATTTTAAACTAAAATAAATATTTGGTAGGAACGACATGCAAGTATGGTCGTATAGTAAATCTGTCACGACCCGCACCCGAAAATCGGGCATGAGCCGTGGGTACGTCCAGCCTACGCCGCAGAATCGGCGGTAGAACGCTGTAAAGGTCCGTTCTAGGTCAACCATATCTATCTATATCTCACTGAAAAATCCGGCATGACCTCTCCAAAAGGAGGGCAAAATCACGCAATATATATATATAATCCTCTCCCAAAGGAGGCAACCACGCAATATATATATAAAATCCTCTCCCAAAGGAGGCAACCACGCAATATATATATATATGAATCTCAATCACAAAATCTAGGGGAAGAAATAAGCACGATGTGATAAAAACAAAGAAAACCAGAACCAAGAGAGCAAGACAATCCAAAATAATACAGTCCAAGTCTACAAATAGCTACAACATCTCAAGCAACAAAAGAATAAGTACAGTCATCCAAAATACAAACCACTGGAAATAACCCAGGAAATCCACCTAGCTAACTAGGGTGCTATCGGCGTCTCCTCGCCGCACTCCTCCTCGGGGTCACAACAGTCGTCAATACCAGGCCCGTAGAACGTAGGGCAATAGTCCTCAGGATCCTCTGGAAAAAATATATCCAGTCAGGACTGGAGCGAAGTACATAACTCTGAAAGCAACTCCAAATGCATGGTAAGGTGTATATGACGAGCAATAGAAAAGTAATCAAGATGCACAGGAAATAAATATATGCTGGAGCACAATAAGTAGCTGCAATGTAAACTGGAGAACAATACAAGTAGTGGAAAAGTAACTGCAGGTGAGAAACATGAATACTAGCTAAGTGCCTTGAGCACAAGTTCGTTATATGATCGGCTTAGGTTGCACATGAAAGTCACTACGATAACTCCGTTATGCGTGAGTTGCATAACCGACATACACATGAATACTGTTTGGCTTTGATCATATAACCAACTCACTACTCCCCTCCCCCACTAATACCATTGGATCCAACCACAACACGCTACGTACATGATAATAGCTCGCGCACACGAAGGCGAGAGCACAAGAAGCACATGATAGCACATGATAATCAATACCCGAAGCACATGATGAAATACACGTGATAGAGTACCCACTGAACACGGTAAGGGGGATAGCACCTCATGACGGGATCCACTAGTACCAGCTCGTGTAATAAAGTGTCAGAATCAAGTATTACAGTTCTAGAACAGGTGATATAAACGCTATCATGAAATGGAAACTATCAGAGGTAGGTACTCGCCTGATGTCCTGAGCAACTGATGAGGATCGAGGTCCGGACCGGTGACGCAAGGACCTAATGCGAAAAGCAAGGATTAAACAGGGTTCTAAGCATTTAAACTGATATAAAATAATTAAAAACAGGCTTCTAGGGCTATTCTAGGTCGAACGGGTCAAACCGGTGAAAATCGGGTCAAAAAGTCAACCGGGGTCCAAAAAGTCAACTCTAGGTCAAAACTAGGTCAAACGTTGACTTTTACGGTCAACGGGGACAAATTTGGTCAAAGCTAGGTCAAACTAGGGTGCCCCTGAAATTCTAGGTCAAACCGAGCTCATTAAGCCACTAAACTCACAAACTCGCCTAATCGAGATACCGGGATACCCTCGGTATCCGATACCTCGCCCTAGGCCACGCACCCCGCCTAAACCCGCTAAAACCTAAGCTAGCACGCGTAATTATATACATATAAACATATAAAAATCACTCCCAAGCATTTCCTAGGCTAATGCTCAAATACCCCGCTCGAAACTCAATACCTTGAATATCTCAAGGTATCGAGATACCTCGGTATCTCAAGGTATTGAGGTTTCGCCCTAAGGCCCTCTAACTAGCTATCTAGCTATTAATTATATACCTAGTTATTAATCTAGACTAGAAAATATATATATCTATCATATTTATATATATCTAAGTATCTATATACCTATATATATAGATATCCACACACATATGCAATACCCATTACCTTACCCAACATAACATATATATATATATATATATATTACCTATCAAGATATCTATATATATATATATAAGTATAGGTATATAGTTATCTATATCTTAGGTAGATATATCTAAGTATCTAGCTATCTACCTATCTAGTATCTATCTATCTAAATACCTAGCTATCTATCTATCAATATATCTTATCTACCTAACTACTTATCTATATATCTAATCTATAATACTATCTATCTATCTATCTATCTATCTATCCTACTATCTATTAAACCCATTTCTAACCATCTTCCTATCTATCAACATAGGTATATACATATCAATCTCTCACTCTCCCTCACTAGCTCTACTGCTACTGCTCCCTGTGCTCAAAATGCTGCTGCTGCTCGCTGTTATTTCTGCGCTGCTGCTGCTCCTCTTGGCACTGTTGCTGCTGCAGTTCCCTGCTGATGCTGTGCTGCTGCTGCAGTGCAGCAGCAGCTGCAGCCACTGCTTGCTGTCCCCCCCCCCCTTTCCTCTCACATACACACACACACACACCCATATATATACATATATATATATATCACTATCTATATATATATATATATATACATACATATATATCTATATATATAACTACTAGATAGATATATATATACACACTCTAAACACTCTCTAACACACACACCTACACTCTCACAAACACACTAATACACACACTCACACACTAATACACACACACACATAAATATATATACATAGCTACATATATATATACACTTAATATATATATATATATATCTACACACACTCTCAACTATATGTATATATATCTACACACACTCTCAACTATATATATATACAAACACCTATATATATATACACATACACACACACAAGCACATTTACACATATACATATATATATATACACATAGACATATACATATACAAGTATATAAATATAAATACACACACACATATATAAATATATATATAACACACATACATATATATAAATATATATATATAGACACATATCAATACAAACACAACCACGCACACAACACTCAAACCACACGCCCTACTCACGCCCAACGACCCCGACACTCACCAATACCCTAAAATATATAAAATATAGCCCAAAAACTCTAGCACACACTCCCCGATACTAACCCAACGCGCGCACAAAGCCGAAACGAGGAAACCAAGTCGAAATGGCCGTTCGGTCATTTCGACGAACACGTGGTGCGCGGCTCGGAAAACCTCCTGAAACGCACACCAAACGAACTCGGAATCGGCCCAAAATTTACCCACGCGCTCTACACGATGTCTAGATCCTAGAAAATGCGCTCCCACGTCGATTCTAGGCCCGTGGCGGAAACGCACATGCACTTAGAATCGGCGACGACGAAAAGCCCCAATTTCGCCCGAAACGCCCGTTTCTCCGCGACACGGCTTCCCGTGTCCGAACGGAGACACGCACTCACCCTCTAGACACCCGACAACGTCTACCTAGGTCCATCTAACCTAGGGCATCACCCAAAATTGGGCCAAATTCGGATTCCACCCGAATTCGACACAAAACCTAATGTCAAAGTTTCTAAACTCACCCAAACTAGTTCCAACTTCCTCCTATGGGTAGGGTTAGGGTCTAGGAGGGTTCTACAACACTAATTACACTACACAAAAATAATTAGGAAGGGGAAAGTTAGGTTTTACCTCTTGGGAGTTGGAATCCCAAGGCCAAAGTCTCACAATCCCTAGAATTCACCTCCCTCAAGCTCCAAGCCACCAATTCTAGCTCTCACACTAGATCTAAGCTCCTCACACCTAGGTTAGAGAAAATGCAAGGTGAGGGTTAGCTTAAGGAAGAAGGAATGAAAGAAAGAAAGAAGAAAAGTGGAAGAAAACTTACTTTGGAGGAAGAAGGAGAAGAAAGAAGAAGTGGAGAAGAAGAAGGAATGAAGAAGAAGAAGAAGTAAATGAAGAGGAATGAAGAAAGAAGGGGGGCTGCTGCTGGCTTTCTCACGGGTGGGTAGGTAGGGGCCGGCCACATGTAGAAAATGGGGGTTTACATGTACAAAGGTCCAAAATGCCCTCCCGTAAATTGGTTTTGGGTTTCGGGTCTCCAAATGCATTCAAACTAGCTCCAAATCTCTCCCACTAACCTCCTAAAAATAAAATAATAAATCTAAGCCCCAAAATAATTCTCACAAGGGTGTGGGCTGGGTCGGACATGGGTCCACTGGGGTCTGACATGGGTCCAGGCTAGCCAAAACCCTAAAACAATCAATATAAAAATAAGACAAGCACTAATTAATTATAAATATAAATAATTAAATACAATACACTATTTATCAAATAAAAAAAAAACCCTATTTTCTAGAATTGGGTAGTGACAAGCCTACCCTCCTTAAAATAATTTCGTCCTCGAAATTAAAAGACGAAACTAGGACAGGAATGTAAAGAAAGAACCATACCTCAGGGCTCGAAGTGATAGGGGTATCGCTCGCGCATTTCATCCTCCCTCTCCCAGGTCGACTCTCCTGGAGAGTGATGCCTCCACGCGACGCGAACCAAGGAAATAGTCTGGTTCCTCAACACCTTCTCCCGCCGATCCAGAATCTCCACCGGCTGCTCTGGATAGCTAAGAGTAGGGCCCACTGCGATCTCCGAGTGATCCAATACGTGACTGGGATCCGCCACGTACCGTCTCAACTGCGACACGTGGAACACATCATGAACTCCCTCCAGCGTAGGCGGCAACTCAAGCCTATACGCCACGGCGCCGACCCTCTCAAGAACACGGAAGGGTCCGACGAAACGTGGGCTAAGCTTCCCGCCTCCACCGAAGCGAATAGTGCCCCACGTCGGAGAAATCCTCAGGAACACCAGATCTCCAACCTAGCACAAACAAGGTCTCTGCACTTAGTCTAAAATAAGCAATCACAAACAAACACAAGAACAAAATCTAGATTCTAAGTTATACCTCGAACTCCAAAGGTCTCCGGTGGCTATCGGCCCAATGCCGCTGCCTGTCCTGCGCCACCCGAAGTCTATCTCTAATGAGCTTGACCTTCTCCGCTGCATCAACCACCATCTCCGGGCCAAGCAAAGCTCTCTCACCTACATCATCCCATGATAACGGAGTGCGACACCTCCGTCCATACAACGCCTCAAAAGGTGACATCTCGATACTGGCTTGGTAGCTGTTGTTGTAAGCAAACTCTACCAAGTGCAAGTGATCCTCCCAAGAGCCTCTGAAATCCAAAACACAGGTGCGTAGCATGTCCTCAAGTGTCTGAATGGTCCTCTCTGACTGACCATCTGTCTGCGGGTGATACGCACTACTAAACTTGAGCTGGGTGCCCAAGCTAGCCTGCAGACTCCTCCAGAAATATGAAGTAAAGCGACTGTCCCGATCTGATACTATGCTCACTGGAACTCCATGCAGTCTGACTATCTGGCGCACATACATCTCTGCTAGTCGCTCTATAGACGTACCCACTTTGAATGGTAGAAAGTGGGCCAATTTGGTCAACCTGTCCACGATGACCCAAATCGCATCCTTCCCGCCTGGAGAACGGGGAAGTCCAGAAACAAAATCCATGGTCACATGCTCCCATTTCCACTCCGGAATGGGTAACGGCTGGAGTAATCCTCCTGGCCTCTGCCTCTCCGCCTTCACCTGCTGGCACACTAAGCATCGGGATACGAAGCGCGCTACCTCTCGCTTCATCCCGTACCACCATACATGCTGTCTCAGATATCTATACATCTTGTTGGCACCTGGATGCATAGAGTACTGGGATCGATGCGCCTCCTGGAGAACCTCCTCGCGCAACGAGCCACTCGGCACACACAACCTGGTACCGTGCCGCAATGAACCATCATCAGCAATGGTGAAGTCATCCGCTAATCCCATCTGAACCTGCTCCCTGATGCTCCTCAGGGACTCATCCTCAAACTGTGTAGCCCTGATCCGGTCTACCAACTCTGACTGAATCTGCAGTCCCCACATCTGTATCTCAACTCCAGGTACTATCACCTCAATGCCCAAGCTCTCTAGATCTGCCAGAAGATAACGATCTGTAGTCAGGCACATAGCTACCGGATACCTGCTCAATGCATCTGCAACTACGTTCGCCTTCCCTGGATGGTACTGCAATGATATGTCGAAGTCTTTCATCAACTCCAACCATCTCCTCTGCCTCATGTTCAGCTCTTTTTGGGTAAACACATACTTCAAGCTCTTGTGGTCTGTGAAGATCTCCACACGCTCTCCGTATAAATAGTGTTTCCACAACTTCAGAGCAAAAATGACCGCTGCCAACTCCAAATCGTGGGTAGGGTAATTCTTCTCATGAGGACGTAATTGCCTGGAAGCATAGGCAATCACCCTCCCATTCTGCTGTAACACACAACCCAGTCCCTTCCCCGATGCATCACTATAGATAGTGAATCCTCCAGAACCTGATGGCAACGTCAACACTGGAGCTGTCGTCAACCTCCTCTTCAGCTCATCAAAGGCGATCTGGCACTCCTCTGACCAAACAAACTCCACGTCCTTCCGGGTCAGCCTGGACAACGGCTCTGCAATCCGGGAAAAATCCTGAACAAATCTCCTGTAATAGCCTGCCAGTCCCAAGAAACTCCTGACCTCGGCTACTGAACTCGGAGCACTCCATGCCTCAACTGCCACGATCTTTCTCGGATCCACCGAGATACCCTCTCCAGTCACCACATGACCAAGGAATTCAACCTTGTCAAGGAAGAACTCACACTTCGAGAGCTTTCCATAAAGCTCCTCCTTCCTGAGAGTCTCCAGCACTATCCTCAGATGCTCCTCGTGCTCCTCTGGGGTCTTCAAATACACCAAGATATCATCTATAAACACCACCACAAACCTGTTCAGATGCTGATGGAACACCTTGTTCATCAGATTCATGAACACTGCCGGGGCATTAGTCAACCCAAACGGCATCACCAAGAACTCATACTGTCCATATCTGGTCCGAAAAGCTGTCTTCGGAATATCCTCCTTCCTGACTTTCACCTGGTGGTAGCCTGTCCTCAGATCAATCCTGGAAAACACCCTCGCTCCGCTCAACTGGTCAAATAGATCATCAATACGCGACAGCGGATACTTGTTCTTGATTGTGAGGTTATTCAGAGCCCTGTAGTCGATACACATCCGTATCGACCCATCCTTCTTCGGCACAAAAAGTACCGGAGCACCCCACGGAGAAGAACTAGATCTGATAAATCCCTTGTCCTGAAGCTCATCCACCTGCTTCTTTAACTCTATCAGCTCACTGTTGCTGACTCTATAGACGTGCTGGTATATCGGCTCCGCGCCTGGCACCAAGTCTATAGAGAACTCCACATCTCTGTCCGGAGGTAACCCTGGCAACTCCTCCGGAAAGACATCCATATACTCCTCTATCAGTGGATGTAGCGACCTCGGCTCTACCACCAGGGCTCCGCAGAAGACTCCCTCGGTCTGCTCCGCTGCTCCTCTGGCAAACTGAAACTCTGGCTCACCCGGCGGACTAAACAAAACTCTGCCTCCACGACAATCTATACTAGCACAATGCGTACTCAACCAATCCATCCCGAGTACAATATCGTAGCTCGGAAGTGGCATTACGAGTAGGCACACACTCATCTCCCGGCCTCCCAAGGTAACTCTCCGGTCTCTGTAAACATCACGGACTAGGATGATACCACCCCCGGTCGTGATCTTGCAGAGTCTAGCTAAAGGTTCAGCAACAAGATAGTGTCTAACAACAAAAGATACAGACACAAAGCTATGGAAAGCACCGGAATCAAATAAAGCAAGTGCTGGAATGGAATCAAGGAGAACAGAACCTGAGATAACATCACCAACTGGCTCGGCCTCGTCCACTGTCAGGGCAAAAGCTCGCCCCTGCTGTCCTCCTCGGTGCTTCTGCTGGTGCTGGGCGAACCTCTGCTGCTGAGTCTGCAAAGGCGGTCCTCTCTGCTGCGCTGCAGGTGCTCTGGCTGGTGCCCTCTGAGCGGCTCCTCCGCCCTGAGCTGTACGGGCAAGCGCTGAAGGACAATCCTTCAGCTGGTGGTCTGCAGCGCCACACAATAAACATCTGCCCAGCCTCTTTCTGCATATGTCCCATCCGTGCCCTGGCTTCTTACAAAAAGGGCAAACGATGGGCTGCCTCTGGCCCTGCTGCTGACCCTGCCTCTGCTGCTGAGGCGCCTGCCGGAAGGGCGCACGACCCTGACCCTGGTGCTGCTGGGTCTGCTGGAATGGCCTCTTGGCTGGGCCTGCACTGCTGCCTGCTCCGGAAGCATCTCTGCTCCTCTTCGTCTTCAGCTCTAAATCATCCTCAGCCCTCTGAGCGTCGCTGACAATCTGCTCGAAGGTCGCCTCGCGGTCGCTCCTAGTCAAGGACTTGACCGCCATGACTAAGCCCTTGCGGAACTTCTGCGCCTTCGCTGCCTCTGACAACCCCTCAACAAATCTGCCCAGACGGCAGAACTCCGCTGCATACTCATCCACTAGCATACTCCCCTGGACGAGCGCCTCGAACTGACTCTCTAAGGCACTGAGAGCCACATCCGGGAAGAACTTCTCCTTGAAAAGCTTCTTGAAAGCCTCCCAAGTCAATCCCGGAGCTGCTATCCGCGTATCCGTGCGGAACCAAGTGAGGGCAAGGTCGAACATCTGGCTGCCCGCTGCCTCTATCTGCATGCTGGCTGGGATCATCGCCAGCCTGAAGATGCCCTCTATATGCTCGATCCAGTCGTCGGCGTACAGGATCCCCTCTGTGCCGCGGAACTCCTTAGGCCGCATCCTCTGAAAATCGATGATAGTACCCGGCCTAGGATACTGAGCCTGCTCTGGCTGTGGCTGGATCTGAGCCACTCTGTCGACCGCTGTCAAAGCCACCTGATGAGCATTCTCAATGCCCATCCTCATAACATCTGCCTGGCGGTGCTGCGCATCCATCATCTCTCGGAAGAATGCGAACAACTGCGTGGCATCTACTGGCGCAGGCGGTGGTGGAGGAGGTACCACCGGGACAACTGGGGTGGCTCTCGGATCAATGGGAGTAAGGGGATCTCTGAGAGAAACTGACGCTCCCTCAACCGCAGGAGTGGCGAGTGGAGCGGTAGCGGCTGCCGGAAGTCGAGCAGGTCGAGAGGTGGCAGACCTCTCGGTGGCAGCTGCTGGGGCGGTGCGCTGAGATCTGGTCTTCGGAGGCATCCTGAACACAGATCAAAAGAAGTCAATATAGTGCAAGAAACGATAACATCAATGAAGGACAGTAATATTGCAAAAGAAACAATTTCAGGAAAAATTAAGATAGCAAGAAAAATCAGGAGGGGTCCTAGTTGTGATTGAGCACACTCTCTCTCAGCCTATCTCCTATATCCTACTGCAGGTAAACTAAAAAGCAGAGACCTGCATGGGCCACCACCAAAAACGTGTCACGACCCGCACCCGAAAATCGGGCATGAGCCGTGGGTACGTCCAGCCTATGCCGCAGAATCGGCGGTAGAACGCTGTAAAGGTCCGTTCTAGGTCAACCATATCTATCTATATCTCACTGAAAAATCCGGCATGACCTCTCCAAAAGGAGGGCAAAACCACGCAATATATATATATATAATCCTCTCCCAAAGGAGGCAACCACGCAATATATATATAAAATCCTCTCCCAAAGGAGGCAACCACGCAATATATATATATATGAATCTCAATCACAAAATCTAGGGGAAGAAATAAGCACGATGTGATATAAACAAAGAAAACCAGAACCAAGAGAGCAAGACAATCCAAAATAATACAGTCCAAGTCTACAAATAGCTACAACATCTCAAGCAACAAAAGAAAAAGTACAGTCATCCAAAATACAAACCACTGGAAATAATCCAGGAAAACCACCTAGCTAACTAGGGTGCTATCGGCGTCTCCTCGGCGCACTCCTCCTCGGGGTCACAACAGTCGTCAATACCAGGCCCGTAGAACGTAGGGCAATAGTCCTCAGGATCCTCTGGAAAAAATATGCCCAGTCAGGACTGGAGCGAAGTACATAACTCTGAAAGTAACTCCAAATGCATGGTAAGGTGTATATGACGAGCAATAGAAAAGTAATCAAGATGCACAGGAAATAAATATATGTTGGAGCACAATAAGTAGCTGCAATGTAAACTGGAGAACAATACAAGTAGTGGAAAAGTAACTGCAGGTGAGAAACATGAATACTAGCTAAGTGCCTTGAGCACAAGTTCGTTATATGATCGGCTTAGGTTGCACATGAAAGTCACTACGATAACTCCGTTATGCGTGAGTTGCATAACCGACATACACATGAATACTGTTTGGCTTTGATCATATAACCAACTCACTACTCCCCTCCCCCACTAATACCATTGGATCCAACCACAACACGCTACGTACATGATAATAGCTCGCGCACACGAAGGCGAGAGCACAAGAAGCACATGATAGCACATGATAATCAATACCCGAAGCACATGATGAAATACACGTGATAGAGTACCCGCTGAACACGGTAAGGGGGATAGCACCTCATGACGAGATCCACTAGTACCAGCTCGTGTAATAAAGTGTCAGAATCAAGTATTACAGTTCTAGAACAGGTGATATAAACGCTATCATGAAATAGAAACTATCAGAGGTAGGTACTCGCCTGATGTCCTGAGCAACTGATGAGGATCGAGGTCCGGACCGGTGACGCAAGGACCTAATGCGAAAAGCAAGGATTAAACAGGGTTCTAAGCATTTAAACTGATATAAAATAATTAAAAACAGGCTTCTAGGGCTATTCTAGGTCGAACGGGTCAAACGGTGAAAATCGGGTCAAAAAGTCAATCCGGGGTCCAAAAAGTCAACTCTAGGTCAAAACTAGGTCAAACATTGACTTTTACGGTCAACGGGGACAAATTTGGTCAAAGCTAGGTCAAACTAGGGTGCCCCTGAAATTCTAGGTCAAACCGAGCTCATTAAGCCACTAAACTCACAAACTCGCCTAATCGAGATACCGGGATACCCTCGGTATTCGATACCTCGCCCTAGGCCACGCACCCCGCCTAAACCCGCTAAAACCTAAGCTAGCACGCGTAATTATATACATATAAACATATAAAAATCACTCCCAAGCATTTCCTAGGCTAATGCTCAAATACCCCGCTCGAAACTCAATACCTTGAATATCTCAAGGTATCGAGATACCTCGGTATCTCAAGGTATTGAGGTTTCGCCCTAAGGCCCTCTAACTAGCTATCTAGCTATTAATTATATACCTAGTTATTAATCTAGACTAGAAAATATATATATCTATCATATTTATATATATCTAAGTATCTATATACCTATATATATAGATATCCACACACATATGCAATACCCATTACCTTACCCAACATAACATATATATATATATATTACCTATCAAGATATCTATATATATATATATAAGTATAGGTATATAGTTATCTATATCTTAGGTAGATATATCTAAGTATCTAGCTATCTAACTATCTAGTATCTATCTATCTAAATACCTAGCTATCTATCTATCAATATATCTTATCTACCTAACTACTTATCTATATATCTAATCTATAATACTATCTATCTATCTATCTATCCTACTATCTATTAAACCCATTTCTAACCAGCTTCCTATCTATCAACATAGGTATATACATATCAATCTCTCACTCTCCCTCACTAGCTCTACTGCTACTGCTCCCTGTGCTCAAAATGCTGCTGCTGCTCGCTGTTATTGCTGCGCTGCTGCTGCTCCTCTTGGCACTGCTGCTGCTGCAGTTCCCTGCTGCTGCTGTGCTGCTGCTGCAGTGCAGCAGCAGCTGCAGCCACTGCTTGCTGTCCCCCCCCCCTTTCCTCTCACATACACACACACACACCCCCATATATATACATATATATATATCACTATCTATATATATATATACATACATATATATCTATATATATAACTACTAGATAGATATATATATACACACTCTAAACACTCTCTAACACACACACCTACACTCTCACAAACACACTAATACACACACTCACACACTAATACACACACACACACACATAAATATATATACATAGCTACATATATATATACACTTAATATATATATATATCTACACACACTCTCAACTATATGTATATATATCTACACACACTCTCAACTATATATATATACATACACCTATATATATATATACACATACACACACACAAGCACACTTACACATATACATATATATATATACACATAGACATATACATATACAAGTACATAAATATAAATACACACACACATATATAAATATATATATAACACACATACATATATATAAATATATATATATAGACACATATCAATACAAACACAACCACACACACAACACTCAAACCACACGTCCTACTCACGCCCAACGACCCCGACACTCACCAATACCCTAAAATATATAAAATATAGCCCGAAAACTCTAGCACACACTCCCTGATACTAACCCAACGCGCGCACAAAGCCGAAACGAGGAAACCAAGTCGAAATGGTCGTTCGGTCATTTCGACGAACACGTGGTGCGCGGCTCGGAAAACCTCCTGAAACGCACACCAAACGAACTCGGAATCGGCCCAAAATTTATCCACGCGCTCTACACGATGTCTAGATCCTAGAAAATATGCTCCCACGTCGATTCTAGGCCCGTGGCGGAAACGCACACGCACTTAGAATCGACGACGACGAAAAGCCCCAATTTCGCCCGAAACGCCCGTTTCTCCGCGACACGGCTTCCCGTGTCCGAACGGAGACATGCACTCACCCTCTAGACACCCGACAACGTCTACCTAGGTCCATCTAACCTAGGACATCATCCAAAATTGGGCCAAATTCGGATTCCACCCGAATTCGACACAAAACCTAATGTCAAAGTTTCTAAACTCACCCAAACTAGTTCCAACTTCCTCCTACGGGTAGGGTTAGGGTCTAGGAGGGTTCTACAACACTAATTACACTACACAAAAATAATTAGGAAGGGAAAAGTTAGGTTTTACCTCTTGGGAGTTGGAATCCCAAGGCCAAAGTCTCACAATCCCTAGAATTCACCTCCCTCAAGCTCCAAGCCACCAATTCTAGCTCTCACACTAGATCTAAGCTCCTCACACCTAGGTTAGAGAAAATGCAAGGTGAGGGTTAGCTTAAGGAAGAAGGAATGAAAGAAAGAAAGAAGAAAAGTGGAAGAAAACTTACTTTGGAGGAAGAAGGAGAAGAAAGAAGAAGTGGAGAAGAAGAAGGAATGAAGAAGAAGAAGAAGTAAATGAAGAGGAATGAAGAAAGAAGGGGGGCTGCTGCTGGCTTTCTCACGGGTGGGTAGGTAGGGGCCGGCCACATGTAGAAAATGGGGGTTTACATGTACAAAGGTCCAAAATGCCCTCCCGTAAATTGGTTTTGGGTTTCGGGTCTCCAAATGCACTCAAACTAGCTCCAAATCTCTCCCACTAACCTCCTAAAAATAAAATAATAAATCTAAGCCCCAAAATAATTCTCACAAGGGTGTGGGCTGGGTCGGACATGGGTCCACTGGGGTCTAACATGGGTCCAGGCTAGCCAAAACCCTAAAACAATCAATATAAAAATAAGACAAGCACTAATTAATTATAAATATAAATAATTAAATACAATACACTATTTATCAAAAAAAAAAAAAACCTTATTTTCTAGAATTGGGTAGTGACAAAATCATAGAAGTCATAGAAATTTATGTTTTCTAAGTTTTAATTACCAAAAAAATTCTAGAAAAATCTCCAAAAATCTAAAATAACCTAAAATGATTCTAAATGAATATTTATATAAGTAAATATATCAAGAAATTTATTTTCTAATTAACTAAGAGCATATTCTAAATAAATTCAATATATATAATAAATATAATAATATAAAATATACAGAAAATACCTATTTTGGGTGAGGGAGTTTACAGCCGGAGAGGGGGGGCACAGCCGTGGAGACCCGGTCGCCGGAGGGGGGGGGGGGCGGGGGAAATCGAAACGATTTTGAAATTTTCGACAGATGGAGAAAAGAAAACTGAGCCCTAATTAACCAAAATTTAGCGACGTTTAGCGACGTCAAATAAAAATGTCGCTAAAATAAAAATTAGCGACTCCAAAGACGTCGCTAAATACGTCACCAAATATTTTAGATAGATACGTCGCTAATTACGACGCTAAACGTCGCTAAAATAGATATATTAGCGACGTTTAGCGACCATAATTGAACTTATAGCGACTATTCTTTTAAAATCTTAATAAAAGTCGCTAAACGTTGCTAAATGTCGCCATTTAGCGACGCCTAGCGACGATTTTTACCGAGTCGCTAATTTAGCGACGTTTTTACTAGGAGTCGCTAAAATACGTCGCTAATCCCGCTTATTCTAGTAGTGTATTTCCAAAGTATGTTTTATTATGCTATTGAATACTCTAATAATTGAAATGAACCTAGTCCTAATAGAAAGATCACTAAGTTAATATGCATACTTTTTACATGAATACTTAGTGTCGGTTTAGGCGAATGGACTAGTTTTTGTTCACCAGTACGCGATATATACTAACCCATGTTTGTGGGCATCCTAAGGTACTCAGCATTGGGGGAGTGGCTGAAACATTTTTGAGGCATCGAAGCATTGTTGGGGCGCGCAGAAGCTCTTCTTCCTTTGGAGGCATCTTCTGTTATAAAGGGCATAATGTATGGAACAGTGTAATTCAGTATATTAGTGAGAGTGTAAACCATGACGGCAAATATCAATGTAAGCCAAATGGGCCAAGTATCAGTTGCATTTGAGAGCTTTGTAAATCTTTTGTAAGCCATGTACACAATTATAATATTCAATAAATAGACATTTTTTATTATATTCTTTGCGACTTCATTTTGTCTGCTTAATTTTGTTACGATATCATTGTTTCTGAGATATACAATGCCTTGTCTATCTTTTTTCCTTGTATAAGTGCACTCTAGGCTTGTACGGCATCACGTCCGTGGCTACTTTCTGTTCTTTGAAATCGGGGCATGACATAGTGCATACACAAAAGCATCCTTATATATGCACTCAACCAAGAAGAAAAATGATGTTTCATTTCCTGTTTTACTTTTTCGTCTGTTATATTTGGTCTCATCGACCTCACATCATCATTTAATATGCTAAAAATTAACAAAACATCGTCCGATTAGTGTAACAATATTACCGTATACTATTATATTAAGATGACTTAAACGTTGACGTATTAATTACTTACCCCTCTAGCTTCTCCACTTCATCCTCATCGCAGTTGAGTAATATATACAACTCAGCAGCCCATAGCTCATTGTCATTCAGATATCTCTTATCCATTTTGCCCGAAGGCTTACCGAAAGCATTGAATACTTTCAGTATTGCATCATTAGATTCCTAATATCCGTCGTTATTTCTAGAAACACTTATTCTATTAGTAGCAACATGCGACTTGAAATACATCGAGCATAAGTTTGTAATCTCCTCAAGAATATAGGCTTTACAAATAGAACCCTCGACCCGTGCCTTATTTTTTAACTTTTTTTTAGGTGGTTCAGTTGACGCTCGAACGGGTACATCCACCGATAACCAACAGGCCCACCAACACGTGCCTCGTAAGAAAGATGAATTAACAAATGCTCCATGGAGTAGAAGAATCCAGGAGGGAACACTCTTTCAAGCTTGCATAATGTTACCATAATGTCCTTCTCTTGCTTTTCTAAATGGTCGACGATCAACTTTGTAGAACAAAGATCCCTGAAAAATATGCTAAGCTCAGTCAATGGATCCCAAACTAGCTGCAGTAAGAATTTCCGAAATACAATTAGAATTAACCTCTCCATGAATATGTGACAGTCGTGGCTCTTCATACCTGTCAGTTTATTTTTCTTTGGGTCAATGCATCTTCTCATATTCGATACGTATCCATCTGAAAATTTTAGCCCATGGATCAACCTACAAAGTCTCCCTTTATCCTCCTTGTCCAGTAAAAAAATTACCTTAGGCTGCTTATACTTCCCATTCCCTTCCTCTATCAAATGCAACGCAGGGCATCTGCATATTTCTTCCAAGTCCAATCTGGCATTAGGATTGTCTTTCGTCTTCGTCTTTACGTCCATCACAGTATTAATTATATTTTTAAACACATTCTTCTCGATATTCATGACATCAAGGTTATATCTGATCAGATTGGTGCTCCAATATGGTAGATTCCATAATATGCTCATCTTCGTCCAATTATGAGTGTGACCAAATACATCGCACTTGTACCCCTTAGTAGGATCTTCGATAGCACTTGGAAAATCTTTAAGCTCTTTCCATATCGTGTCTCCGGGCCACCTTAGAGGTGGATTTTCTTTCTCCATAATGTCGGTACGAAATGCATTCCTGACCTATGGAACGGATGATCCGACGACAGAAATTATCGATGACAATCGAAGAAGCACAATTTTATGCTGTGTTTCAAACGAAAAGCCTTAGTGCGGTCCAAACAATACAAAAATGAGAGACGACCATGAGTACTCCATCCTGATAACATGCCATAAGCCAAAAAGTTGTTGATGGTCCACATAAGTGCTGCCCTCATCTAAAAATTCTGCTTTTTTGAAACATCATACGTGTTAGCGCCTGCTACCCATAGCTGATTCAACTCATCTATCAACGGTTGCAAGTACACATCGATGTTCCTCTTCGGATTGTTCGGACCCAAAATAATGACGGTTAAGAACATAACTGGAGTCTTCATGCACATCTAAGGTGGTATATTGTACGGGATGATGATCACAGGCCAACACAAATATTGAGAGTCCGAATATGGTAAAACCATTGGAGGAGAGCCCCAATCTTACATTACGCGAATCCAAAAAAAATTGGGATACTCTCGATCTAAGTGCTTTCATACTTCTCCTTCGGATGGGTGATCCAACACTCATTTTATTTGTTTTCGTCTGTGCCAACTCATATTTTCGGCAATCTCCTTCACCATAAACAACCTCTGCAACCGTAGCGTTAAAGACAAGTAGTGCATCGAATCAGTCGGCTTTCTTGTACCGACAGAACTTCCTGTACCAGTTGCCTTATTGCGATCAGCACCACAAAATATGCACACATCATCATCCGTGTCATCTTTGTAGTACAACATGCACTCGTTGCGACATGCATCAATTTTTTCGTATCCCATCAAGAGCGATCTCACCATCCTTTTAGACCGGTAAAAGTTTTTAGGTAACTCAGCACCCGCCGGAAAGATCTCTATAATAAACTCCATCAGTGGTTGTAGCATTCTTACGATATGTTAAAATCGGACTTGATGCTCAACAGTCTTGTAACCACCTCCAAAGGTGAATGATCCTCACAAGCAGGATATAATAGAGTTCTTGCATTCTCTAGTAACTCCATGAACTTTGCAGCATCGACATTCAGTGCCTCCTCAGCTGCATCATGATTGTACGGATCAAAACTAGGCCTGACAGCGTCGAAAATCATGTTCGCGCACCCGTCGTCATAATTAGCGTGGTCATGGACACCCATATACGGCTCTACGTAAGGCTCTGGCTCCGATGCTAAAGACATAAGTTCTCTGTGTAAGGTCCACAAAGAGTAATTCGACATAAAATTCCTCGAGTATAAATGATATGTCACATCCACTTCTGAGTGATATTTCAAGTTGCGACATCTCACACACGGACACTTAATTTTAGTGTCGTCCATCTACCGAGGAAACGTCCTAACGAACTGTAGGAACTGTTCTACCCCTTGTATGAATTTATCCCGCACACCGCACATGTCATTAATATGACGGTTGTACATCTACTAACGATGACGTAGATAGTAATTCAGATCTATTTTTAGATACTTCTGAAAAGATGAATAGACATCGTTCAAGTATATTATCCAAATGGGTGCAAAGATGGATACACATGTGAAAACTAATAAAAGATATGTCTGACGTCACTCTATTAATCCTGGAGGGACCAAGATGTATTGAGACTTGATGCATCATTTTTGTGGTATAGAATGAAGAGAGAGAGAGAGAGAGAGAGAGAGAGAGAGAGAGAGATTCGTAGGCAAGTTCTTGGTGTGTCAGTAGGTCAAAACTGAGCACCAAAGATCAACAGGTTTACTGCAAAAACTGCATAATTTAAAATATTTAAGTGAAAATTAGCCTCTCTTAGTAGTATTTCAAATCAGCTTCTTACTGCTGATATATGAAGAATTTTTCTAGTGGAAAATGATTCTTTGGTGGAGAAGCAGAATTTTAATCTCCATACTAGAGAACCAAACATTGACACATTTGCACAAATTCCAAAACTATTAACGAAATTTTTTCACAATAATAACTGAACCGAACTCAGTTAGCTCTTGTGATCAGCGAGAAGAGGTATAACCTCCTTTACTAGACGGATGGTCTCGGAATCAAACCACAGGGAAGGTGCGTGTGTGTGTGAAAATTGTGATCAGTGGATCCAAATAACATGTAATACAATATGCACAAAATTTCGTACGTATCAACTGGACATCCTAAAATAAAATAAAATAATGATAACTGATTTTCTACTAATAACTAATAAGTAGGATAAACCACCCGACCAGGGAGACCTATTAATTATGCAAATGTAATATTTCATATTATGTCGACTGATCCGTCATTATGTTTCGGCTAGTTTCAATGTTAAAGTAAACAAATGTTTGATGTTACTTATTCAAGAAGTTTAATCTATATTTGTTGTTCTTGTTTACATTTTATTAAATTTCATTATTATTATTATTGAGATGAAAGATGAAATTAAGGAGAACCTATATTTATATTATTATTATTATTATTATTATTATTATTATAATAGAGACAAAAGATGGGCATAAGGAGAACCTAGCTAAACTTTATTAAATAATCTACAAAGGTGAAGTCGTAATGAGCTAGCAACAGACAAGTCTATCCACCATTTTGTACTATATGTTGTATGATTTTCTATGAGATATATTTATTCGTTTCTCTTCTTTCTATACCCACCCTCGACTAACTAATTCCAGTGTTTTGAGTGACCTCACTGACCTGCTAAATAATATCGCCATACAAGTTGTAACACGTCAACATGTATCGCTATCGAAAAGACACATTACACTTAATTGACAATAAATTTAAACCCTTCACCTACATATGCATCCACACGAATGGACAATGATAGAGCCAAATGACACGAGCATCCATCTAATGATAAATACACGTAGTCCAACAAATACTTTTATTGCACTTCTCAGGCTTTATTACATTAATGCCTTCAACAATATATATTAATTGATCTATACAACACTAGAAACAAATGTGTCCAACCCCCCAACAACTTAGCAAACATCACCATAGGTACTCTAAATAGTAGCAAATATAACAGTACTTATTTGAATGAAAACTAACACGATCAAATGTGAGATGTAGAAGAATATGCTAAGTGGTTGACCAAAATTTCGGCTAGTCAAATTCAAATTCCGATCATGACTGGCCAAATCAAAGTCGACCGATCTAACCATAAGCAATTCGTCTACACGTACGTACGTACGAGAGTTCGTAGTAGGTTTATTAATTTTACTAGGAAAGGTGGTAGCTAGGGTTGCCAGCATCAGCATCAGCATCAGCATCAGCTAGCTAGCATCGCCATGCCGACGCGGCAATGATGGCTCGATCCTGCCAGCCTAGCAGCAGGGAGCCCTTCTCCTCCGTGAGCCTGTATCCGTCGCACGAGTACAGGCCCAAGAGCACTTTGGACTGAGTCACTGCGTTCTGGCTCAATGGAACCCCCTTGAACCCCCGGCCTTCCATGATCTTCCTCCACCTCTCCAGCCTCTCGTGCCTCTCCACGCGGTCGGGCCCCTCGCACGCCACGATGTTGCGGATTTCCGGCGCGAATATGTACTGCTCGACCTTCGCCCGCGCTGCCGAGTCCGCGGGGAACGTCGCGTCCAGCGAGTCGAAGATGGCCGAGTAGTAGTGAAGGGCTTCGAGGAAACGGCCGAGGAAGTGAGGGCCGTTGTGGCTGGCTTCTTGTTCTACGAGCGTCACGATGTTTGGTGCCTGGTCCCGAATCATGGCGAGGAGATTACCTATTAATGTTAGACTTGGTTAGGTCTAATTATATTTTAGTAAGAAATTGTATTCAAATGTTATGAAATTATACGTACCTTTTTTTTTATTTAAATACTATAAATTATTTTTATAGACTCTATATAACCATCACCAGTTTTACCATCACACTTAACGATGGCACATGACTAAATTGGTCTAATCTGTCCTAAACTTTAATATGAAAAATTAATGTTTAATCTTTCCAATATTTTTTCTTTGTTATAACTCTAATTATTGTTATGACCAGGGTCAGATCCTCTTGTAAAGGAGTGAAATTTCGGAGAAAAAATTTCATGGGTATATATATATATATATATATATATATATATATATATATATATATATATATATATATTTCGGGAAAAAAAGTTTCATGCAATAGGTAGGGAATAGCAAAGGTGCAAAAGTGATAAATTTGAACTTATTTAGTTGTTATTTTTTTATGTCCTTTCCACCGAATTAAAAACTAAGTTCCAAAGAGAAGATTTGAACCGTACATATTTTCACGGAAGCCCTCCATCGTAACCAACAGGCAACCATCTCACGGACAAAGTTATTTAGTTGCATATTAGACTATAAGTAGACTACCTCTAAATATAAACCAAGCAATAAAACTAATTTTTGTGGCAAGGACTATTGAGTTTCGATCATTATACCTAGGTGAGGACTTGGGACCCGATGGAGCCGGTTGACCGAATTGACCGCAAGGGCCTCACCAATGCGACGGTGGAGCATGTGTGGCCGGAGGTCCTGGAGGCGGTCGGCGACAGCAGGGTGGAACTCAAAGGGCACGCGGAGAGAGTGTGCGAGCTCCGCAAGGTGGTGGCCGGTCTCCCTGACGGCCTCGGAAGGGTAGCCGACGCCCGTAATGCGGAGGGTGGGAGGGCCACCTGGACGGGCAGCGAGCGCCTGCAGGAATGCGGGCCATTGGTAGCCCTGAAGGATGTCGAGGTCGATTACGTGGACACGGTCTTCGGAGTCGAACGCCTCGAAGATGGCCTGGTTCGCGGTGAAGTGGGCGAACTTGATGTAAGGGCAGGCCTGGTAGAGAATCTGGTATATCTTGAGCGTATCGAGGGAGGGGGGCTTAGGGAAGGAGGGGATCGGTGGGGAGAGGCGGTACGAGAGTGCGTCGACGAAGCAGGAGGCGACGCGCTGCATGGAGTCGCCTAGAGGAGAGACGATTCTGTTCAGGTGGTGCAGGAAGCGGCGGGCGGTGAGATAGTCGTCCTTGGCGACTGATTCAGCACAGGCGAGAAGGTGGTGGACTAGTTGGAGGCCACTGTCTTGCTCCTGCTTTTATTCGTAAGGGATGTTTAAGTAGCTGATTAAGTAGGTTAATTTTTGGCATGCTTATTTTTTCAAAAATAAAAATAAAAATTTGGCATGCTTTTGCTTCTACCTACACACTTATTTATATATAATCAAAAACAAATATGAAAGAATGTATAATTTTTTTTTTTTAAGTAAAAGAATGTATAATATATTGAAATATATGTATGAAATATTTATCACAATTTTTTTATATCTCTTGTATTTTTCAATATTTACATGAGAGTTTGTGTGGTAGAAATTAGGAATTCCAATCCAATATTAACATTGGCATTCTACAAAAGTGATGATCATTCACTCAATTATAACTTTCATAAGTTTCCTTTTATATATATATATATATATATATATATATATAAAGAAAAAATATATGCGTATGACTGGACGTATTTAGTAGTACTACTTGGGAATAACAAATAATAGTCCCTTAATTGTTCCGAGCATCTCCAACCCTATAGTCTTGTAATGTGTTGTGATTTCTATGTGCCATAAGATACAAGACAATATTTTTCAGATGCTTACATTTGATAACATTATTCACAATTTATTCACAAAAGACAATGAAGTGGCAAAACCCTGTTGAGTTGGCAAAACTTTATTCACAAAAGACAATGAAGTAGAGAAGTATTCTCCAATTCAAAAATATTCAGATGCTTACATTTTTTCAACTTCGAAGACAGCTTCTCCTCTTCTTCCTTTTTTTCTAAATATATTTTTTATTTATAATTGATAACATGGAATTGAAGATATTGTCAAGTGCATTGTCTAGAACTAGACAAGCAACTTCACAATATCTTCTACAAATTTTGCTACTTAAGCTTCAAATTTACTTGACAATTGCATTGAAAAATTATTTTTTAAATAAAACTTTGTCATTTCTATGTGGCAACAACTTTTTTCCAAAGTCATAATAGGGTTTGAGATGCTCTTACTACTTGAGAAGAGCAAACAAAAGCCACTTAATTTTTTTACTATAGTCCCTTAATTGTTTACTATTAAGGGATGAGCAAACAAAAGCCACTTAATTTTTTGTCATTCCTATGTGGCAATAACTTTTTTCTTAGGAACAATAGTCCCTTAATTGTTTACTATTTGAGAAGAGCAAACAATAGCCCCTCAATTTTTTTACTACTTAGGATGAGAAAACAAGAACCCTCCTTTTTTCAATACATAATTATCTAACTACCCATGTTAAATTTAATGAATAATTTGATTAGTAAACATAGATAAGGATATTTCTGGGAAAAAAAAATTCACTGAGAAACTTAACTTTCTTATTTTATATATACTAGTATATATATGCACGTTCGTTGCACTTATTTTATACTATTTGGGAAGAGTAAACAAAAATTTTAATTTTAATTTTTTTACATATAATTACCTAACTGTGTATGGTAAATTTAGTAAACAATTTTAATTAGCAAACTAGGTAAGAACATTTTTGAAACAAAACCTTTTACAATGAAACCTAAAGTTTTTCTATTATATAGACATGACTTTTAACATCGTTAAATCGGAAAAAAAAAAAAAAAAAAAGCAAAAGTCCACCCCAAAACTTTTAGATGAAGACTATATTGTTAGTCTAATGCATAAATAAATTGCAATTTTCCTACAAATTTACAATAGACATGATTCTTAATAGAGTAGAAATGGAAGGAAAAAAAAATTCCAATAGTTGACCGAGATTTTAGATCAAGATATTTTTTTAGATCAGACTTTATTATTGTTTTGACCCATATATGTTACTACAAAAAACGAATTAAAAGTTTGCTATAACCAATCCATAACCCTTGCACCGAACGTTGCACCATAACATCTTACTACTCATTTAGTTATGTATGAATGAGAAAAAAAGAAAAGGAGAGATCCGTACCTGCTCAATAATATTATCACATGCAACTGGCCCAGGCAACCCATGATAAGAAGAACTACCATCCACCATCTCCTGCTTGGCAATGGCCATCTCCCTTCCTCCATGCACTAGCTGCTGCTGCTGCTGATGGCTCATCCCATACCCATTCGCACTCACTGCCAATCCAACCCCCATAGCCTCCCCGTACTTCATCGTCAAGCTCGGTATCGACAGGCACTCCAGCAGCGTCGCGGTCATCCCTCCCACTGCCGCCTCCGTTGGCTGCGGTTGGACCTCGGCGACTGCATCGTACGCGTCATCATCGACTCCGTATCCGGCTTTGTACTCGTCCAGGAACGCATCCATCACAGGCAGTGCATGGCTGTCCACTTGAACATCATAAGGAGAGGAACCCGAATTAGAGGTTGAGCTCTTGTAGACTTTCTGAAGTGGGCTTTGTTGCGAGGATTTCCCTTTGCTTGAAGTATTGTAATTTGTAGTAGTACAACTCCCATAGCCATGGGCGCCATGAGCATATCCATAGTTGTTATAGATTGGAGTGACCATGTACTCTCTCTTAGGAGAAGAGACATGCATGTACTCTCTTTTAGGAGAAGAGATCATGTAGTCTCTCTTGGGAGAAGAGATGATCATGTAATCTCTCCTAGGCGACCCGGCGACCATGAAGTCTCTTCTCGGGGACGAGATGAGCATGAAGTCGACGGAAGAGTCAGCGATCTGGTCCGCAAAGAGCGAGTCCCAAAGGGAGCTATCGGGAGACTGGACCTCGACATCGGCAAGGTCGTCGACCGCGTCGAACTTGAGTCTCTGGAGCCTGTTGGGGCTGCTGTTGCCGGCTGGATTGGCGGCTCCGAGCTCGGTGGAGACTACGATGTTAGATTCTGAGACCGAAGCGGTCGGCGATAGAGGAGGAGGCGGAGGCTTCGAGGAAGAGGTCTCCATGCTCTTCAAGCTCCCGTTGCTCCCGCACACGGACTTCATCGCCTGCTGTTTGTGCTTCGGAGCTTGATCTTGGCTATCGTCACTCTGCAAGAGTAGCGATTCTAGTGTTGTGGTCTCATTGCAGTACTTCATTCAAGCCGATGCAAGAATATATAGAGAGTAAATTGTAAAGCCTATATAGAGTGTTCTATAGAAGTAAAAGAAACTCAAGCTTGGCTAGGAAGAAGAAGAAGAGATGGAAGAATGAGTGCGTATTGGCCAAGTTGTATTCTAAATAGAGAGGGGGAGTAGATTGACAGTCCTAGAATTGTACTGACTCCTTTGTCAAAATCCCACACTTCGCATTCTACTACTTCACTACAGACGCCACATATTTTGGTCCTTTTGTAATTTCTGTCCACAGCTTCGTGTTGTGCCTCACGTAAATTCCTCCATGAAGATTGTCTCTGTCTGATTTAAGGTCGGCTTCAAATTATTCCAAAATATTTTTAATTTCCGAGTCTAGAGCTATACTGTTCATGCAAAGTCTCTTACTTTTTGATGTTCGGAAGAAATTAATGGTCATATATATATATATATATATATATATATATATATATATATATATAGTCATGTACATATTGACCAATAGAAATGAATTTCTATATTTCGTATGCACTCATGTGCACTAGTACACTACATTCCATATCCACCCATGTGCACTAGTACACTACATTCCTATTGGTCCACATGTGCATTAGCTCATGTAGGAATATGAGCATATGACTCATATCCCTATATATATATATATATATATATATATATATATATATATATTGAAGAAAAATATATTTGTCCATATCTTTGAAGAAATTAATTTTGATCTTTAACCATATCTTTAAAGAAGAACAAATCTTTGACAAGGTGGAGATATGAAGAAAGATATATTTGATCATATCTTTTGAAGAAGATTAACTTTAACATTTGACCAAATCTTTGACAAGAATAATATTGAATTCCTCAGCCTACATAATATTGGATTTATATTCCTACATAATGTTGGATTTCTATGTATAGACATATGTCATTCTATATAAAGGGGCCAAAGATTTCTCCAAGAGTATCTCAAGGGTGCTCATGTAAGTTGTTGAATAAGTTCAACACAAGAGTATCTCTCAAATTGTGCTCAATGATTATTGAATAGGTTCGACATAAAAGAGAAAAAAATTGTTGAATAAGTTCTACACAAAAGTTTTTTAGAGAGTTTTTGTAGAGAGTTCTTGAGAGCAAGAGAGCAATTATAATTCTTTTTCTTCTTCATAGTGGAATTGAACTACCCTCGTCCGTGGAAGTAGGCTTTTTGGCCGAACCACGTAAATCCTTGTCGTTGTGGTTGTGAACTTTCTCTGAGGTATTTTCTTGATTTTTCTGGGTATATTTTCGTTGTGCCCCCAACAATTGGTATAAGAGCTTTGGAGTTATCAGAGAAAGTTAATTGGGTAGATTCTTGAGATGGCTCCGTCAAGCAAGATTGGAAAGTACGAAATTGAGAAGTTCAATAGGAAGAATGATTTTGGCTTTTGAAAAAGCCAAATGAATGACATTCTCATATCTCAAAAGCTTCACAAGGCTTTATATGGAAAGTTGAAGAAGCCCGCTTATATGACCGATAATGATTGGGATGACATAGATCTCCAAGCATGTGCCTCTATTCACCTATGTTCGGAAAGAGATGTCGTCTACTCTGTGAAGGACGAAACCATCTCTGCTGTGCTCTGGCTAAAGTTGGAATCACTCTACATGACGAAGACTCTTACCAACCGACTTTATATGTTAAAGTCTCTCTACAGACTGATGATGGAGGAAGGTACGTCAATTCGAGATCATAATTCTAAATTCAATTGAATTATTTCTGACCTAAAGGATGTTGACATATATGAAGATGATGATCGTTTGGCACTAATCCTATTATTTTTTTTGTCCGATTCCTATGAGAATCTTATTCAAACATTACTATATGGGAATGACTCAATTCCATAGAAGAAGCTACAAGTGCCTTATTGTCTAATGAGTTACGGAGGTTGACTTCTAATGACAAAAACAGTGGAGACCAGGCCCAAGGTTTGATGATAAGAGGAAGGATAAACGATAGAGCATCTTCTAGCAGAAGATCAAGATCCAAGTCCAAGATACCTATTGAGAAGGTAAAGTGCTTCAACTGTAATGAGAAAGGACATTATGCAAATAAGTGTACTCGTCCAAAGAAGAAGAACAAGAAAAAGAAGAATAAGATAGAAAAAGAATGTGATGAAGCAAACTGCGCTTCAGAAGTCGACAGTGACGGAGTATATTTTTTGGCGGCATATGACAACATGAGTGACCATTGGATTCTCGATTTTGGATTATCCTACATATATGTCGAAAAAGGGAGTGGTTTTCTTCCTACAAGGCGACGGATGGTGGTTCCGTGTTGATGGGCAACAACAACACATGTTGAGCTGTTAGAATTGGGTCTATCAAGGTGAAGATGCATGATGGAATTGTGCGAACTTTGGCCAATGTCAGACATGTTCCAGATCTTAAGAAAAATCTTATTTCTCTTGGTATGCTTGACTGGAATGGTAACAAGTATGTTGCCGAGGGTAGAGTCTTGCGAGTTATTCGTGGTTCTTTGGTGGTGATGAAAGATCACCAACATGGTAACCTTTATATATTATTGGAAAGCACTATGACAGGGACTTTAGCAGTCAGTATATCGGATTTGACTGATAGCACACATCTTTGGCATATGCGGCTTGGACATATGAGTGAGAAGGGCATGACCTGTTACTGAAGAACCTGAAAAAGTCAAGTATGGATTTCTGTGAGCATTGTGTTTATGGCAAGCAACACATGGTGACCTTCAGTACAAGCAAGCAGAAGACATGAGTATTCTCGACTATGTGCATACAGATATATGGGGACCTAGCAAGATTTCTTACAAGAAAGGAGCGATGTACTATGTTACTTTTATTGATGATTATACACATTATGTTTGGTTGTATTTCATCAAAACCAAATATCAAGTGTTCGAAAAGTTCAAGCAATGGAAAGCGATGATGGAGAACAAAATAGGCAGAAAGGTAAAGACATTGAGGTCTGATAATGGTACTGAATATACCTATGGGCCTTTCAAAGATTTCTGTGCTCAAGAAGGCATCGTGTGATATTGGACTGTCAGAAACATGCCTCAACATAATGGGTTAGAAGAGAGGATGAACCGAACCTTGCTTGAGAAAGCAAGATGTATGCTTTCCAATGCCAGTTTAGACAAAAAATGGTGGGCAGATACTATACACATGGCACGGTACTTGATTAATAGATAACCAACTCAGGCTATAAACTGTAAGACTCCATATGAGAAGATGACCGACAAACAAGCAGATTATATCATTTTGTGCGTGTTTTGATGCAAAGCTTACTATCATGTCAACGATAGTAAGTTAGATCCGAGAATCAAGAAAGCTATTTTCTTAGGATATGCATAAGGAATGAAGGGATACCGTCTGTATTGTCTGGAGGATAAGAAGTTCTTAATTAGTAGGGATGTCACATTCGATGAGTCTTCAGTGTTGATTTCAAGCAAGAAGAGTTAGTCCAATAATGATAGTGATGAATCTAGCAAATCTCAAACTATTGAGATTGAGTCATTTGAGGATGCAGACTTGGTAGAGGTAATTGTATTAAAAACTCCTGGCCCGAAATCCTACAAACTCGGCCCGAAGGCCCACCACTTCCCTGCCCGAAGGCCCCACACATCTCACCCCTTAGGCCCGCACATGCACCTGCACCATAATTTAACCACACCTGCACCTCACCCATGACCAACTGACTACTTAATTCCCCCAAAGGAGAATTAAATAGCGCCCAGGAGGCTCGAATCCGCAACCTCCTAAGAAATATGCATTGGTCTTAACCACTAAGCAAGACGTGTGTGTGTATATATATATATATATATATGAAATAATGTAATTGTGTTACAGACTCCATCCCCGAAGGCCCTATAAACTCGACCCTAAAGCCACACTCCTAGTTCGATGGCCCGCACTTGCAGCCGCATCCGGCCTGTACTCACATTTATTCCTTCAGAAAATTAAATATGCTTTCCTCGTTGCTCGAATCTGCAACTTTTTGGGGGAATATGCCTCACTCTAACTACTTGAGGTAGAGGTTTATATATATATATATATATATATATATATATATATATATATATATATATATATATATATATATATATATATATGAGTTCTTTTATGCAATGGATCTTGTTCAGTGAATAAGGCTGTTTGGTTGTCCAGTGTATATATATATATATATATATATATATATATATATATATATATATATATATATATATATATATATATATATATATTCATATTCTAGAGTTCTTTTATGAAATGGATCTTGTTCAGTGAATAAGGTTGTTTGGTTGTCCGGTACATGCAAATATTATTTTCATATAGTATTTGTTATTGTAATTGGTATTTGGTTTCTATTTTATGATATTGAATAAAAAGAAGATGTAAAAAAAATGATGTAAATGATGTTACAAATATTGTCGTAAGTGGTGTTGCGACTATCTTGATCACAGCATATGTTGCAATGATGCAATATTTTTCAACAAACCAAATATTGGATATAGTCAAAATGGTATAAAAATTGTTACATATATGTTCATTTATAACGACCAAACATCATAGTGTTGCAATACAATGTTTGATTGCATATAAATGTCATTACGAGATTTAAGTGAAGAGATAAGAAACAAATGATACAATAAGTGTTGTCTTAATATTATTGTAATCATTTTGACTGCAACAAAAGTAAATATTTGAGGGAGTTAAATACAACTTTGTTGGATCAATTATATGCCACTTATGCCAAACCAAAATGCTGGAAATGATGTCAATAATACAAAAAATGTTGAATGCATTTACATTTATAGTCAACTAAACACAAGTAGAGTAATTTGGTTTAGCAGGTTAGAAAGAAATATTATAAATGTTTTACATAAGAAAACATGATTCAAATGGCACATTTAGATTTTAAGTTTTGGTAGGCACTTATATGACAATGCATATGTAGACAACTCCTTCAAGTGATTCAAAGTGAACGATAGGTAAAATATTGAGAAATGAAGGGCCACTTGGTTTGAACATTCTATAGTCATGTTTAAAAACTCCTAAATAATATTTCAAGTGTAATAAAATAAAATGTTTAGCTGAAAGACAAATTGTACAAACCATTAGTGAAAGATAAAGTCTCTATTTTGTCACTATATGTTATTATTTCATAGGCTATCGCTCGAGATTAAAATTTCTTCAACTTCATGTGAGTTTTGTGAATACCACATCCTGAGTATATATGTGATTATCCTTACAACTTGTTGAAAGGTTTTTAGACTCCAAAGTTGATATATGAGATAAATACTTTTGTAATAAAATATGCTAACCATTTTTGTAATCACATCGAACTTTTAGCAAAAGTAACTTAGTCCAGCAAGGAAAGTAGAACAAAACCCAAACCCAAATTACCAAATAAAGTTGAGTCCAAAAAAAACAAGAATGAACAACCCACCATGAAAATTGATTAGATGAACAAAGGAAGAACTGTAAAACTAAGTGTATAAGAAAAAGACTTAATGACAAACTTGTGAATAAAACAACTTGATCTCCAAGAACAACAAAATATCCAGTGGCAAACTAATAAATAACGAAACTTTCGTAACAAGAACAAACTCCCTCACTCTTTACTATAACTAAACACACCAATAAAATATACATAATAATGAAATGGATGCTATATGTTTAGTTCTTATGCTATAAGTTTTATTACATGTAATAAAAGAAGAGAACCAAGATAGCTAGATAAGAGAGTAATCTTATTTCTGTAATATGCTACTATAGAACATTGAATCGTAAGTTGAAGATATAGCCTTGTTTAAAGTAGAATTATTTTTATCATATCATTATAAACTTACTATATATATGTGAATGTAGTACTGTATTTTCATGTATCATGTGGACTATAGTAAGTTGTTTCAGAGGAATGGAAGTATGCAAAGGTTTGGTACCGCTGGGTCACCTTAGTAGAATTCCTGGACTGGGAAGATTGTTGCGAGCAATGGCTTAAGGTATACGGTAATGTAGGACAAAATATGTTATATGTTAAGTAAAGATTTGTATAGTTATTTCAGTTTTTGTTCCACGCATATGCTTTATAGTTTAATTATTCAAGCATTTGCATGGTCACAGACAATTTGTGTATAAGGTTAAATTATTTGACCGATAGCCGGGGCACCGGGATCGTATCGACATGGGAGAACTGTGCTGAAGTACTAACACAATAGTTGGGCTGACGAATTATCACAGGTGATTAGTGAACTTTTAGTGGATCTCGGTACCCGTCTTAAAAGGAACATCGTCTAACCAAACTACTGTCCAAGATGGCTTGTGGTGCTAGTGACCTTCATATAGTTAGGTTGCATGATATTATCAATCTGCTAGCAGGCATATCAGAAAGTTTGCAGGACGAGAGAATGAAATACTTATATTTTGTGATGGCTAACAATTTTCTTCTACAGGGACACCTTTGTGACAAATTATTTTTAAGCTATTATGAATGATATCATTGTAAACATAGAAAGATGATAAGTATTGGGTAAGATCAACTCTTTTGCATGATACTTTTATGCTTATGGACATAAATATTCTATGTCATGTAACTAATCATATGGCAACATTTGAAAGACCATGTATTTTTTTTTCACTCACTTAATCAACGTATTGGTTTTAGTTGAGTTGGCTAGAGGCCACTCGATCATCAGTGCATTCCCTAATGTACTGACCTCCACCAGATCTTTGAAGGTGCAAAGTTTGCTTAGATGTGTTCAGGCATTCGAGCTCAGTTAGGGTCACGACCCGCACCCAGTGTAGGGGCACGAGTACGTGAACAACTCCTAGCCTACGCCGCAGCATCGGTGGTAGAATACTGTCTGGGTCAATATAACTATCTACACATCTCATACAATATATATAAGGTACCTGTCAATGTCATCTCAACTCCAAACGGAGGAACAATATGTATATGATAATGGTAAACAATACTCAATCACAATATAATACTAAAGAAGTATGAAAGTACGGTATGGAATAAAAGAGAGAAAAAAATGAGAGTCATAATACATCCATAAGTCCAAATCCGTAAGTCTAGATATAGCCACTCCCAAAATAATATATATATGCCATGGGTCTAGAAATGAGACTAATACAATGTCCAAAAAGTATAAAACTATGCCACTAGGTCCTCCTGCTCTAGGGGAGAATCCTCTAATGGTTCGTCGTCCTACGGCTCGTAATAAGTGAGACACTGATCCACAAGTCAATCATCTGAAAAATATATATCCAATCAGGATTGGAACAAAGTACATACCTCTGAAAGTAGTTCCAAATACATGGTAGGACATATATGACAAATAATAGAAAAGAATTCAAGATAACTAGCAATAGGAAATGATAATGAACTAGAGTGAACAGGTAATGTACAGGAAAGTAAAGAACATACAATAGAGAAAAGTTGCAAGTAAGAAAAAGATAACACTAGCTAATGTGCCTTGGAGTACAAGTTCATTATGTGATTGGTTTGGGTTGAACACGAATACAATATGGTAACTCGATTACACATATGATATGTAATAGATATGTACACGAATACACTGTCTTGATCACATAACCAACTCCTACTCCCCCATCCCCAACCAATACTTATGGATCCAATCATGACATGTTACGAACACGAATATAAGTATACTGTATATAAGTAGTGTTTGAGCACAAAGTATACGATAATCAATACTCGATACACACGATAAAATATATGTGAAGGACCCGTTGAACACTGTAGGGAATAACATTCCTCACAGGATCAATTTAATACCAGTCCATGTAACCACTGTGTCGAAATCAAGTAAACAGTTCTATAACATGTGATATATACACTATCATGACTGAAAACTAACAGAGAGATATACTCGTCTTTGGTCCGGAGCAAAGTGTGTCTCTCGATGCCCAAGCTGGTGTCACACAATCCTATTTAGAAAATATTATTTTAAAATATGTAATAAATAAGAAACAAGTTAAGGATGCACTAACATGCTTTCTAGGTCAAATTCTAAGTCCTTCTAGCTCAACTGAGTCGTACTAGGTCCAGTACTAGCTAATGAGTCTATTTTTGTCATTAACTAGCCACTACAAGCTTATCTTAGTTACACTAGGTTGTACTAAGATTATAACTAATTATCTAGTTTAATGCTAAACCAATATTTATACCAAATAGTAATACTAGCTAATACCTTAGGTACATTACACTAACAGGTATATATATACTAACTGCTATCATATATATATATATATATATATATATATATATATATATATATATATATATATATATATATATATATATATATATATATACTTAAACTAATTGATACCTACAAATTAAACTAACATTCAACTGAACTAACTTACTACTGTAACTAATAATAATTTAACTAACCTTAATCTAACTGATGCTAGCATAATTGATACCAATCAATACATGATAAAACCACTGACACCTATAAAGCTAATACTAACCATTCCCAATTAACCTAGTTGATACCTACTGCTCAACTACATGACTCTTAAACTGAAACTAGAAATAACTAACTGACTAATAATATATCTATTAACTGAGAATCAACTTAAAACTAACACTAAGTAACCTAGCTAAACATTTATCTATTAGTAATTTCTAACTAATAATTGAATCTTTCTCCCACTTAATACTTCATGTATCAGTTCACTCATTCACCAATTGTAACTATACCAGCTGCTACTACACATAATCACTAATTCAATATTGAATAATTGGTACACACCCAATTAACTCTGATACTAATACTCAACATCACTGATACATTGAACAATCTACACTAAATTTTTCCACACACAGACAATATTCCTCATTCCCAGGACAATCTTCCTGCACACAACTATGTTCATTCTTCTTTATTCCTCACTGCCAACTAGAACTGAGGGTGAAACCAAAGATACACACACCAGGTATCTGTATTTCTGAACATAAGCCAAATTACTACTAATTAATAGGGACTGCTCGAGTTCCCCTCTGCTACTTAACAATACCCAGGTTACTATACCACTGCACAACTAAACACAACTACCCTCATAACTCATAGTCATCACTAAAATATAATACACATATACCCACACCAACATACCCTCACTCATGATGAATACAGTCACATATACACCAAAGGGATTATAGATATATGAGAATGGTTATGTATACACTAATATGTGTACATATAATTACTTGATAATTTACACACATATCCATATAACTGACTAGGGAATTTAACCAAACACTTAAGAGTGTCAAACTAGGGTATCCTTGATACACAACCAATTAAAATGCTAAAACCTACAATACTCTATGATATCCATTTCTTCATCTCAAATATATCAAATAAAAACAATTAGAATGAACTACAATAGGAATTAAGAAAAATTGCACAAAACACACAAAATAGATCATCGTATTACACGGTATCATGCCGTATCATGATACGGCCTACTCGTGTCCAATTGTGGATACATAGCTAGTATCCTAACCCTGATCTAAGTCCAAATTTCATAAATTAGTCTCATAACACTCACTTAATGTGTCAATCTTATAAATTCCCAAAAATAGACACAAATTACCATGTAGAAGACACAATACACAACCAAATAGCCTAGAACTTCTTCCTATAGATAGCCATATGTCATGGGATGGTTCCTAATGGTCAAATGCATGATTTAGAAGTTATAATAAAGAAAAATCAGAATTTACCACTTGGGAGATGGATTCACAATGTAATGCTTAATGAACACGATCCGGACACGATCTCTCCACCAAAGCTCCTTCTCCTTGTGCTTCTTGCTACTCCAAGCTCCAAAGCTCCCTGAGGAATGCAAATAAAAGGGAATGAGGGTGAATTAAAGGTCAATTGATGGAGGGATGGAGTGAATTGGGGATCTAGTGAATTGGGGATCTTAAATGAATGAAATTGAAGAGGAGAGAGAGAGAGAGAGAGAGAGAGAGAGAGGAGACCTCTCTTAAAGTGGCCGACCCTTTCCCTCTTTCTCAAGTCACCTCCAATTGTCTAGTTTGCCCCTACATGATGAATTATATGGAAAAATTAGGGAGGCTATTTTAGAAAATTCTACACGAATGCAAATTCGTCTAATTCTCCTAATTAATTAGTGGGAATGGGTCTATTGGGCTTGGTCCATGTTGGGCTTACAAGTTGTCATGAAAAATTCTAATTGGGTTCACATAAGTCTAGTCTAACTATTTGCTAGCCTACTAACTATAATTAAAATATAGCACAACCATAAATATTAATATAGAATATTAATTAATTATTAAATCACTAAAATAATATAACAATGCTAAATTACTAAATTATCCCAATTTGAAAAAGTGAGGGTGACAGTTAGCGCTTGAAGCTGTGCAACCATAGTTGTTGCTTTCATTTGTATATAGAGGACATAATGTATAGAATATAGTTGTTTGTATAGTACTTGAGTTGTAAGCCTTGTGGCATGATTTATTAGAAAGAGAGAGAGAGAGAGAGAGAGAGAGAGAGAGATTGTAAACGAGTTATTCTTTGTCTTGGACCCGTTGTAATTCTGCTACATATTATCAATAAAGAGAATTTATTTTGTATATCTTGTGTTAATTTAACTTTTATGCTTGATATTTTTGCTGCAATGACTTTGTATCTTACATGCTCTATCTGTTGTTTTGGTGCTTCCCTTGTACAAGTACAATTTAGGCTTGTACGACATCACGTACAGTGGCGACTTTCGGTTATACGAAATCGAGACGTGATATTTTGGTATAAGACTACTACTTTACATCTTTGGACCCTTAATTGATTTTCTTCAACTCTGAGTTGCTTTCATGATTTAAGACTTTGACTCTCTTAAATGTTCTGCTAGATGTTCAATAATATAAGTCTAGATATTTTATGATCTAGTTTGGATATTTTGTTGAAAATGAATAGCTTTAAAGAGTACAGTGTTTGGTTGGGCAGGTAGTGAGTCAAATATTTAATTTTAGAGGATTATGTGATCATGATGTTTGGGATGAGGATAAGTTGGTTTTGGTTATAAAGTTGGATTTAGGGATGAGCAACAGATTATCAGTGGATTGCTCACGACTTAATTTTTGACAATTGCAGAGCGGCATATGTAGTGCCCCATTCCTCCTGTTCGGGAAGCGCGGCTAACATTGTTGGTATCATTCGATCGGGACATATTGAATCAAGATTCTTTTCTCTTTATGGATTGGTTTCTTCGGAATCAAGTCCCATATTCAGTGGATCATGCCTCGGAGAAGGACTTGGCGGCAGAGTCGCGAGGAGCCTTTTCGTTAGGCTGATTTCTTTGTCCATTGTCGATACCGCTTGGTTGCTTTCTTGTTGGTTTTCTGACTTGTGTTTTCTTAAACGGTTTTGATGGATTTTATTGTCTTCGTTCGTTGAACTTCGCATTTCTTATCAAATTCTGGGAGACTGAGGTAGGAGATATTTGTACACCCCCTCACCAAAAATAGATATTTTATATTATTATATTTATTATAGATGTTGAATTTCTTTAGAGTATTCTCTTAGTTAATTAGAAAATAAATTTTTTGATATATTTACTTATATAAATATTTATTTAGAATTATTTTTAGGCTATTTTAGATTTTTTGAGATTTTTTTTAGAATTTTTGGGTAATTAAACCTAGAAAACATAAATTTTTAGGACTTCCATGATTTACTATGAGATCATACTTGCATGTCGTTACTACCAAATATTTATTTTAGAGTTAAAATATTTAAATATATTTTCTGTAAATTATTTAGAATTTTAAGAAATTTTTGGACTTTTGGAATTATTGATGATTTATTTGGATATATAAAGTCTTAATATTAGATAGATGCTAATTTTGATGTTAATAGATATTAATAAGATTACATATAAATTATTTGTATCATCTTTAATTATATTTAAGATTATAAATTATCGAGATAAATTTAAACTATATTTTAAACTAATTCAAATCCCGAGCCTACTAGGAAAGCAACTTCATGCATATCATATCCTTATTTAAACTGATCTTAATCATATCCAAATTTGTCAATCCTAGTCGTATTCAATTAAGTAGTCTCCACCATTATAAATACCTATTAGACTTATGAAATAAACTTATCTTTCATATTTTCTTCCCCAAACTCCTCTCTTTTTCGTCCAAAAATAGTCAAAATTTGTCATAAATTCAGCCTCATTTTCTAGTAGTTATGACGTCTTAAAAAGATGATATCTCCAATTTTTTTTGTTAGAACCATATCAAGGTTAATTTTCTGAATATGTAAATTATTTTAATAATTTATGAATTTATTTTTCTAGAAAATTCTAAAAGTGCCAGTTGTCCGAAATTAGACGCATTTTGGTGTTTTCGAGATTTTGGGAGATCCCGAACTCAGAATTTTGAGCCGTTTGAAGTTTTAAAAAGATGACATGATGAACTTCCATAAAATATTTTTCTAGAATTTAACTTATAAGTTTAATCTGCTGTAAAATTTGTACAACGTAGACGTAAATAGAAAACCACCAAAAACTGTCATATGTGCGCCCTTGTGGCCATAACTCTTTGTCGACTTGTGATTTTATGAAACCTTCGATTTCAACGTTAATATAGAGCTAAAATCTATAGAATTCTACACACAAAGCCAGGATTTGAGTTTATTGACTTTTTGGTCAACAGATTGCCTCGATTTGCGTGCCATGAGTCTCGAGTGGATAAAATTAGTTTCTTTGGACAAAATTTAGGAAATAACCTAAAAATCAGAATAATAAGATTAAAATAAGATTTTAGAGTAATTTTTCCAGAATTAAATAAATTAAAATAACTTATCTTTTGATATGATAAATTGTAATACATAGGCTATTTGGACTTGGACTTGGATTCCGACTCGTACCAGCTAAGTACCACATGCGAGTACATTCTCTGATAGTTTTTATTATTTGATATTTTCTATGATGCATGTTTATAGTAGTGTTTTACCTGATTCCTGACACAATGGATGCACGGATTGGTATTGTATGGATTCATTTTCGTGAGATATATATTTTCAGGCCTGTTGACTTTTTCTGGACTAATGAATTACTGGACTAATGTATTTTTTGGCCTATTGACGTCTTCTGGACTATTGAGATTATTCATGTCTGTACTTGGATCCATGAGTACTAGTCGGACGGGGAAATATCTAGGAGACGTGTGAACTACCCTTTCCATCTTATGGTCTTTCTGGAATAATAGCAGCCACACACAACACGTGTGATTTATCGGATATTACTCCCTAGCCGTTCATATGTCAACTTGGTATTTCAAAACACTAGTTAGATGCAGTCATTCTGGATTAATCTATACTTGCTGATTGTACACTTGCATGACAGGTTTCTAGTTCACATATATGTCTGTCTTTACATGCTTCTCTGTTCTTCTTTCTTGTCTTTCATTATTTCTTTATCTAACTGTTCCTCTATGATGTACCATATTCCATTATTATATGCTCATCAAGTATTTCATAACTATTTACTGTTCATAGTACTTTTTAATTAACTGAAACTGCTATTCAGTTGTACTCGTTCCATCCTGACTGGGTAAACATTTTTAGGTGACTTGCAATCTTGCTTATTGGATTTTGTTAGAGATCGAGATGCCTGTGGAGGCCAGTATTAGAATTTAGATAGTTTATAAACTTCTTTGGATTTGATGTTTAGCGGGTTTGTTCCCAAGTTATGATTTAATTATAAATTTAGAATTTTGTAAAACTATATAAATATTGTGAATGAGCAATAGATTTGAATTTGTGATTAAATATTATCTATTTGGATTGATAGACCATTGTTATCATAGACAGCGTACTACCGCCGATGCTGCGGCGTAGGCTGGGCTTGGCCACGTACTCATATCCGAAAAGCGGGTCATGACAAGTAGTTTTTATGGTAGCCCATGCAGGTCCATCTTCGCAAGTTGTGCGATATCTTGGTTAGTACTTCAACTTAGTAGTACTAGCTGTGAGCCTGCGACTAGGAGATGCTCATTCGCAATTAGGATTTATTTGAATTTAGGAGAATGGCTAGGACTAGGTATACAATTGGAAGGTCTTATTTTAATTTTATTGCTTGGGTAGTTAAGGTGTTACATAGGCTACATAATTAAAATAGATATACATGTTGAACTTTTAGGTAAAATCTAGTAGATAAACTTAAGAAAATTAAGTGATTATATATTACAATATTTTATAAGTTGGTGAGATCAAAGTTAGGGGTAGACTGCTCGATTGGTAAATTATTTTCTTAAGGTTACACAATTATTGAAAATGATAATTATTAAAAAAAATATGCTTTGAGGTTTAAATTTCTTTGTAGCTTGATGATTATAATTTTCTTGCTAAAACATGGTTGAAATTTTTTTAAATAAAAAAAGAAGGAAAAAGAAAATTTGTTTTAAATTAAATGTTGATAAAGACAAGAAATTGAAGATTTATGGAATTTTAGATTTTTGCAGATTATTATAGTGGATTTAAGTTTAAGTTTGAAGAATTTAAATTTTGAGTATTTGATTTAAAATTTTGAATATGGGTTTATTACTTTGTGATTTTGTCGAATTTAAAAAAAAGGAGATTAACATTAGAGCTATTGGACTACAAGATGTGGATTTAAATTTATAATTTAAAGATTGAAAATAAATTTCAAGTTTTAAGAATTTTTGAGGAATTGAGATTTTATGTATTTAAAATTTTTGAGGATTCAAATTCAATAAACATAGTCAAAGCTATAAACATTTTGGAAGTGATTAAAATTTTATTTCAATATTTAAATATTTGACTTTTGAGAAAAGTATATACATTTTATTTTAATTGTTCGAGAAGATAAATTTTGAGAATTTTATTTTAAGGATAAAATTTTATGGTGGATAGAAGTTGTTATATTTGATTATTGAATAAAAATTGAGGATAATGTTGAATTTTTTTGAAATTGAGGATAATGTTGAAAGTTTTTAAAATTGAGGATAATCTTGAAAGTTTTGAGATATAATTCGAGGAATTCAAGGATACTGTTGAGAATTTGAGTATTAGGATATATAGTTTATTAGGCTTATAGTTGTTAATCTTGAATTTTAAAATTATGTGCTTAGTAGTTAGAACTTGATAGTTTGAGTTGTTCATTTAGATTATAATTTTATGGTTATACTTTAGTTTAAAATCACGTAATTTGTTTTCATATCTCAATATAGATTGTATCCTCTTTCACTTGAGAGCCAGTAACTTCTCCATGCTTAATATTAACACTTTTGTTCTATAAGCACTATGATTAAGACTTAAGATGACCATTACCTATGCAGTTTTATAATACAATAGGATACCCCAATAAGTACCAAGATCTTTTTCTCGTATACCCCAACAAGAGTTTCTAATTTATTTACAAGGACAAGATTATTTTGTAGAATCCCCTTAAGGCAGTTACATTATTAGTTGATTCTTGTAAGTTGGGTAGTATGCCTCACAACCTAGTATCACATAGTCTTTTTGACCCATTAATGAAGTGTCATTGACTGACACCAACTATATGCTTGCATAAGAAGATAATGCTTATCCAGACTGTAGAACTTTAGAGTCCCATACCCCTATTTGGTCGACTAGAGACTTAGACAAGAAGTTAGTATGGCAAGTGTAGAGGCACAACGCCGGACGAGTCTTATCTTCTTGGTGAACTTAAATTATTTTGTACCTTTCACTCATCATAATCCCGCGTACTTATGTTGATTGAAATATCTTGACTTATGCTGCTTTTACAGCCTAGTTTAGCAAGCTTATCCTTTTATCGAGCTTGTTTCTGACATATGTGTTAGTGAGGGCCCACACTAATACATTGTCTAAATCAGAATCAGTGTATTATGGTCTAGCTAACCTTAGTGCATTTGGTTCGCTCTTCGCATAACTAATTTACGTGGATTGAGATATATAGTTGACTAGTAGACGAATATACTTGCTCTCTAGACATGTTCGAGTGTATCATATCGGTTACATAACTGTACAGATATGAGAATACGAATAGAAATTTACCAAAAATAAGATTTTAATCCACAACTGCCTTGACAACTCCCTTTTGAATTCTTAAATCGCCTTGAACCCCGTACTTGTATTCTATCACCTCCTCCTTGAATTCATTATTATTGTTTTTTGTCTTCCCCTATTTCAGAAAGACGAAATCTCGTGCTTGGTATAAGTTTGATACACGGAGAATACTAGATATACCCCATAGGCTAATCACATTACTTTGTAACTATCTTTTGTAATTAAGGGCATATCACATGTGATATATTTGGTGTTAAAATTTTGAGGATATTGAATAACAAGATTTTTTTTTTTTGAGGAAGTCTTTCTTGAAGGTATAGTCTTATGTGATAGATCGATAAATTCTAAGTTGGGTAGGAGTTGCATTGTCAACTTAAGGTGAATTTTTTTAGATTGTGATCAAGTAAGATTAAATTAAGAGAATTAAGTCATTTTAACTTCGAATTTTTTTAGAAGAATGATTATGATGATTAGGATTTAACTTTAATTAGGAGAATGTCTTATGGAATAAATTTGGAAACTTTGATATATTGGACCAGATATTTATAATTTGAGCACATGATTTAAATTTTGAATATTGGAGATTGAATTAATGATTTAAATTTTGAGGATAAAAGATAGAACTCTAAACATGAAATTGATGGATTGAATTTAAAATTTTACAATTTGAGGATTTAAATTTAAATGCTAAATTTTGAATGTTGAATCACCCAGATAGAATTTTGAGGATGGAGATCGAATTTAAGATTTGATGACTACAAAATCCTTAAATTTGAAACTAGGAATAGGATTGGATTCAATAGATTTTTGGTTAAATAGATATTTTATGTATATTTTCTTTATTATATTTATTATAGATGTTAAATTTCTTTAGAGTATTATCTTAGTTAATTAGAAAATAAATTTCTTGATATATTTACTTATATAAATATTTATTTAGATAAATTTTAGGCTATTTTAGATTTTTGGAGGTTTTTCTAGAATTTTTGGGTAATTAAAACCTAGGAAATGTAAATTTATAGGACTTCCATGATTTACTATGAGATCATACTTGCATGTTGTTACTACCAACTATTTATTTTAGAGTTAAAATATTTAAATATATTTTTCTATAATTTACTTAGAATTTTAAGAAAATTTTGGACTTTAGGAATTATTGAGGATTTATTTGGATATATAAAGTTTTAATATTAGATAAATGATAATTTAGTGTTAATAGATATTAATAAGATTATATATAAATTATTTGTATTATCTTTAATTATATTTAAGATTATAAATTATTGAGATAAATTTAAACTATATTTTAAACTAATTCAAATCCTGAGCCTACTAGGAAAGCAACTTCATGCATATCCTATCCTTATTTAAACTGATCTTAATCATATCCAAATTAGCCAATCCTAGTCGTATTCAATTAAGTAGTCTCCACCAATATAAATACCTATTAGACTTATGGAATAAACTTATCTTTCATATTTTTCTTCCCCAAACTCCTCTCTTTTTCGTCCAAAAAATAGTCAAAATTCGTCATAAATTCAGCCTCATTTTCTAGTAGTTATGATGACTTAAAAAGATGATATCTCCTATCTCCGGACTCCAAACGTGCTCCAATTTTTTTTGTTAGAACCATATCAAGGTTAATTTTCTGAATATATAAATTATTTTAATAATTTCTAAACCTATTTTTTCCGAAAATTCTAAAAGTGCCAGTTATCCGAAATCAGACGCGTTTTTGTGTTTTCAAGATTTTGGGAGATCCAGAACTCAGAATTATGAGCCGTTTGAAGTTTCAAAAAGATGACATGATAAAATTATATAAAATATTTTTCCAGAATTTAAAATATAAGTTTAATATACTGTAAAATCCGTACAACGTAGACGTAAATAGAAAACCACCAAAAATTGTCATATGGCCATAACTCTTTGCCGACTTGTGATTTTATGAAACTGTCGATTCTGACGTTCATGTAGAACTAAAATCTATAGGATTCTACATACAAATCCAGGATTTGAGTTTCTTGACTTTTTGGTCAATATATCGCCTTGATTTGAGTGCCATGAGTCTCGAGTGGATAAAAATCAGTTTCTTTGGATAAAATTTAGGAAATAACCTAAAAATTAGAATAATAAGATTAAAATAATATTTTAGAGTAATTTTTCTAGAATTAAATAAATTAAAATAACTTATCTTTTGATATGATAAATTGTAATACATAGGCTATTTGGACTTGGATTTGGATTTCGACTCGTACCAGCTAAAGACCACAGGCGAGTACATTCTCTGATAGTTTCTATTATTTAATATTTTCTATTATGCATGTTTTTAGTAGTATTTTACCTGATTCCTGACACGATAGATACACGGATTTGTATTGTATGGATTCATTTTTGTGAGATATATATTTTAGGCCTGTTGACTTTTTCTGGACTAATGAATTACTGGACTAATGTATTTTCTGGCCTATTGACATCTTCTGGACTATTAAGATTATTCATGTCTATACTTGGATCCATGAGTACTAGTCGGGCGAAAAAATACCTAGGAGACGTGTGAACTACCCTTTCCATCCCATGGACTTTCTAGAATAATAGTAGCCACACACGACACGTGTGGTTTGCCGGATATTACCCACTAGCCTTTCATATGTCAACTTGGTATTTCAAAATACTAGTTAGATGCAGTCATTCTGGATTAATCTATACTTGCTGATTGTACACTTGCATGACAGGTTTCTAGTTCACATATATGTCTGTCTTTACATGCTTCTCTGTTCTTCTTTCTTGTCTTTCATTATTTCTTTATTTAACTGTTCCTCTATGATGTACCATATTCTATTATTATATGATCATCAAGTATTTTATAACTATTTACTATTCATAGTACTTGTCAATTAACTGGAACTGTTATTGGGTTGTACTCGTTCCATCCTGACTGGGTAAACATTTTTAGGTGACTTACTATCTTGCTCATTGAATTTTGTTGGAGATCGAGATGCTTGTGGAGGCCAATATTAGAATTTTGATAGTTTAGAAACTTCTTTGGATTTGATGTTTAGCGGGTTTGTTCCCGAGTTATGATTTAATTATAAATTAAGAATTTTGTAAAACTACATAAATATTGTGAATGAGCAATATATTTGAAATTGTTATTAAATATTATCTATTTGGATTGATGGACCATTGTTATCATAGACAGCGTACTACCGTCGATGCTGCGGCATAGGCTGGGCTTGGCTACGTACTTATATCCGAAAAGCGGGTGTGGGTCGTGACAATATTGATCATCTGTTGGTGCGTGTAGTTGATCGTGTAGGCGACATGCAAGCGGAGTCTTGAAGATCTTCCATTTATCTTTCCCAATTCACCAACTTGCGAGTGACCTTACTTTCGATTAGCTCCCCTCTTCCAAGTCTTCACTCTTAACAATCTGACTCGTTTGTGCATTCCTATCAACGATACCATATTAATAATAATCGAGTCAAGATAATAAGAAGTAAACTTGGAACACTTATGCTTGACACACCACTTCAACGTATGATCTTATTATTGCGTGCTTGTCCGCTGTGCATATATCTATTTTATCATTTCAGTTGTAGTTAGAACTTATTCATCTATAACTATTTCAATGTGTACTACATAAACTGCAATGTGATCGCTTGAGCAGGTAGACTATGGTATCGTACTGTGCCTAAATATTGATGTTCCATCCTGATGTCTTTAAATGCTTGGTAAGATAACTTAGTATAAAGACGCATTATGGTCATGGACAACTTGTGCACACGGTATAAAGTTCCTGTGAACTTTTACCGGGGCACCGGGACCGCTTCATCCTAGGCGGAACATCAAGGTAGTGATGCTAGAATCTCGTGCGGGTAAGACGGAGTGGCTCATAGAAGGGCTCTCTACCGGCGCTACCACCATCACCGTCTACTCAGACTACAGTCCAAAATGACTCGCAAAGCCAGTGACCCCATATGTATATTTAAACTGTGCAAGCTAACTATTTCTTCGTGGCAGGGAATGTCATGGTAAGTTATGTACAGGTAGTTCAGACGGGCAAGTAAAGTCACCGAACAGTGGCATATTTATTTCAGTTATTCTATACATATTACATGTTGTAACTTGAACTAAGGCAAGATAGACAGACCCCCAATAATAATTTGTATGCTTTACATGAATACTTAGTTGATTTGGTTAGTTGGGTTAGCTCGCCCTTACCGGTACTTTTTAAAGTACTATCCCTCGTTGCCGCAGGTTCCCCGAGAAAAGGCGACGTGGTGAGGAGCTGAAGCTTCTTTCCCCAACCAGTCCATTACTCGACGCACTCCGTTTGTGTATTTTGAAGCTTGTACAAATCATCCAGAGCTCGTGCACACATCTTATGCAGCTATGCGGCAAGGCGATAGCTTCGCCCGAAAGTGTCTATTATCTTTTGAAATTTTAATATGGGATGTAATATATGGAATGATTATCTCATTTTGCGTCCATCTTATAAGCCCGCACGACACCCCTTTTCTTTTAAGTCAAGAGTTTATAAAAAAGATGTATATTATCAATAAAGAGAACTTTTTTTCATTTCAATGTGTGTTCTTTATCTGTGTTTCTATATATATATATATATATAACATTATGCTTGGCCTTGTGCGGGTGCGCCTTACGCTCGCATGACATCACGTCCGGAAGACGAATAGCAATTTTGCGGGAATAAGGTATGACATATTGGTATCAGAACCTGGCTTTAGATCCTTTGGCATTGTGTAAAAAAAGTTTTCATAAAATAACCACATCCCAGTTGAACTCTTGAAATTATTTGGCCAAAATGAGATGCGTTCCATATAGTGAGTCCGTAATACTCTATGAGACTGATCCAAGTTATTTATTTTTGATGGAATAGCTCAAACGCAAGGAACAACACAAGTAGAAGCACAATAGCAAGCAAGTAGTTCGAGAACTTCGTGTAAACCCCCTAATTTTAGATTTAATTTTATTATTTTTAATTATGGGTATTATGTAATTATTGAGATTAAGGGAGAATTTTCTGTATTTTTAACTAATTAGAATAAATATTAATTCATGGATTGATATTTTTGTATATTTAATTAATTGCTATTATTGCACAAAAAAAATATTTTTGGGTGTACAACTATTATTAGAGTATTATAGATTTTTTTTTGGAATTTATTGAAGTCCAAAACTATTTTTAGATAGCTATATACATATATATGGTTATTTATATTAAACCCAAACCAAACCAACCCATACCCGAAACCCTAAACCAATACCCTAAACCCGGATCCTAAACTAGACCCGAACCCACACCCAAACCTACATACCCGCTCATCCATACCCACAATCCCTCACTACAGTAACTTCCCTAAACCCGCGTCCCCATCTCTTCCCCTCCTCGTCAACTGCCAAACCATCCTTTCCTCTCTCCGAAACCCCCATTCATCCCCCTATATATACATCACTAAACCACCAGCCTTCCACCACCAGTCCAGATGAACTGTCGACCATCGCCCACGCTGTCAACCTCCGTGCGCCACCGCCACAAACAGTTGTTTTGTCGGTCACGATCAGTACAATAAACAGTGAGGTACCCTTCTTCTCACACCTATATCTCCCTGTACAGTAATCCAAACAATGACCCATCGAATCCTATGTGAAGACCACATAACCCCCATAAACCCTGTTAATTAGTTTAACTTATCGTGTCCAGTGTCGATCCCAAATCGCGACACAAAACAAGGAAAAATGATCGAGTTTTGGGAACAAAAACTGTTCTAAGTACGCGTGTTTGAGTCCCGTTATCTTCATAATGGCACGTGATATTAAAATTCTAGTTGAAAAGTAATTTAGACAATATAACCTAATTTTAATCCCTTTAAACACTTTCTTTTAATTTGATGTATACTGTGATTTATTTGCTGTTGAAATCCGTCAAAAATTTAATTTCTTAAACCTAAATTTTCTCGATACGGGGTGCGTCATGCTAAACGAGGCGACTTTGTCGTGTGCGAATTGTACCGAAAGGCGTGTATCTTTAACGTGAACGTATAAGATTTTACAGAACTTGATTTGGATGTGCGTGCACACCGGAATCAACGCATATCCGTCAAAAAATACCGTATCGGTCTGTTCTGACACTCATCATAATTTTGTGTCTGCTTGTCTTTTTGTAACGAAACTTATGCCATCAGATTCGTAGCGTTACGCTGGTCCCGTGACCCAAGTTTGGTTCAATTCTGAGAAAATTGACGAATACCATTTTGCGGGTCCAGGGTTCTACTTGACGAGTAATTTTGTGACCAACTCATCGAAATTCAGTTCTGGATATTCCATTGGGTTCATATCATCGTTCTGGACTCGTAGACACTAAGTTTGACAAATTTGGAAAACTTTATCTTTGACACATTTTTCGGTGTGAAGTGGGCCACATGTGGACCCTACTTTGACCCAAAATTGTCAATTCTGCCCCTGTGTCCAAATTGGACTTATGGGTAGTCAATCCTAGCTATTTCAAGTATTCTGAGGGCAATGATGATGTTTGTTTCAATATCCGGAGGCGTACTTGGAGATTCCACTATTACAGGAGCAACTAACGGAGTTCAAAGCCCAGGTAAGTATTCCTTGCCAACTTGCAGAAGATTCTGTTATATTATTTGCTTGTATTCTTTCTATATATATACTTCAGTGTTGTACCTAATCAACCTAGAACTGTGAGACTTTGCTTAGCGTCTGAATAAGATTCGGGTATTGACGCCGTACGCGGAGTTGTGTAATGTAATTTAAAGAATTGATTCCACGATCATATATTTTTATGTACTTGCTTTACCAAGTATGTCATACCATATAACACTTGACACTATTTTATGTGGCAAAATCTTTTCTGAGTTATTCATGGTGATTCTGTATAGGCTTACAGGATTCGTGATATCAGACTTGCATATAAATATATATCATTACTACTCGTTGTACTAGCTAGAGGTCATGATCTTGCGTGTTATGGACATGAGATATTGTGTACATGAGACGTAAAGTTACATTGGGTGGAGAGAGACACACAGGCTATAGGCTGATTATATATATATATATATATATATATATATATATATATATATATATATATATATATATATATATATACTTTACTACTTGAGGTGCTTTAGTCTCTGTATCAGAGTTTGGCCCATTACGTGATATTACTTGCTGCTACGGGCTCCCCGACACAGAGCTTGTAGTGGTCTCAGCCTGAGTGCTAGTGATGCTCTCATTTGCATTTCACATAGCGGGTTACATAGCTTGCACTGAGAATCTATTTTTATTTACTGTATTTTATTTGGCTTGAGTATTTCTTGTACCTTGCAATGTCCCCTGAGAACCTGGATCCGGATTATGTCCCCAGGTACAGCAGAGGAGGATTATCCCGAGGTTTACGGCACAAGAGCTGACGTTGGAGCAGTACTAGCACCAGTGGACGAGGTTGTGCTATAGGATTTCTACTAAGTATTCAGTTACTTACTCAGTTATCTATGCTTATTGTTATTTCATATCTTGACTCATGGATATATGTATTGATGCTATTCTCTTTTCTTTATTTTGTCGGGTTGTTCCCCGAGACACTACTTATGTTGACTTGATGATGGACTATTTCTTTTTATCTATTATCTTGACTGGTCTATCATATTGAATTATGTTTCTTTCTGTGGATGAGACTAGAATTTTACTATGTTTGATGGTGTAAACCTATATTTATATTTGTTACAGCTTAAGTGCACTCTAACGGGTCCATTAAATTGGGTTTTCCTATTGGAGTTGTGCTGCTGGCCATTTCCAGATAGCTAGTCCCTCGGTATTTTGGTTCTGGGGTATGCCATGGATTTTGTGGTGGCCTATGTAGGTCTCGAATCTATGACTATAATTCTTTGGTTTCAACTAAGGGACCAAGCAAGCCTGCAGTTAGGATAGAATATATTATATGATCTTATCCACATATTGATACGTTCTTGACCTCTATATAGGATTCAAATTAATTTCTTGACTTGTATCATGCTTGATTCAACTATTCGACCCTATACTATTTTTGACAGAAGAGAGAAGGCGGAGAAGTTCTTTGACGGACTTAGCTTTGAGCTACAGAGATTAATCAGCTCCGTTGTAATTACTTATTATACGGATGTCCTTGCTGCAGCCCGACACATAGAGCGCATCACTAGGAGAGAGTCCAGCCAGAAACGACTGTTCACATTAGCACCAGCCAGAACACCACAGAAAGAAGTCGCAAAGAGACCTCACATGCACCAGCCACCCAGAGCAGCTCCGCAGGCACTGCCTACATGTCAATATTGTGGCAAGCAAGGTCATTACGGATCGGGACAACACTTGGCACGGGACTGTATGGAATAGCAGAGAGGAGCACTGATGATTCATCGACCAGCCCTACTAGCACAAGCACCAGGACTCCCTACTTGTCATTATTATGGCATGGTAGGCTATCTCGCCAAGAAATACTGACGCAGATTAGGATTGTGATTGGTTTGCGGATCCAGCCAACATTCAGCCAGAGATTGCATCGAGCATTGAGAAGAAGCACCGATGGTAAATCGACAAGCTTTACCAGCACCGAGACCAGTCCAGCAGCTACATCGAATAGCTTATCCAGTACAGGAGCATTATAGGCGGAAGATGGAGGATTCAGACCACCAGCACCAGTAGGATATCAGCCGAGGCCACCCATGGCATCACATACATCACTCTTCTAGCAAGCCCAGCAACAATAGAGGGCACCACCATAGGGACGTGGATAGGCTTTTGCGATGACAGTGGAGGAGGCACGGACTCAAGGAGTAGCGAATATGAGTAAGATTCAGTTTTATGATAGCTAGCTATAGTAGCAAATATTTCTAGAAATACTTTAGCATGTGCCTATTAGTTCCATTCCCTAGCCTATACCTAGTATTATGTTAGCATGAACTTGTTAGTCTAGATTAGTAATATGTAAGTGGTACCCAAGTTTTTATAAGTTGTAGTTGATCCATGCTCTAATCAGACTCCTTTACTCTTGAGTTACTTATCTCTCATTGCCTAGGAAAAAGTTTTTATTGTCTCCCTACGTGTTTTGCTTGAATAAAACCCTCACCCTTCCTCTCGATTTTTTTCTTGTTCATGGTCCCTTATCCTTTGTGTCATGCTTCAATAAACATGTCATACAACCGCGTCATCTCTTCTGGAGCAAACCTTTCCTGACTAGTTACGTTTTATTTTCTTAATTGCGAGGACGCAATTCTTTTAAGTTGGGTTGATTATAAAACCCCTGATTTTTAGATTTAATTTTATTATTTTTAATTATGGGTATATGTAATTATTGAGATTAAGGGAGAATTTTTTGTATTTTTAACTAATTAGAATAAATATTAATTCATGGATTGATATTTTTGTATATTTAATTAATTACTATTATTGCACAAAAAATATATTTTTGGGTGTACAACTATTATTAGAGTATTATAGATTTTTCTGGAATATATTAAGGTCCAAAACTATTTTTAGATAGCTATATATATATATATATATATATATATATATATATATATATATATATATATATATATATATATATATATATATATATATATATATGGTTATTTATATTAAACCCAAATCAAACCAACCCAAACCAAACTAATACATACCCGAAACCCTAAACCAATATCCTAAACCCGGATCCTAAACTAGACCCGAACCCGCACCCAAACCCACATACCCTCTCACCTATACCCACAATCCCCAGCTACAGTAACTCCCCTAACCCCCGCGTCCCCATCTTTTTCCCTCCCCGTCAAACGCCGACCCATCATTTCATCTCCCCAAAACCCCCATTCACCCCCTATATATACATCACCAAACCACCAGCCTTCCACCACTAGTCCAAATGAGCCGTCGACCACCGCCGCCTCTGTCAACCGCCGTGCACCGCCGCCACGAACAACCGTTCTGTCAGTCACGATCAGCATAGCGAACAGTGAGGTACCCTTCTTCTCACCCCTGTATCTCCCTGTACAGTAATCCAAACAGTGACCTGTTAAATTCTATGTGAAAACCACATGACCCCCATGAACCTTGTGTAATTAGTTTAACTTATCATGTCCTGTGTTGATCATAAGTCGCGACACAAAACCGAGAAAAATATCCGAGTTTTGGGAACAGAAACTGTTCCAAGTACGCGTGTTTGAGTCCCATTATCTTTATAACGGCACGTGATGTTAAAATTCTACTTAAACAATAATTTAGATAACATAACATAGTTTTAATCCCTTTAAACACTTTCTGTTAATTTGATATATACTGTGATTAATTTATTGTTGAAATCAGTCAAAAACTTAATTTCTTAAATCCAAATTTTCTCGATACGGGGTACATTCCGCTAAACGAGGCAACTTTGTCATGTGTGATGTCACGCCCCAGTCCCAAAATGCCGAGGGACTGGACACGTGGCAATGGCCAGCAGCACGCACCGATGGATCCATCAGGGCATGCTTAAGCTGTAGTCTAACAGGAAATAGAATAATTATTACAAGTCCCAGGTTATTCTAATCTCATCCACAACAGATAATCACAGATTAAATGCCAGAAATAATACAATAGAATAAATAAGCAATCTCAAATAAGTGTCTCGAGAACAATCCAAGAATATGTCCGGTACATCGAATGTAAATAGACATAAAATAAATCAACTAAAAATAGAAATACTGAGTATATGGAGCCGGTACTCAGGAGAAGTCTTCTGCCACGATCTCGTCCTCAGGTTCCTGTTCTGTTCCGAGAAGTGCTCATGTTCCGTACACCTCGGGGTAGATCTCTTCGGCTATACCTGGGGACATAGTCCATTCCAGGTCCTCAGGGGACGTAACAAGGTACAGATAATACAAGCCAAAATAAATGCAGTACAGAAATAAGGAACAATAGGGTAAATAAATAAACCAGCTAAGTGATATGCAAGTGAGAGTTTAATCATACTCAGGCTGAGACTACTACAGGATCAGTGTCGGAGAAACCCATAGCAGTATTTTTTTGAAGGGCCAGAACTTGTGCCAAAGCTCTGTATCAGAGACTAAGACACCTCCAGATGACAGTATTTATATTATAATCAGCCTTGATATGGTAATACTCTTCCCACCCCATGTAATCTCACGTCACAGTTCCAGAATATCAGGTACAAGTCACGCAAGATCGAACTAATACAATGAGTCAGGATAGAATCTAAGCATGTAAACTGTGTATGTCATGAATATGTATCCTATACGGAATCACCATATATATCTCAGAAAAATTCTGTCACATGAATAGTGTCAGGTGTCCTGGGTTGAGCAGTTTATATCAAGATTATATATGTAAACAAAAGAACTCAGGAAAGTACTATAACCGAAATCACTGCGAGTTGGCAAGGATTAATTGCCTACTGATGTATAAGTAAGCCAAGGAAATAGTAGCAAGCTGCAGGGTTTGGCAAGATACACTTGCCTGCGGTTCCGGTTCCAATTGTGGCTCTGACTTCAGCTGAAATTGCAGGCGGTACTCCGGTTGCTGTAACAAACATCACCATCAGATCCAGAAAATATCAATCAGCTAGAAATGCCTGTCCTTGAGTCCAATTTGGAGACAAGGGCAAAAATAGCAATTTTGGGTCAAAACGGGGTCCACATGTGGGCCCGCTTTGCACCGAAAAATGTGTCAGGGTCAAAGGTCTCCAAATCTGTCCAACTTAGTGTCAACAGGTCAGGAACGATGACACAAACCCAACGGAACTTCCAGAATCGGATTTCGATGAGCCGATCACAAAATCGCCCGTCGAGTGGGGCCTGTGGGGCCCACGACACGCGATTTCATCAACGTTCTCAAAATCGAACCAAACTTGGGTCACAGGACCAGCATATCGCTATGAGTCCGATGGCGCAAGTTTTGTTTTGATCCGACGTGTGTACACAAAGTTAGGGCACAATTCAGAAAAAAGTTGAATACGGGGTATTGTCCGCGGATACGCGTTGATCCCGGTGTGCACGCACACCCGAATCGACTTCTGCGAAATCCTACACGTCCGTATCGACGGCGTGCACGTATCTGTGAAGACCGCGCGCGACCAAGTCATCCCGTTTGGCGGGGCGTAACCAGTTCCGGGGTGAATTGGGGCATTATTTTTTCTGTTTTTGGATCGCGGTTCGCGATCGCCACAGGACACGATGCACCGAGCGGGTTGCACGGGCACCGAGAGGGTCACGCAGGGTCCGCGATGCAACTGACGGAATCAAAAACGGGTAAACGAGCAGGGAGATACGCGTACCTGAACAGGGTCCAAAAAACCCAAAATTTTCGTGTCTGACACGTGTCCGACACGTGTCCGACACAAGAGAACTAGGGTTAGGGTTTGGGTCTGGTGGATCCGCGGCGGCCGGAGGCTGGGGGCGGTGCCGGCTAGGGCGGCGGCGCACCGGAGCAGCAGGGGTCGGCGGCGCAGGGCTCGGGCGGCTCTCGAACGGCCGGAGGGCGGCGTCGGGGCTTGCTGCGGGGAAGAGGGAGGAGGAAGAAGGGCCGGGGAGGCGTCGCAGGCGGGAGGCGGCGTGGCGGCGTCGCGGCTAGGGGAGGTGGTCGGAGTCGGGGGGGGAAAGCTCGAGGTCGGCGGGGGTTTAAATAGGGCTGGAGGGGAGCGGGTCGTGGCAGGGGAGGCGGAGCCGAGGCGGGGATGGCGGAGGTCATGGGGGGAGTGGCCGGCGAGGCGCGGAGGCCGGCGGGAGACTCGGGCGGCCGCCGGAGAACGCGGGAGACGTGGGGGGGAGAAGGATTCCCGGGTCGGGTCGGGCGGCGGGTTCAGGTCTGGCCGACCCGCCAGGGTATGGGCCGGGTTCGGTTGGGGCTGGGCCCGGTGGGCTGGGGTTAGGTTAGGTTAAATAAATAAATAAATAAATAAATAAACAATAAATAATAATAGTTTTTAGGTGTTTAAAAATAGGTCCGGGGCCCAATAAATTCCCAAAAAATTATCCTAAGTCCAGTTTTTTATTTTACACCATAAAATATTATTTTCATAATATTTTAATATTATTTATTATCATTTAAAAATTATTTAATAATTAAAACCCTGAATTTAATTAGGGAAAAATCCTAGAAAATTCTAAAAAATTGTGAAAATCCAAATTTAAAAATTCTTGAAAAATCAGGGGGTTTACATGTGAATTGAACCAAAAGGTGCGTATTGTCAACGCAGACGTGTGAGATTTTGCGGAACTTGATTTGGATGTGCGTGCACACCGGAATTAATGTGTATCCGTCGAAAAATATTGTATCGGCCTGTTCTGAGACTCATCATAATTTTGTGTGTTCTTGTCATTTTGCAACGAAACTTATGCCATCAGATTCACAGTGTTACGCTGGTCCTGTGACCCAAGTTTGGTTTGATTCTGAGAACGTTTATGAAACACTATTTTGTAGGCCCCATGGTTCCATTTGAGGGGTGATTTCGTGACTGACTCATCGGAATCTAGTTCTGGACGTTCCATTGGGTTTATAACATCATTCTAGACTTATAGATACTAAGTTTGACAAATTTAAAGAACTTTATCTTTGATACTTTTTTTGGTGCGAAGTGGGCCACATGTGGACCCAACTTTGACCTGGAACTATCAATTCTGCCCCTATATCCAAATTGGACTTATGGGTAGTCAATCCAAGCTATTTCAAGTATTCTGAGAGCAATGATGATGTTTATTTCAGCATCCGGAGGCGTACTTGGAGATTCTACTATTACATGAGCAACTGACGGAGTTCAGAGCCCAAGCAAGTGTACCTTGCCCACTTGCAGATGATCCTGTTATATTATTTACTTGTGTTTTTTTATATATATACTTCTGTGTTGTACTTGTTCAACCTAGGACCGTGAGACGTTGCTTAGCGTTCGAACAAGATTCGGATGTCGATGTCGTACACGGAGTCGTGTACCATCATTTAGAGAATTGATTCCATGATCCTATATTTTTACGTACTTGATTTACCAAGTACATCATACCATAGGACACTTAATACTATTTTATGTGGTAGAATCTTTCCTGAGTTATTCATGGTGATTCTGTATAGGCTTAAAGGATTCATGATATGAGACATGCATATACATAGATATTATTATGACTCGTTGTACTAGCTAGAGATAATAGTCTTGCGGGTTATGGACATGAGATATTGTGTACATGAGATGTGAGGTTATATTGGATGGTGAGAGACACACAGGCTACAGGCTGATTATATATATATATATATATATATATATATATATATATATATATATATATATATATATATATATACTTTACTACTGGAGGTGCTTTAGTCTCTGTATCAGAGCTTGGCCCATTACGTGATATTACTTGCTGCTACGGGCTCCCCGACACAGAGCTTGTAGTGGCCTCAGCCTGAGTACTAGTGATGCTCTCATTTTTATTTCACATAGCTGGTTGTACAGCTTGCCCTGAGGATCTATTTTTATTTACTGTATTTTATTTGGCTTGAGTGTTTCTTGTACCTTACTATATCCCCTGAGGACCTGGATCCGGATTATGTCCCCAGATATAACAGAGGAGGATTACCCCAAGGTTTATGGGATATGAGCTGACGTTGGAGCAGTACTAGCACCAGAGGACGAGGTTGTGCCAGAGGATTTCTCCTGAGTATTCAGTTATTTACTCAGTTATCTATGCTTATTGTTATTTCATATCTTGACTCATGGGCATATGTATTGATGCTATTCTCTTTTCTTTATTTTGTCGGGTTATTCCCCAAGATACTACTTATGTTGACTTGATGATGGAATATTTCTTTTTATCTATTATCTTGACTGGTCTATCATATTGAATTATGTTTCTTTCTGTGGATGAAACTAGAATCATACTATGTTAGATGGTGTAGACCTGTATTTATATTTGTTACAGCTTAAGTGCACTCTAATGGGTCTATTAAATTAGATTTATCCATTATAGTTGTGCTACTGGCCATTGTCACGTGGCTCGTCCCTCGATATTTTAGTTCTGGGGTATGGCACTGCGGCAAGCTCCGAGATCCAATAACCTGCGCCCCCCGTCGATCCAATTAAGCGGATGATACAAATGCTTGAGGCGCAACAGCGAAGGGACGAGGCTCGATAGGACAAATTTAAAAGAAATCTAGAAGCTCGATTCGCGGTCCAACTAAAGCAGGTGGATGCCCTGTAACAGATTGCTCCGACCATTGCCTCCAACCATTCCACAATGACAGTGACACAGGTGGAACAACCAACAAATAAAGTCGAGATGCCTCAAACCCCAAAGAAGAAGGATGTGACTACCTTCGACTTTGTCGACTTCAAGAAGGTCTGCAACATACCTTTCCGCGGGACCGAGGACCTTGTCGTGGCTCTAGATTGGCTAGCTGAAATATAAGACCACTTTTAACAGCTAGAAGTACCTGAGATCAAGAGAGTCGCATGTGCCCAACTCCAACTCCGAATGAACGCACACGATTGGTGGGACGTGCATTGAAGATCTCTCCCCGGAGACGGTGCGGACCAGACGATTGCATGGTCTACCTTCCGCAGCGCATTCGAGGAGGAGTTTATACCTCCACCCGTTTGTCGACAAAAGGAGAACGAGTTTGTGCGTCTGCAATAAGGAAGTATGTCAGTGAAGTAGTATATCGCAAAATTTATCCGGCTCGCCAAGTTTGCCAGCCCTTACCAACCCAACACAACGAGTAGAGGAAGATGATTCAAAGGTGACCTACGACCTCCTATTCATTTGACCTACGACCTTTCATTCACTTGCACGAAGTTGCTTCACAATACGAGATGATACGGGAAGTCCTTAACCATGCCCTCGTCCTAGAACCTTAATATCCTTCAACTACTGCCAACGTTGTGCAACATTCTCATCACAAGTGCCCTAGTAACATGGAAGGACACAATGATCAAAAGCGTCCAAATAATGATGATTCTCAGGGCCACAATCCGGGGCTTGGTCAAGGAATATACTGTACCTACTGCAATAACCCAGGGCAGACTTACAATGACTGCCATCGAAGGACCGGGGCATGCCTAATATATGGTCAACGAAGCCATCTAGTTAAAGACTATCCTAAACACCCCAACGTGCACCGTCCACAGTAGCAGAATCTAGCTCAAGCACCCTAGGTAAATCGGCCTGCGCAACAACAAGACCGTCGTCTGAAAGCGGTAGGCCGAGTTTATGCATTAACGCGGGATGAGGCGTTCGCCTCAGACACCATCGTGATAGGTATATTGCTTTTCAATAATATTCCTGTTTGAGTACTATTTGATTCTGGTGCCACATATAGTTTGTATCGACGAACTTCGCTAGGGAAAACAAATTCCTTCAGACACCATTAGGCCTAAAGCTTAGCGTCAATACCCCGTTGGGCATAGACTTGCCTACTAACTAAGTTTGTCGAGACGGTTGTATTTGCATCGGAGGAAGAAAATTATGACTCAATGCGATAGTTCTAGACATCAGGGACTATGATATCATTCTGGAATGGATTGGCTCTGTGCTTACTTGACCACCATTGATTGTGCGAAAAATAAAGTCATGTTTCGTCTACCTGGCGAGATCAAATTTTACTACGCGTGCAGTCCAGCGTCGATATTGTCGATTGCCTACATAGTAATTTCTGCAATATCTGCTCGATGGATGATATATTTTGGTTATAAAGGGTAATTGGCGTCCGTTCGAGACACTCAATATGATTGTGCAAACGTAGAGTCTACTTCTGTTATGGCAAAATTTCCTTATGTGTTTTCAGAAGAGTTGCCCGGCATGCCGCCCGACCGAGAGATAGAGTTCACTACATATACATTTCTAGATACTTGACTTATTTCCAAATCTTCGTATCGAATAGCCCCTGCCAAACTGATGGAGCTGAAGGTCCAACTACAAGAACTACTCAATCGTAGGTACATCCGTCTGAGTGTATCTCTATGGGACACACTACTGCTATTTGTGAAGAAAAAAATAGTTTGATGCGGCTCTACCCAGAGTTGAATAAATCCACCATCTGAAACAAGTACCCCCTTTCTAGAATCGATGGCCTCTTCGATCAACTACAAGGGGCATCGGTATTCTCTATAATCGATTTTCATTCGGGTTACCACCAACTAAAGATCAAGGCAGACGACGTGCCAAAGTCAGCCTTTCGCACTCGCTATGGCCACTATGAATTCTTAGTTATGTCGTTTGGATTGACTAATGTCCTTGCCGCCTTCATAGGTTTGATGAATCAAGTATTTCAATCGTACCTTGACAAGTTTGTAGTAGTATCATTGATGATATCTTGGTGTATTCAAAAAATAAAGAGGAACATGGAGAGAACTTGCGGGCCGTGCTTTAGACTCTTCGGGACAACAACCTGTACGCAAAACTGAGCAAGTGTGAATTTTGTCTAAGCAGTGTATCTTTCCTCGGACATATCATTTCTGCGGGAGTCATCTCAGTCGATCTAAGAAAAGTTGAAGCCATCGTCGTGTGGAAGCAGCATGCCTCAATTAGTGAAATTCGATGCTTTATCGGGTTAGCGGGCTACTACAGACGGTTCGTGAAAGACTTTTCTAAAAAAAATTTGCCCTTAACTCGTCTCACCTAGAAAGGAGTCAGATTTGAGTGGTCTGCCGACTGTGAAGCTTTATTTCTGGAATTAAAATAGCGTCTCGTCTCTGTTTCGATACTTGCACTGCCGAATGAGAATATGGGATTCCAAATATTTAGCGATGCCTCAGGCCAGGGCTTTGGAGCTGTTCTCATGCAACAAAACAAGGTAATAGTTTTTGCTTCGAGATAATTGAAGCTGCATGAGCGCAACTATCCAATACATGATCTAGAACTCATGGTGATTGTGTTCGCCAAAAGTTGTCGTGATACTATCTTTATGGTGTGGCTTGCCAAATTGTCACTGATCACCAGAGCCTCAAGTATCTTTTTACTCAGTCGGACCTAAACCTACGACAAAGGCATTGGCTAGAACTGATCAATGACTATGACGTATGGATCAAATACACTCCAAGCAAAGGGAATATTGTAGGGAATGCGCTGAGTCGGGTATTTGCGGGATCTCTATATGTCAACCACAGGCTATAAAAAACTTTAGAGAGTATGGGCATTGAGCTGCGAACTCGATATCGAGGTGGACTGATTGGGGGATCACTAGCTCAGTTACTCCTTGAACCGAGCTTGATAGAAAAGGTCAAGCTTGCTAAGACGAACGACCCATTCTTACGTAAGAGTAGATTTCAGCAAGAAAGACGACCGACTTTATAGTGCAGGTAAGAGGAAGACTATGTGTGCCTAACGATACAAAATTCAGAAAGAAGATCCTCACGGAAGCTCACTATGAGGCCTATGTATCACATCCTGGAAGTACGAAGATGTATCAGGACCTCCGTACGATCTTCTGGTAGCACGACATGAAGAAAGATGTGGCACTCTTTGTATCACAATGCTTGTCTTATCATAGAGTAAACACTGAGCACCAGAGGCCGGGCAGAGAGATGCATAATCTTGCTATCTAGGAGTAGAAATGGCACCATATCACGATGGTCTTTATTGTTGGCTTTCCAAAGATACAACAGAGAAACGACGCCATATGGGTCATCGTCGACTGATTAACCAAGCCAACGTACTTCATTGCCATCAAAGTTACTTTGAGCATCGATCGTTTGGCTCAGATATACCTTGATGAGATAGTTTGACTACACGGTGTACTAGTGTCTATCATTTCAGATCGGGATAAACGGTTCTTATCACATTTTTAGGAAAGCCTTCAATCAGCTGTGGGGACCAAGTTGAAGTTTATTTTAGCGTACCATCTTTAGACCGACGGCCAAACAAAGCGGGTGAACCAGATCCTTGAAGACATGCTACGCCTCTATTCGATCGACTCGAAGTCAAGTTGGGACATTCAACTACCGTTGATAGAATTTGCAAGCAACAATAGTTACTAGTCCAGTATTCAGATGGATCTGTACGAGGCTTTGTATGGGCAAAAGTGTAGATTGCCTATCTGTTGGGATGAAGTTGGCGAGCGACAGATCCTCGGCCCGGAGATAGTAGAACAAATCGTTTAGAAGTTCGACTGATCCGAGAGCAATTAAAGGTAGAAAAGAGCAGCCAGAAGACTTATGCGGACGACCATTGACGACCTTTTGAATTTGTCGAAGGTGATCACTTGTTTCTCAAGGTCACGCCGATGCGAGGAGTGATCACGAGATTTGGAGTGAAGGGGAAGCTAAGTCCTCGATTTGTTGGTCCGTTCGAGATTCTTAGGCGAGTTACCCCAGTTGCATATCAAGTTTCCTTACCACCAAGTCTATCAAACGTGCATGATACCTTTCACATGTCATAACTGCGGAAGTACGTGCATGATCTGAGTCACGTGGTAGATTTTGGTCAGTTGGGTTTGTAAGCCGGCATTTTTTTATGTCGCTAATATATAAACTAACGTCACCGCATATTACATGGTCGCTGACAACAAAAACGTCGCTAGCTGTAGCGACGTATATTTACGACGAGAAGATATCGCAGAATATATGACGGTTAGCGACGTATCTTCGTTAAATTGGTGACGTAAGATTTGGTCACAATACGTCGTTATATTAGCGACATTATGAGCGACGTTTTGCTACAACAATGCTGACATGGTGAGTTTTGCCATGTCAGCATATTAGCAACATACTAGCAACATCCACGGTACCAGTTAGCAACGTTCCGATAATTTTTAGCGACATAACAGTATGTCCGTGAACGTCGCAAAATGTCGCTAAATTTAAAAAACAAAAAAAATAGGCTGTAGTTTGTAAAATATTTTTTAACAAAACTCTATCTGTAGTTATAAAATCCCACTACCAGAATAACGCATATTAGCGACGTCAAAAAATGCCGCTAATATATAAACTAACGTCACCGCATATTATATGGTCGCTGACAACAAAAACGTTGCTAGTCGTCGCTGTAGCGACGTATATTTACGATGAGAAGATATCGCAGAATATACGACCATTAGCGACGTGTCTTCATTAAATTGGTGACGTAAGATTTGGTCACAACACGTCGTTATATTAGCGACATTATGAGCGACGTTTTGCTACAACAATGCTGACATGGCGAGTTTTGCCATGTCAGCATATTAGCAACATATAAGCAACATCCACGGTACCAGTTAGCGACGTTCCGATAGTTTTTAGCGACGTAACAGTATGTCCGTGAACGTCACAAAATGTCGCTAAATTCAAAATATAAAAAAATAGGCTGCAGTTTGTAAAATATTTTTTAACAAAACTCTACCTGTAGTTATAAAATCTCAGTTTATATAAATAGACCCGGAGTAACCCTCTGTTGAATTCCTTGGGTTCGTCGACGCATTCGATTGAACACTCAATACCGAAAAATAATAAACTAAACTCACATAGAAAGAAATCTACAAAGTTATATTACACTAAATATGTTCCAAGAAGTAGATAAATGAATTTAAAATAAGTGTCAAATGCGTCTCAGAATGTAATAAAAAGTATGAATTAAATATATTAAAGATCGAAGAATGGGCCAATACACACAATCATACTAAAACCTGTCCAAACAACGATTACTACTGATCGGGAGGAGCATCGTCGTGCATCTGGGATAGAAGGAACACATACAGCTCCTGTAAAAGCATCACCGATGCCGATGGAGAAGGTAGTGATGGAGGCGGTGTCGATGCTGTTTGACCAGGAGGACTTATCTGCTCCAATGGTAGCAGTCAAGCATTGTATAAATCTATGGCATATACCACCCTCGAAGTTTTCTCCGCCACCGACCGGCTCAACAAATCCTACGTTACATGGATCCTCACAAGTGAGTCGCTCATGGCCGTATGCGACCCCTCCAGCTCTGTTTATCTGCGCTCTGTAGACGCGGCCAGAGTTTTCAAGCTGTGCTCTGTCGTCTGGCCTATAGTCCTGAGCTCCATAAGGCTGTGCTCTGTCGTATGGCTCAAATTCCTGAGCTCTATAAGGCTATGCTTGAGCGAATCAAAACATGTGGTGATCGTCGCATCGTCTGTCTACGGTGTAGACTGTGGCCACACTGTAATCCTCTGTAGCAACTCGTCAAGCAGGTCAATAATTTGACGATCAACGATCTCCTAGGCTCATTCCGACGCCTGAAAGGCTACGAGGAATGCACACTGACAGACGGGGCCCTGGATGACTACATCATAACATAGGCGTTGTAGGATCCTGTAGCATAGTATGTACCCCTCTAAAGACCACCAACGACGACCATCTAGAGCTCATCTGCCAACGGAGATGTAGAGGACTGCGAGGAAGTACCAGTCCCTCCCTCTACAGGTGCACTAGCAGTCTCCTTCTTACATAGTTTAAGATAATCATTCTAGAAAAGTGGTTGCTAACGTCTAAGTTACTTATTACTAACTATATAGATATCTATTTGCATATTTTTTAAGTTACATTAAAACTAATACAGGGTAGTAAAACGTACGTAGGTCTGCATGGCCTTCTCATCGATGAGCTTTCTGCCCTTTTGATGGATGGCCAAGAAGAGTTTCACCATGTTGGCGTACTCACCCCTCTGTACCTGTTAAAAATTATATTATTTGTTATTAAAATTAACATTTTATCCTACTTGTATTAAAATAATATATATTCAATAGAATACATACCAGACGACGGAAATATTCTGTCAAGGGGATCGAGCTACCATACCACTTTTTTGCCTTCTACCTAGCCTCCTTTGCCTTCTGGTCGTTGATCGCATCACGGATCAGCTTGGCGGTGGCGACAAAAAACTGCTTCTCGATCTTCTCAGCCTGGTGTGGTGGATATAAATAGGTTTTCTACAATAAGTAAAATAGAGAGTTACATAATATGCATAAATGATTATTGATATTAAAAGTAATTATATTTTTACCTTGAAGTAGGCAAACCAAAATGTCTTCCTATCTTCAGGAGCATCTGAGTAGTTGATCCAAGGCCTACCATAGTTCTGCCTCAAAAAATGCTCTAGTGCTCTATGTATTGCCGATGGACGATATCTATACAACGATAATAAAATTCATGAATATATAGATATAATAATTTAAAAAATTTTAACTATTTAACTTACTTAATAGGCCCGTCCCACCAAATCTCCATCTTTCTCTCGTCCAGAGGCGCGCATGGAGGATCGCTCTGATCATGCACAGATAGATTCTGCTCGACCTCCTCCATCTGCTCCTCTGTCTCCATGGTGTCGTTAGCAGGAGGAAGGCTGGACGGGAGAGTAGTCTCAGTCATAGAACTGATGGTCCTAGGAGTACTGTCACGTACCGTCGACGGAGTCGGAGATGTGACTGATCGGTACACTGGAGTACTCTGCGATAAGGATTCGGAACCAGTAGTCGGTACCATAGGAGCACTCCGTTTATAGGATCTACCTGCGTATGTTCCTCATTATCCTTTTATACCTGATAATAACATATAATGATAAAACAAATATATAGACTTATAAAAGTTCATAAAAATAGACAGACCCAGAGCAACCCTCCGTTGAATTTTCTGGGTACGAAATATTACAAAAGTATATAAAATATCACAGTCACACAATAAACACAAAATAAAAGTATTCATACAGTTAAGATAGATGAAAATAAATAATATAATTCATAACAAATATAAATATACGTATCCATAAGTTAAAATATTTGTTATAATCCACATTAAAAATATAGTACATGGCTAGAGTTCTAAATGGATTTTATTTTATTTTCAATCTTCTTCTAAAAATTTATCTTCTTCGTTTTTCTTGTCCTCATCTTCCTCTTCCTCCTTATCTCATCTTCCTCTTCCTCCTCATCTTTACTTTCATCTACTTCATCTTCCTCTTCGGATAATTCTACCTCTTCTACACGATTAGACGTGTAATGAGAAACTTTCGTTGAGTTCACATCCACAATATTTTTTATAATAGGTAGCTCATCCTCCTGATAAGCTATTTCATTAACGTCAAAGGTATTTCTTGCTTTTGTCTTATATACTGCCCACTAGTTCGACCTCGTTGTTCCTCGTTTAGGATAAGTTGTGAACTACACGAGTTAAGCCTGACTTGATAGGATAAATGATTCATAGCCTTGATATCGACACCGATAGTTTATATCCACAAGACCATGCTTGTCTATTTTTCCACCATGATCTTGGATTAGATCGAACCAATCACACCTGAATAACACGATCTTAGCAGGATGTGTTCCATAATTATATGTTAACTCCAAAATCTCCCGTAAGATTCCATAAAAATTATTGCCCTGATCGACATCTTTGTAGCTTGAAGATCTAATACATAAACAACTAATTTTCGTAGAATCGAGATCCAAGAAGCTCTCTTATCGGGGCTTTTGTTGACTTGAACCTAAATCCATTTACACAGTAGCTTGGCCAGATTTTGATGGCATAAATTGGTCTCTTGGCAAGAGTTCTAATAGACTCATTATCAAGTGTTATGTGGGGACGATCGACCAAAATACCCAGGAAACGATATTAAGTTTGACGTTCTGTTAATTATTGTGCATATTGCATACACAAAAATATCCTTACATATGTACTCAACCAAGAAGGGAAATAAAGTCTCATTTCCTGTTCTACTTCATCTGTTATGTATGCCCTCATCGACCCCACCTAATCATTAAATGTGTTTAAAAACAAAAAAACATCGCCCGATTAGTGTAACAATATTTATTTTGCTCGAAGGCTTACCGAAAGTATTGAATACTTTCAGTATTGCATCATTAGATTCCTGATATTTGTCATCATTTCTGAGAACTCTTATTCTATTAGTAGCAACATACGGCTTGAAATACATCGAGCAAAATTTTGTAATCTCCGTAAGAACATAGGCTTCACTAATAGAACCCTCGATCAATGACTTATTTTTTACCTTTCTGTTTAAGTTGTTCAGTTGATGGTCGAACGAGTAAATCCACTGATAATCGACAGGCCCACCAATACGTGCCTCGTAAGAAAGATGAATTAGCAAATGCTCCTTGGAGTCAAAGAATCCAGGAGGGAACACTCTTTCAAGCTTGCACAGTGTTACCGTAATATCCTTTTCTTCTTTTCTTGACGATCGACGATCAAATTTGTAGAATAAAGATCCATGAAGAATATGCTAAGCTCATTCAATGGATCTTAAATTACCCGCGGTAAGAATTCCTGAAATACAATTGGACTTAACCTCTCCACGAATACGTGACAATTGTGGATCTTCATACCCGTCAGTTTGTTCTCCTTTGGATCAACGCATCTTCTCAAATTTGACATGTACCCATCTAAAAATTTTAGCCCATTAATCCACCTACAAAATCTCCATTTATCCTCCTTGTCTAGTGAGAAAATTACCTTAGGCTTCTTATACTTCCTATTCCTTTCCTCTATTAAATGCAATGTAGGGCGTCTGCATATTTCTTCCAAGTCCAACCTGGCCTTGGAATTGTCTTTCGTCTTCCTCTTTACGTCCATCACAGTATTAATTATGTTGTCAAACACATTCTTCTCGATATGTATGACATCAAGGTTATGTCTGATCATATTGGTGCTCTAATATTGGAGATCCCATAATATGCTCCTCTTCGTTTAGTTATGAGTGTGACCAAATCCATCTTACTTGTACCCCTTAGTAGGCTCTTCGATATCACTTAGTAAATCTTTAACCTCTTCCCATATCGTGTCTCCGGGCCACCTTGGAGGTGGATTTGCCTTCTCCATAACACCGGCATGAAATGCCTTACTGTTCCTTCGGAACGGATAATCCAATGGCAGAAATTGTTGATGACAATCGAAAAAGCACGATTTTTTTCCGTATTTCAAACAAAAAGCCTTGGTGCATTCAATATAATACGAACATGAGAGACGACCATGAGTGCTCCATCCTGATAACATGCCATAAGACGAAAAGTCGTTGATGGTCCATATAAGTACTGCCATCATCTGAAAATTCTGCTTTTTTGAAACATCATACATATTGGTGCCTACTTTCCACAGCTGATTTAATTCATCTATCAACGGTTGCAAGTACACTTCGATGTTCCTTTTCGGATTATTGGACATAGGATAATAACGACAAAGAACATAACCAGAGTCTTCATGCACATCCAAGGTGGTAGGTTGTACGTGGTGACGATCATAGGCCAACACGAATACTGAGAGGCCAAAAGTCCGAATAGGGTAAAATCGTCGGAGGAGAGCCTCAATCTTATATTAAGCGGATCCAAAGCAAAATAGGGATACTCTCGATTAAAGTGATTCCATTCTTCTCCATTGGATGGGTGATCCAACACTCCTTTAATTTGTTCTCGTTTGTGCCAACTCATATTTTCGATGGTCTCCTTCCCCATAAACAACCTCTGCAACCATGGCGTTAAAGGTAAGTAGTTCATCGAATCGATCGACTTCCTTGCACCGACAAACCTTCCAATACCAGTTATCTTGTAGCGATCAACATCACAAAATCTGTACACATCTTCATCCTTGTTATCTTTGTATTACATCATGCACCCGTTGCGACATACATCAATTTTCTCGTATCCCATCTAACACAATCTTACCATCCTCTTAGACCGGTAGAAGTCTTTAGGTAACTTAGCACCCGTCGGCAAGATCTCTATAATCAACTCCATCAGTCGGTTGTAGAATTCTTATGACATGTTAAAATCGAACTTGATGCTTAACAGTCTTGTAACCACCTCCAACGGTGAATGAACCTCACAACAGGATATAATAGAGTTCTTGCATTCTTCAGTAAATCCATAAACTTTACAGCATCGATTTTTGGTGCCTCCTCAGCTGCATCATAATTGTCCAAATCAAAACTAGGTCCGACAACGTCGAAAACTATGTTCACGTACCCGTCGTCGTACTCAGCGTGGTCGTGGACACCCATATACGGCTCCACATAAGGTTCCGGCTCCGCCATGTGAGGTCCACTGATAGTAATTCGATATAAAATCCATCGAGTATAAATGATATGTCACTTCCACTTATGAGTCATATTTTAAGTTGCGACATCTCATATACGGACACTTAGTTTTGGTACCGTCTATGTACTGAGGAAACGCCTTGGCGAATTGCAGGTTTTGTTTCACCCCTTGTATGAATTCATCCCATACACCGCATATATCATCAGGATGATAATTGTACATCCACAAGCGATGATGCAGGTAATAATTCAGATCCATTTCTAGATACTTCTGAAAAGATGATTAGACATCGTTCAAAGTAAATTATTCAAATGGATGAAAAGATGGATACAGATGTTCATCAAATTAATTAACAACTCCCATTGATGCATGAGTATTCGAGTTATGATACATGAGTATCCATATCGTGGTTCTTGAGTATCCATTTTATAGTTTATGGCTATCCGAAAACTAGTAGACATGTGGACACTTGACTTAAGAGTGTCGAATATACACATAGGTCTTGATAACACTCTAGGTATTTGTGTATCATGTGGATATCACATACCATGGTACACAATCTCACATTGATACTCTCTTATATCTTGACACTATGATACAATTTTAAATACACATGACACTAACTATACTTGACACATGTATCTTGGTACCAACATGCACTCTAGGCCACTCACTCTTGACACTCAACACATATTTATACCTACTTCTATAATTATATATTTCTATACCCTTATATATGTATCTATCTATATAGATTATTAATACTCACTAGCTCACTTATCCCTCACTCAAACATATACACATACACACCATTCACTTGGACGCGCACACACACACACACACACACACACACACAAAAAGAATATGTGGACTCTCATACACTTGACTCACACACATAAGGTACTACCCATATCCAAACATAATATCTTGACTAAAATACATACCCAAATTTATATCGAACAACATATATCATAGTTAGAGTCCATGTGTCCTGTGTGTGTGTCCATATGTTCGGGTCCATATTAGAACAAATTATGTCATGTAGGGTTGTGTATGTTGGTACCAAGATATCAAACAACTAATACCTTGTCCATATAAGTACAAATCATGTTATAGGGTTGTGTCCTGTGTGTGTGTCCATGTGTTCGGGTTCATGTGTCAGGGTTAGGGTTGTGTACTGTGTGTTAATGTGTCCTGATTGTGTTTAGTGTGTGTTTGAGTCCTACTTGTGTCCGGGTCTGGGTTAGGGTTTATCGAGCGAGGAGGAAGAGAGGAAGAGTGCTTGAGAGAGGGGTCGACGAAGGAGGACCACGTCAGAGGGGGTCAGCCACGCCGGAGGGGGAGGAACTGCGTCTAGGGGTCACAGGGGCGAAGAGACCGCTTTTGGGAGTTGCCTGTATCTGGGTGGGGGAGCAAGGGAGGGTCACCGGGGGCGTGGAGGGAGGGGGAGGGAAATAAAAAGTTTAGGGGGTAGAAATGAAAAGTTGAACCGACTAGGAGAACCTTATATTAAGTAATTTAGCGCCGTCAATACCAGACGTCGCTAAACATCGTAAAAGTGACTTATAAGGTGTGGAGTCGCTAACCGTCGCTATTATTAAAAATATATCGACGTTTAGTGACTTGTCGGCAACGTCTAGCGACTTGTCGGCGATGTCATATTTTATACTACTAAAGGTCATTGCTAAATGTCGCAGAAAGTCGCTGATAGCGACGTATTACGACATTTTTAAAATATGTCCCTAATTTCAATAATATTAGAGACATCTTTGTCCATAGTCGCTAAATTTGTCATATATTTGAATAAATTTGGTAGTGTCCTATATAGAAGAATATGTGTAGATCATTAATTGAAAGGATAAGCAGCTCCAAAATTATTCAGTCCCGCTCGTGCGCGTACTCTGGCAGAACCACGCTGTCGAGGAGTCGACTTGGGAACTCGAATCAGACATAAAAGAATAGTTTTTCTTATTATTTTCTTAGGGGTAGGTTCCATTCCTAAGTTTCGAGGATGAAACTTTTTATTAGTTGGTTAAGATGTAGTGGCCCTATCCCCCTGTACGCGGAGCGCGGTTAAGACATACTTGGTATCATTCGATCAGAAAAGATTGAATCTAGATCCTTTCATCGTTATGGGTTAGTTTCTTCTGAATCAAGTCCATATTCAGTGGATCGTGCCTCGAGGAAGGACTCGACGACAGAGTCGCGAGAGGCCTTTCCATTGCGCTAGTTTTTTTGCCCATTTTTATGCCGCTTGGGCTGCTTTCTTGTTGGTTTAATGACTTGCGTTTTCTTGAACAGTTTTGATGGATTTTATTATCTTCGCTCGTTGAACTTCGTATTTCGTATCAAACTCTGGGAGACCGAGATAGGAGATATTGATCATCTGTTGGTGCGTGCAGGTGATCGTGTAGGCGATGCACAAGCGGAGTCTTGAAGATCTCCCCTTTCTCTTCTCTAATTTACCAAATTGTGAGTGGCCTTACGTACTATTAGCTCCCCTCTTCCAAGTCTTCACTCTTAATAATCTAACTCGTTTGTGTGTTCCTATCAACGATACCATATTAATAATAATCGAGTCAAGATAATAAGAAGTAAACTTGGAATACTTATGCTAGTCACACCATTTTACCGTATGATCTTTTTGTTGCATGCTTGTACGCTGTGCATATATCTATTTTATCATTTCAGTTATAGTTAGAACTTATTCATCTATAACTATTTTAATATGTAGAACATAAATTGTAATGTGATCGCTTGAGCAGGTAGACTATGCCATCGTACTGTGCCTAAGTATTTATGTTCCATCTTGATGTCTTGAAATGCTTGGTATGATAACTTAGTATAGAGATATCTTATGGTCATGGACAACTTGTGCATATAGTATAGAGTTTCGGCGAACAGTCACCGGGGCACCTGAACCGCTTCTTCCTCGGTGGAACATCAAGGTAGCAGCGCTAGTATCTCGCGCAGTTAAGATGGGGTAGCTCGTAACGGGGCTCGCTATTGGCGCTACCAGCATTGCCTTCTACTCAGGCTAAAGTCTAAAATGGATCGCAAAGCCAGTGACCCCATATGTATATTTAAACTGTGCAAGCTAACTATGTCTTCGGGGCAGGAAAGGTCATGGTTAGTTATGTACATGTAATTTAGACGGCCAGGTAAAGTCACCGAGTGGTGGCATATTTATATTAGTTATTTCAAACCTATTGCATGTTGTAACTTGAACTAAGACAAGATAGATAGACCCTAATAATAATTTGTATGCTTCACATCATTACTGAGTCAATTTGGTTAGTTGGGTTAGCTCGCCCTTACCGATACTTTTCAAAGTATTGACCCTCATTGCAGCAGGTTCCCCAAGCCAATGTGACACGGCGAGGAGTTGAAGGTTCTTCCCCCAACCATTCCATTACTCGACGTACTCCATTCGTGTCTTTTGAAGCTTGTACAAATCATCCAGAGCTTGTGCACATATCTTATGCAGCTCCGAGGAAAGGTGATAGCTTCGCCCGAAGGTGTCTATTATCTTTTAAAGTTTTAATATGGGATATAATGTATCGAACGGTTATCTTATTTTGCGTCCATCTTGTAAGCCCGTGCGATACCCCTTTTCTTTTGAGTCAAGAGTTTGTAACAAAGATGCATAATATCAATAAAGAGAATTTTTCTTTGTTTTAATGTGTGTTCTTTAGCTTTCGCACTCTGCTGTTGTGTTTATATATATATATATATATATATATATATATATATATATATATATATATATATATATATATATATATATATATCATTATGCTAGGCCTTATGCAGGCACGACTTACGCTCGTACGATATTATGCCCGGGGGAAGAATAGCGATTTGGCGGAATCGGGGTATGACAACATAGAAGTGGATGTTATGTTTGTGATCATTAGGATCCCCATGTTAAGGATTGTACTAAAAGGGATAATTTAGAGTATTAAAGATGGATTATTGGTGTATAGGGTGGCTAGATCCCTAAGTGATATATTAGATATTCCTAGTACGTTGTTCTTGCAAGAATTAAGGATTCGGGTATGGATGAGTCTATCAACAATAGATTAGATAGTACAAAGGCTCAGTTTAGAGTTGTCCCAGATTATTGTGATTTTGAATGTCGCTTTTTAGATTTGGTTCGAATGATCGGGAATGGTTTTTGAAGATTAAGATTGCATTGAATAAGGTTTCAGGATGGTGAAATAGATGGCTTGGTTGAAAAAATCAATATGGATATGCATGCATTGAATTCTGGCTTGAATCGACAAGATTGAGTTTTGAATTGAGAAGGAAGACTTGGTGGTGCAATTGGAAGTTTGTTTGGAAGATACAAGAAGGACTCTAAGGATTTAAGAAGTGTATTGCTCGATTACTTTAGATAGCATATAACTAATTTGATCTTGAGTATGGATGGATTTTTGTATCAAGTTTGGAAGATAACATTAGATGAAACAAATTTGACTTTTACGGATGGATATTTTTGTCAGTTGTGCATATATACTTGATGATATTGAGGTGTATCAAAAATTGATAGACGTTAATTCGGTAATATTCTGGTTGGATGAACAATGAGTATGTTGCATATCAAATCATTAAATTTTGTTGTCTTGATGGATGTTAGCTTATGGACTATTGGGGGATTGAATGGCAGTATCAAAATTTTGGATGACTTGGTTTGATGAACCTTGAGTAGGGCATGAATGAATATTATTTTGACTCAGTTTGGCGAATGTTGGAATTCTTTGTGATTGTTATAAGTGATTCAGAGTGACTTGATTGATGTATTAGTAGAATATTGGAAGTTGACAAAACAATAGGACTATTGGACGAAGGGGGTGCTGAAAGGGGCTTTCTAGCTAGTGCGCGCATCCGGATACCATCGATGAACACAACTGTTTAGGAATGGTATGAAGCCAATGTTCATCATATCCATGAAAGCATCTGAGGCATTCGTCAAACCAAATGGCATGGCCAAACACTCATAGTGTTTATATCTTATTCAACATGTCGACTTTGGCACATCATCCAACTTGGTCTTTAGTTGGTGATAGTTCGAACATAGATCTATTTTTCAAAATATGGTTGCTCCTTGTAATTGATCAAATAAAATGTCTATACTTGGAAATGGGTATTATTTTCGAATTGTAACTTTTTTCAGCTCCTTGTAGTGAATGCCTAGCTAAATTGATCAATCTTTCTTTTTCACGAATAGCATTGGACCTTCCTATAGAGAAGCACTAGGATGAATATATCCTCGATCGAATAATTCATGTAGTTGTACTTTGAGTTCTTTTAGTTCTACAGGTGCTATCATGTATGGTTCCTTTGATATAGGGAGAATGTTTGGAAAATTATCGATGGTGAATTGTATCTCTCGATATGTTGGCATTACAGGTATTTCGTCTCGAAACACATCAATTTTTTTTCCACAACTTCTGTCTGATCTCAGTTTGCACCTTTCTTCCATGAGTCTCTAACAAAAGATAAGTACCCTTCACATCCAGAATATAACATGTTCCGTACCAAGCCAATCTATCTCAAAAATAATATCATTCTCCTTAATGTCAAGTACTATCACATCTAAAGACAACTTTCTACCTCCAATGCAAATGTAACTATCCTTACAAATCAAGTTAGCAGATATCTCTACTCCTGATGGATTACTAATACTAATATTCATGTATAATAATGTCATAGTCAATATAAGCTCTTCGATAAAATTAGCCGATATAAAACTATGTAGCACTAGAATCAAATAAAACTCTCGCATGTATTTTATTAAATAATAGTATACCTGTAATAACAGTATCTGAGGCAAGAGCCTCCTTTTGGGTCAACACATAGACTCAGTCCTGCATGTCGGGCCACTGATTCTGGACAATCATCGGTGCTATATGAGGTGCTTGTGGTGCCTACTTATAATTTTGTTGTTGCTGGTCCATTGGGGTTTTATAGATCACCCTTCCACCTTGGCATTCATGAGCCCTGTGGACCATGCGATAATATTTAAAACATCTACCCTGGACTTTATTGATATATGTCCATACTTGCCATATTTGAAATATTGTACTCCTGGTATTGGCCCTCGATTCCCAACTTTATTTGACGCTTCGATGCCTCACATCCTTCTGCTTCATAGGGATGCTTGTTAAAGTTATTGTGGCTATTTTTATTGTTCTTTGAGTACTTGGTTATGGAATTGATCCATCTCGAGAGTTGCTTCATTTGACTCTCTTTATGTCTTGTACTTTCGATTCGCATCATCCCATTACAAGCCATTATTAAGCCATGCTAAATTCTTTGGATCCCATAGCAAGTTTGGAAAATTCAGAATCATTATCGTCTACTGACATGTTCCCTTACAAAAGTGCGACGAAATCATCCTCTTTCTCTAACGAACCATTGGAGGAATGTAATAATCGATAAATGCTTATTTTAACACTTTCCAAAAGATTTTGACATCATGGTTACTTCCGCAGAGGGCCTTCTTCTTAGCCTTCCACCAGTCGTATGCTTTCAAACATAGTTACATGGACATACATGCCACCTTTTTGGATCCCTATATGGTGATGCCCTCAAATAAGTCCTCTATTTAATCCATATAATCCACCACCTTATCTAGTTTTGCCTTTCCATCAAACTGTAGTGGATTCATCTTCTTGAATTCAAAAGCCTTAAATATAGATCTTTTAGTTGGTAGTTTGGGTTCTTTAGATTTTGCTACCCCTGTCCCTTAAGTTATGATTAATGCAGTCATATTATTGGCTACTATTGTTTTAATATTTTGCGTCAATGAATCCATTTGTTTCTATTGCACATTGAACTATGCATCAAATTATTGCCGTCGAGATTTGACTTGTTTCTGTTGCATTTCCATCATGCGCAACACATTTTCCATTGGATTGGTTGCAATTGTCTCTTTGGAGCTGTTCGGGTTAACTTTCTTTCGTCATTGCTATAAAATAAAGTAATTTTTCTTAGTATTCACAAAATATTATGGACTTACTGTATGAAACTAATATTTCATATAGTATGAAATCAAAAGTCATTCAGCCGAGAAATCTCATCAAGAGTTCTTTAAAAGAAAGCAAAAAAATCAAAATCCAAGGAAATAAAAACAAGCTCTAATTCAATTATATCACATCCTGATTCCGCCGAATTGATAAGTACTCATGAACGTGATGCCGTACAAATCTAAATTTTACTTGTACAAGGTAAGAATATGTATGTGTATTAAATTATTTAAAAGTAAGGTTGAAGCAAAATTATAAGCAGAAAGTTGAAGACACGGTAAAGTAAGAAATAAAACCTTTTGTTTATTTATTTGTATTAGAGTACAAGATTTCTCAATACACAACTGAGAAATGTTACTTTGACTTATAATTCATAAAACTGACACACTGACATGAAATAACATCATTCCATACATCATGCATGGCCTATTATTATATTGTAAAAATAAACACATTAAGTTCAAAATGCTTTTGGAAAAGAGCTTCAATACTTAGCGAGCCTACTGACACCCTTGAATATTCGTGTTGTTTCCATCACCTATGGAGGAGTGAGTCAATATATTAGAAAATACACTGGTGAGTGGTATTAAACCCACTCTCTTAAACTAATACCATCAACATGTGAATCATACAAATTTATTAATATGATCTTTTTACATCAACTAGAGTTTGTTAACTATTCATAATTAAGATTTATGAAGCATAAATACATCTCTTGTATAGTAATATCTCACCCACAACTGACTTATCAGGCGGCTACCTCATTGGCACAAGATGATCCACATCCCTACAAAATAAGGATTATCACCTACCGCCCCTGTAAAATAATTATTTGCAATTCAGCCATCTACATGACGAAAATTGGTGATTTCGACACCAAGATGGACTATACAGGGTATTACGATGCGCTTATTCACTCCAAGTAGCTCGTCCCACTGAATGTCACATAATAACTCATGATTGAAGTATATTCCATAATTTTTTTCAAAGGTCGATATGGTCCTGGTATAATGACCCGTTACGCTCAGCTAGGAGAGCCAATTCAAATGGCACAAGTGCGATGACCCGACCCGCCTTGCTTGGCGAAATAACTCGCTTGATGCAAAGGCATTCAGACTTAGTGACCTTCAGAAAAAGTTTGGACTTAGACTTTCAAAGGCGTGCTCGGAGTCTTGCTCGGCCAATACAATTTATCGCTAAGGTGGGTGGCTCCAATGAACCAATCTTTTCTTATAGCCTGCACATGCTAAAAATATGGACTCTATATGCTAATTCGCTAGACGATAACCCTTGCATGCTAATAAAAGATATCAACGCACCTAGCCAAGGGAATAATCTCATATTGTATTACTTGTATAGAACATGGATTGCAACCTGCTGCTAGAAAATAGTAATTGCCTTATGCGAATCATCCGTACGAATATAGTTCTCATTATACGCCGTAGTATATGTCTCTGCTCGAATTCTATGCTTATCATGTACCTTGCTAATAATTTGAAAAACAGAAAACAATCGGAACCACAAAATTACGAGTATAAATCGGCAAAGTACAAGTAAAATACGTTAAAAAAATTGGTCAAATATTTATCAAATAAGAAACGGTTAAATTTAATTCGTGTTTAGTACATTTTATTTGAACAAATTTGGCACTAAAAATTTGATATATATATTTTTTTATCCCTAACAAATTAATAAGCAAACTACTCATTAAATACAAATTCATAAGTCCACATTTGCACCACACCTCACAAAATGATCATGATGCAAGCAACAAGACTGTTAAATTTATTTCTTGTTAATTAAATTGGTTGTATGTGAGAATTATTTTTTTAAAAGTACGTAAATATTATACGTAATCGTATGGTATGTGTTTAAAATGTCACGACCTTAAAATTTGTGTATTAATCTAAATCTTTCAAAAATACGTAAGTATGAATATTTGCAAATCCTGAACTTTTAGAGTTTCAAGCAAGAACTCGGGTAACGGGTACAAGGGAGAAAAAGAAAAAAAATTGTACCCTTTTTCGGAAAGACCGAAAGAAACCTATCTTCCTTCTCCACCCTCTACTCGCAAATGCAATTCCCATGCTCATAGTCAGTTAGAGATACTTTTCTGAAATATACAAAAAAAATTGCTTATTATACGCATTTAAACACGTGATTGCTAACAGGGGTCATGTAATTCGTGCCACGGTCAGATAACACAATACATGTTTTGATTCACCTAATTTTATCGAAAGACTATCGAATAATCGTTCCGTAAAAGTCTGAAACTGGAAGTATTCGAGACCGTTAGGTCGCCAAGGCAGTTCCTGAACTAGGGGACTGCAGCATGACAATTTAAGCAAGAAATATGATCAAGATATCTCTGGAAGCAATACTCGTTCTATAATGAATCAGACGACTCTGAGAGTCAATAAGCTTGTGAATAAGATCGTGATTTGAACATATACTTGTCAAGAGACCTGAAATACTAGAGACTTGCATGGTCATGGACAACTCGTGCACGAGGTAGTATACTCCTCATACGTTCGCCGGGGCACCGGGATCGGGCCAGCCTAGGAGGAATTTTGAGGTATAGTGTTCCCAGGGGTGGCTAAGTGTAGATAGCCTGCTGGGGGTGACGCAATATCAGGTAAACATGGCCTTGGTAGTTCATACCTATGCTTGGTTACTTGAGTCTACCCAATATGATAGTCATATTTTAGTGGGCGAGATAGGGTATAACGCCCCATGTTTCTTGTGTTGCACCCTATTTTTGTCCTGGACGAGATGGCGTATAGAGATATTTGTACCTTACATATTTAACCGTCCAGAGACTATAACTCGTCTTTTCACTACTAGGATAAGCGGGATTAGCAACATTTTTTAGCGACGTAAACGAAAACGTCGCTAATATAATATAAATTAGCGACTCCAGGTAAAAACGTCGCTAGATATCGCTAATTAGCGACGTTTAGCAACGTTTAGCGACTTTTATTCTGTTTTTAAAAGATTATTCGTTATAAGTTCAATTAAGGTTACTAAACGTCGCTAATATATTTCATTTAGCGACTTTTAGCGACTAATTTAGTGACGTATTTATTATTAGACTTTTAGCGACGTCATTAGCGACATTAAGGACGTCGCTAATTAGCGACGTCATTATTGGCGTCACTAAAGACGTCTCTAATGTCGCTAGTTTCGCAAAAAATGTCGCTAAATTTTTTATTTAGGGCTGGTGTTCCCCCTATTTCCTTCGATCTCTCTCTCTCTGCCTCTCCCAAATTTGAAAACTCTCCCGACGCTCCTCCGGACTTCGGCTCCCTTACTCCTCCGGCGACCCCCTCCGGCCTCGTCCCCCCCTCCGGCTCCCCTCCTCCCTCCCGGCGTCCCCCTTCTGGCCGCGCCCTCCCCCCTCCACCGTCAACTCCTCCTTCCTCCGGCTCCCCTTCTCCCTCCGGCGTCCTTTCTCCGGCTCCCCTCCTCCTCGGTGAGCTCCTCTCTCTGTCTCCTTTCTCTGTCTCTCTCTCTTTCTCTCTAACACGACACAACATGACACGACACGATACGACACGACCTGACACACACTAACACGACCTGACACCTCTTCTTTCTCTGTCTGTCTCCTTTCTCTCTGTCTCTCTGTCTCTCTCTCTTTCTCTCTAGCAACTTCTCTAGGTCCTGTAGAAGTTAAGTAGAAGAATGTACAAATAGTTATTGCAAAAAAAGGATTTCCCTATAGCATACTTAGACCTGAGGTCTTGCAGAAGGTTAATGGAAGTTTTTAACCTCAGATTTTAACACCCGGAGTAAGAAGTAGCAATCAGTAACACTACTAAAAACATGTTTTATACCTTAAGTTCAGATGCTCTTGTGAGGCGCATTAGATTGCCATAAGAATGAGGTGTTTGTACAACATTTAGGGCTCTTGCCATAGCATAGTGAGCCTGCAAAGTAAAAAGTTGTCACATATGCTTAGCTAGTCTGTCCTTCAACTTACCACACATATATACATGTATGCTTAACTAAGTAACTACCTGTCTACTTATAATATAAAAAGTTCTAAGCTACTATGCTGAATTGAATAACTAGATGTCACATATGCTTAGTTAGATAGGTTTTACTATAAACATGTTTAGATGGCTAAGAATTCATATGATACATGATAGAATTACACATGATTTAAAGTTATAAGCAGTTTCAGTGGCGGTTGAAATAAGGCTAAGCAGTTTATGACGGTTTGGACATATAAGCTGAAAAATGAAAGAAAATTCTTTGAGATGGTTTGGACATAATGGACAATGGATACAATAATTAAAATTGATAGGATGGTAACTGATGCTACTATAATATGCATTAGAGATGAACAAACCTTGAATGAAGCAATAAGGATTAGCGACTTTTAACATGATCAGTAAGATGGTCCCTGTGAAGGTGAAGTGAAAAAAATGATTCATGTAGCACTTAAAGGACCTAGGAGATGGGATTGATTTATTGTCAGCCACTAGGATGCTTGTTCTAACAGCATCCCTAATGGGCAAACACATGAGAATGACCTCAATGACATTTTTTGGGAGACTTCTTATTCTATCTACACCTGAATCAGAACTCATCCTCTGAATTTCAAAGAGAACCCAATTGTTGCTTACGTGCTATGAAGACTTAATTGACCATTGGTCAATCGGACATCTTTGCCATAAAAGAGGAGATATCCAGATTCTTTTTAAGTATAAATTTAACTGCCCGCTATTGCGCTTTATTTTTCCTTTGTGACCAATTCATTTTGCGATGAGATTTTTTTGTACTTGAACGACAGGTTGCTCATTTGGCCAGTTTGGCTATTAGAACTTCTCTTCTTTTCCCAGTACTATACTATTTTAAAGGAGCAGACATGTTGATACATACTGTCATTTTTGCAGAAGTATCTAGAAATGGATATGAATTACTATCTGCGTCAACGTTCGTGGATGTACAATCATCATCCTGATGACATGTACGGTGTGCGGGATAAATTCATTGAGGGTGTATAACAGTTCCTGTAGTTCGCCTAGGCGTTACCTCAGTACATGGACAGTACCAAATTAAGTATCCGTGTGTGAGATATCGCAACAGGAAATATCATCCAGAAGTGGAAGTAACATATCATTTGTACTCGAAGGGCTTCACGCTGAATTACTATCAGTTGACTGCGCACGGAGAACTTGTATCTCTAGCATCGGAGTCAGAGCCCTATATGGAGCCGTATATGGATGTCCACGACCACGATGCTTACGACGACGGGTTGGTGAACATGGTTTATGATGCGGCAGGGCCTAGTTTCAATCCGGACAATTATGCTGCGGCGGGACCTAGTTTCAATCCGGACAATTATGATGCAGCTGAGGAGGCACCGAATGCCGATGCTGCAAAGTTTATGAAGTTGCTGAAGAATGCAAGGACTCCACTATATCCTGGTTGTGAGAATCATTCACCGTTGGAGGTGGTTACAAGATTATTGAGCATCAAGTCCGATTTTAACATGTCGCAAGAATGCTATAATCGACTGATCAATTTGATTATAGAGATCTTGCCCGAGGGTGCAAATTTGCCTAAAGAATTCTATCAATCTAAGAGGATAGTGAGATCACTTTGGATGGGATACGATAAAATTGATGCATGTCACAACGGGTGCATGTTGTACTCCAAAGACGATAAGGATGAAGATGCGTGCAGATTCTGTGGTGCTGATCGCTACAAGGCAACTGTTAGAGAAAAGTCCGTCGGTGCAAGGAAGTCTACCGATTCGATGCACTACTTGCCTTTGACACCGCGATTGCAGCGGTTGTTTATGGTTAAGGAGACTGCAGAAAATATGAGTTGACACAGGCGAAAACAGATCGAAGGAGTATTGGATCATCCATCCGATGGAGAAGAATGGAAGCACTTTGATCGAGAGTATCCATATTTTGATGAAGATCCACGTAATGTCAGATTGGGGCTCTCCTATGACGGTTTTACCCCATTCGGACTTTCGGGATCCCAGTATTCATGTTGGCCTGTGATCGTCACTCCGTACAATCTACCGCCTTGGATGTGTATGAAGACTCCGTATATGTTCCTAACCATTATTATTCCGGGTTCGAACAATCCGAAGAGGAACATCGATGTATATTTACAGCCTTTGATAGATGAGTTGAATCAGCTGTGGGAAGTAGGTGCCAACACGTACGATGTTTCTAGAAAGTAGAATTTTTAGATGAGGGCAGCACTATGTGGACCATCAACGACTTTTCGGCCTATGGAATATTATCGGGATGGAGCACCCATGGTCGTCTCTCATGTCCGTATTGCTTGGACCGTACTCAGGCTTTCCGTTTGAAACACGGAGGCAAATCGTGCTTCCTCGATTATCATCGACAATTTTTACCGAAGGATCATCCGTACCGGAGGAACCGGAATACTTTTCGTGCGGGAGTTGTAGAGAAGGCCAATCCACCACCAAGGTGGCCCGGATACACGATATGGGAAGAGGTAAAAGATTTACCAAGTGCTATCGAAGAGACTGCTAAGGGGTACAAGTGTGATGGATTTGGTCGCACCCATAACTGGACGAAGAGGAGTATATTTTAGGATCTGCCATATTAAAGCACCAATCTGATCAGACATAACCTTGATGTCATGCATATCGAGAAAAATGTGTTTGATAACCTAATTAATACTGTAATGGAGGTAAAGGGGAAGACGAAAGATAATCCGAAGGCCAGGTTGGACTTAGAAAAAATATGTAGACGTCCTGCATTGCATTTGATAGAGGAGGGAAATGGAAAGTTAAAGCAACCTAAGTCAATTTTCTCATTGGAGAAAGAGGATAAAGGTAGACTTTGTAGGTGGATTCAGGGTCTAAAGTTTCCAGACGGGTACGTGTCGAACTTGAGAAGATGCGTCGACCTCAAGGAGAATAAACTGGCGGGTATGAAGAGCCACGATTGTCACGTATTCATGGAGAGGTTAATTCCGATTATATTTTGGAAATTCTTACCGCAGGTCATTTGGGATCCATTGATAGAGCTGAGCATATTCTTCAGAGATCTTTGTTGTACTAAGTTGTTCGTCGATCGTCTAGAAAAGCAAGAGAAGGATATTGCGGTAACACTATATAAGCTCGATAAGGTGTTTCCTCCTGGATTCTTCGACTCTATGGAGCATTTGCTAATTCATCTTTCCTATGAGGCACGTGTTGGTAGTCCTGTCGGTTATCAGTGGATGTACCCCTTCGAGAGGCATCTGAATCACCTAAAGAGAAAGGTAAAAAATACGGCACGGGTTGAGGGCTCTATTTGTGAAGAATATCTTCTCGAGGAGATTATAAACTTTTGCTCGACGTATTTCAAACCGCATGTTGCTACTAATAGGACAAAAGCTCCGAGAAACGATGACGCATATCAGGAATCTAATGATACAATACTCAAAGTATTCAATGCGTCCGAAAAGCCTTCGGGAAAAATAAAGAAGAGATATTTGAATGACGACGAGCTAATGGCTGCTTAGTTGTATATATTACTCAATTGCGACGAGGATGAAGTGGAGAAGCTAGAGGGGTAAGTAATTAATACGTCCACGTTTACATTATCTCAATATAATAGTATAAGATACTATTATGCTACTAATCAGAAGTTGCTTCATTGTTTTTCAGCACATATAATGATGAGTTGAGGTCGGTTAGACCCTACATAACAAACGAAGAAGTAGAACAAGATATGAGATACCATTTTCCTTCTTGGTTGAGCGCATATGTAAGATGCTTGGTAATTATTTTTTATTTCTGCACTTGCAAAACAAATAACTTACTATCGCTACTTTGGTATTTAGGTCAATCGTCTAATAACACCCGAGGTTGAATCTAGTAGAACTCTAGCCAAGGGACCAATTACTGCCGTAAAAATATGGCCAAGTTTTTATGCGAATGGGTTCAGGTTCAAGTCAACAAATGCTCCTATCAGAGACAGCTTTCTGGATCTTGATTCCACGAAAAATAGTTGTTTGTGTATCAAATCTTCGAACTACAAAGACGTTAATCCAGGCAATAATTTTTTTGGCATCTTACGAGAGATTGTGGAGTTGACATATAATTACGGCACGAAACCTGCTAATATCGTGCTATTCAAGTGTGAATGGTTCGATCTGATTCAAGATCAAGGTTGGAAATTTGATAAGCATGGCCTTGTGGATATAAACTACAAGCGTAGATATCAAGGCTACGAACCATTTGTCCTATCAAGTCAGGCTCAGCTCGTGTACTTCATAACTTATCCTAAATGGGGGACAACGAGGTCGGATTGGTGGGCAGTATGCAAGACTAAAGCTAGAAATACCTTTGACATTGACGAAATAACTTATCAGGAGGATGATCTACCTCTTGTAACAAATATTGTAGATATGGACTCAACGGAAGTTACTTATTACACGAGTAATAATGTAGAAGATGTAGAATTATCCAAAGAGGAAGACGAAGTAGATGAAAGTGAAGACGAGGAGGAGGAAGAGGAAGAGGAGGACGAGAAAGGCGAACAAGATAAATTTTTTGAAGATGATTGAAAATAAAATATATTGCCTGTAGAATGTAACTATATTTTGACTGTAGAATGTACTATTTTAACAAATATATGTATTATATTTTGACTGTAGAATGCTTTGAGATATGCATCACATTTCGACTGTAGAATGTACTATATATTTGTATTTCTCTATATTCATCATATGTTGTTATCATATATGACAGGACGACACGGAGGATTCGGCAGGTCCCGAGGTAGACAGAGTGCTCCTCCGGTACTGCCTACTGTTCGTTCCGGATCATCGTCGCCCAGTACTCCAGTATATCGATCACTCACATCTTCGACTGTTGGGACGAGTAGTTCCAGGCGTGATAGTACACCCTCGTCCAGCATTCCTCCTGCTGACGGAACCATGGGGACAGATGAGCATGTCGAGGAGGTCATGCCCACGTTGTCCCAACATCAGCAAGATCCTCCATGCGCACCTCCGGAGGAGACGAGGACAGAGATTTGGGCCGACGGTACAAAGTAAGTCAATTAGATGGTTTAGTATAATATATATCGTGTATTTCTTTATTTATCGTATATTGACTTTTTCAGTATTCTAAATAATTATCTCTGTATAGATATTGTCCATCGTCGGTTCAGAGACGCCTGGGCCAATTTCTGAGGAACAACTACGGTGGCCCTTGGATCAACTACTCTGAGGCTCCGGAGGAGAGGAAGGCATTCTGGTTTGCGCACTTCCAGGTAAAAGTATATTAAATAAATCTTCTAATTTATGCATATTATATAACTTATCCGTGATGCTCACTTACTAAATTATTTATTGTAGCAAACATATTTCTATCCTCCGCACCGGGCCGAGTTGATCGAGCGGCTCTTTCCTACCGTTGCCGCCAAGCTTATCCGAGATGCTCTGGATGACCAGAAGGCTCGCTGGAAAAATGATCCAAGGTTGGATCACGCCTGAGTAGTGGACTGCGATGAGGGCTAGATTCGACGATCCGAGCTACAAAGAAAGGTCTGAGAAGGCCAAGGCGGCTAGGCGGAATGCTGCCAAGTGGTGTGGTGGCTCAATTCCGATGACGGAATATTTTTGTCGTTTGGTATGTTTTTTCTTTTAAAATATATTATTTTAATGTAAGTACCATATAATGGTACTTGGAAAAAATGTTTAAGTTTAGTACTAAATAATATATTTTTAACAGGTATAAAGGGGTGAGGATGCAAATATGGTGACCGTCTTCTTGGCCACCTATCGCAAGGACGAAAATCTCATTGATGAGAGGGCCTCGCAGACCTATGTAAGTATTACTTTACTTTGTATTAATTTTAATATAACTTAGGCAATTATCGAGTTTCCAAACCTTTCTAGGCCGAGTATCTTAGGCTGCATGAGCGGGCGACTGCTAGTGCACCTACACTTGGAGAGGCTGATACTTCGTCCCAGCCCGCTCCAGCTCCGTCAGCGGACGACCTGTGGGTGACCGCAGCTGGTGGTCTCCAGACGGGTACGTACTATGGAACAGGATCCTATGGCACCCTGGTTGCGACACGGTCATCTAGGGCCTCCCTGACAGCTGCGCATTCCACACAGCCCTCGCAGTCGTCGGCCAGAGTCCAGGAGGCCGTTGACCGTCAGATTGCGTCTCTCCGTGACGAGTTGCTACGAAGGATGGAGGAGCAGCCCCGGTCCCAGTCGCAGGCGGACGATCCGACACTCATCGCATGATTCGATATGCTCGACCACAGCATGACGGAGCTCCGGGATTTGACAAATGATATTAGAGCCTCGACAGACCACAATATCATGGAGCTGCATGCATCACAGCTATCGATGGGCGAGAGGCTGACGATGATGCAAGATTTAATAGTTCATAGCAGTACGAGGCTGTTATCAACCATGGATTCTTACAACCAGCGACTCGCAGACTTGGATTGGGTAAGGCCTCCTGGTGCGCCTACATCGACATAGACTCCACCGACGTCACTGCCTTCTCCATCGACATCGGTGTCGATTCCACGGGACGAGTATGAGCAGTTCTTATCCTTCAGGCGCGCCGGTGGTCAGCCTCCTGCAGATCCGCAGTAGTATAGCTAGTTGCTGGATATTTATATATTTTTTATTATTTAGGATGCGATTGTATGGATATAAATTTGTCATATTCTTTACGATGAGATTTGCTGGATGCTTTCTTTTCTTCAAATTTTATTATATTATTTATATTAAATATGTTATTTTATCGGTGTTGAGTGTTCAGTGCCTATTTTTCTCCAATTCAATGATACAAGTTGCAACTTGTTAGCCTAAGTTTCTCCCATCATAACTGCTGATGCATCTCAACTCAGTATCTTCCTCATACTGGTACAGTCAAAACACTCCCATAATGCATATTTATGCATCTCCACCTCTGCTACCTGTTCTGCAATACTTCCCTTTACTTCACTGCAGTGCAAGTCACTGCTCAAGCTCTCATACTACCTACTCGCATAATAATCAGCAGGTAAAATAAAGCCTACACCTTACTTCCCTCCAGGCTTCACTCACCCCTATCTATGATACACTCTAATTCGAGTATCGAGCCAACCACAGTCCCTGTACAAACTCAAACACACTGAATTATAATACACACACTCTCTCCCTATCTCTGAGCACATTAAGACCAACACACAACACAGATAGTATTGTCTTAATTTACTGATATTCACACAGTTCCTAATATATTTTGGTTTACAACTGATGACTGATACTTGGCCTGAATTTACCCAGTGCACTAGAATTTCCCCCTTTGTTGCTGCTACTGTGTCCCTTATTCAATTATTTCTACTACATGCTTGAGTCCCCTCATGGCACATAAGCTGATCACACCACACAGAACCTACTAATAGTCACAGTGTTTATTCCTCTATACATCCATGTCAATACTGCTATACTACATGTAGTATGAGAAACATACACACACAATTACTGCAGGTTCACCCTCCTGCACACCACCTAATAATGAACCACATCCATAGCACATTCAAATGAACATCAAGCAGACTATAGGTAATAATTATAGCTATATGTACTATTATATTTATATCAAACATTAGTTAACAACCATCATATACCTGATAACGAACCCAAGGGGGTTGGCAAACCCAGAAATTCAATTCAGTATTCTTTTTTTTGTAAAATTAACGACATTTTTAGCAACGTTTAGCGATGTTTAGCGACGTTAATATACGTCGCTAAACGTCATTAATTAGCGATGCTGCTACACGTCGCTAATGACGTTGCTAAAGATGTCGCTAAAATCGTCATTGTACGTCGCAAATTGCTGACATGACAGTATTGCCAGGTCATTAAAGACGTCGGTGTAACGTCGCTAATTAGCGACGTTTAGCGACGTTAATAAACGTCGCTAATTAGTGATGTTGCGTCGCTAAACGTCGCTAAATTTAGCGACACATTAAAGTCGCTAAAGAACGTCGGCATAGCGACGTTTAGCGATGTTTTTTCATTTAGCGACTTGCTTTTTTCTGACTTCTTTAAAACGTCGCTAATTACGTCGCTAAACGTAATTAGCGACGTTTTTTGGTCATTTTGTAACATTTTTAAACGTCGCTAATTTAACTTTTTCTGGTAGTGTTTATGGTTATGCAGTGATCTTTCATATAGATTAAGCTAGCTCGATTATGGCAATTTATGTGCGAATCATTGCATTGAGGTAAGTAACGAATACACAGAACTCAGCGTGTAGCTCATTAATTGCCCAAAGGCAAAGAATGCATCAGCACATATGTAGATTCACAGAATGGTGGCATGGTAATTTATAACGTTCAAGCGCATCACGCTCGAGTCAAGAACATGTCTGTAACACTATGTTTTTACGCGTACTCTTTCGTTTTGTTTCATATATTATATGTTGGCTAACATGGTTTACCTTAGACCGGGAAGGACGAATGGTAAGTTGGTAAGTTATCCATGTTATTCATATCGTATGGCATACTGAAACACGAATTGGGCTTTATAACATTTCCATGAACTGATCCTAAGACAAGACTAAAAATAATAATAAAATAGATGGTGTACATACCTAATTCAACATGTTTGATTTTGTTGAGTGGGTAAGAAGCCTCCCCACTAGTGCATTCAATGTACTGATAATCCACCAGATTGCTTGCAGGGTGTAGGAGAACTTCATTCGATGTAGAGTTTTTCCTCATGTGTGCTAAGGCGCGAAGCTAACTCTGGAGCCTTGGAGCGTTGCGGACGGAGCTGAAGCACCATACTCAGGACGTAATGTATTAAAACATCGCCTATGTATTATCCTAATGTTGTAAGCCGTTTGGCACATTTTATTGTTTCGAGAGAGAGAGAGAGAGCTTGAGCACCTTGTAATCTCGGCCTTGTGCCACTTGTAATATTTTTTCATTATAAATAAAGATCTTATTTTATATCATACTTGTGTTTATTCTTGTTCCGCTGCATTGAGAACAATCTGTGCGACTAAGTGGCTTAGTATTTCATCTGCCATTTCAGGTGCTTGCCTTGCGCGACCGCAACTTAGGCTCGCGCGACATCACGCCCATGCGAGGACGTTCGGTTCTACGGGACCGGAACGTGACACCTGGTGCCCCGGATGCTATTCGTGGAAATTCAAACCTTGTACACAAGTTATCCAGAATCATGCAAATAAGTATGCTCTAACTACAAATCATATCTTGTATGGTAATAGAAATAGAAGTAAATGAATGCAAATCTCTGTTGTATATCTTATTTTTCTAGTCTATGGTCGTAATCTCATATTCCCGTTCAAGATTATCATAATTGACGACTTATTGGTCCCATATTATTTCCAAACCATTAATTGTACCAAATTATTTCCATCACACTTTCCATATGAAAGCTCAAAGTACAATATCACATAATTATACAGTTACAAGTCTACTAAATCATCCTCGTCCATAAATACATTAACAGTTTCCAAATTCTAGTACTTCTACCTTAATAGTAACAACACACAAGTAACTTTTTTTATCTTTACTTTTACAAGTGCATCATCGATCGAATCGACGTTGCATAGAAAATAAAGAGAATTCTTTTATTAGGACATAAAGGTAAAGGGAAGAATGGCCAGAACCACCCAACGATTAGAGGATTTATAAGAAAAGGAGAACTATTTTTCAATGATCAAGCTTTCGTTATGAGTCCTCTTACAATAGCACCAATATCGGATCAGTACTCATATTCTATCTTTCCTTTCTCTTCCTCTCAAAGTTCTAAAATGAATATCGAAATCTATGAATGCGAACAATAAAACTATTCATCAAAAACAACAATGCAAACATATTCATCGAAACCAAGAAGCAAAATTGTCCTACGAAACATATAGGAAAAGACTTTTATATAGAGTTTATTATCTAAGACATGTTCACTATATTTTTGACTTATCCCAACAGAAACTAATCCATGCTTATGATAGGATCTCAATGCATTTGTCCAGATCAATTAGATGCCAAAAGGTTTTCCCAATTAATCCAGTAATGACAGAGTTATACTAGCCACAAGTCAAAACGAAACCACCGCCAGGAGCGGGGTACTATATGATAAGTCTTTTACAAGGTAAAAATCTCCATTGGACTGCATCCATAGCGACTTGATGGGTCTATGTGCAACTTATACTTATTTCGGCTTTCGCTACATATTACTATTTATTTATGATCTTTCAAATTCACTTAGACGTACTTTATGTAGGAGAAATATGAAGTCTTCGAAAACTTCATGGACTTAAAGAAATTGTTAAAGGTATCCTCAACTTAAAAAATCAGAAAGTTGAGAACCGACAACTTGGGATAGTCCATATCTAAGAAGTTCTTCTCTTTTTGTCAGAAGCATGACATCAAGAGAAAGAGCTCTTGTGTGGAGAATTTGCCATAAAATAACATCGTAAAGAGAAAGATTTGACATCTTATGGAGACTTGCAAGAGTCGGTTATATGCAAAAAGTCTAACCAAGTCCTTATGAGCGGAGAGTATGGCTTATGTAACTTATGTTATCAATTGTGTTCCTCTTAGTCCTAACAACTTAAAGTCTCCATATAATATGATTTTTGGAGAGAAGCCAAGGGTGAAGCACTTCGAAGTGTTTGGTTCTCCTTTCTATGTTCATGTGCTGAAATATAAAATAACCAATTGGATGCTAAGTCCAAGAAGTGTATCTTTATTGGCTCCATCAAAAGAAAGAAATGATGAAAATACATGGATCTCAGAAGTCGACAATTAATTACTTCTAGAAATGTCATTTTTGATGAGGTATCCTCTTATTACACTCTTACATGTATTGATCTTGAAGACGTTGGCAACGACGATATGGTTGATAGTACACCCGAGGTAGTGGTGAGTTTGTCAATGTCACCAAGTGTTCCATTTGGGTATTCTTCTCCTTCTTCGATGATGAAGCAAAGTGAAAGGGGGAGCCAAGTCTATTTCAATCTCTTGGGAAATCAGTAAGGGAGGTTGTGAAGCCAATTCAGTATAGATGTGGGAACTTGGTGAGTGTGTATTATTATTTCTTTGTATGATCAATTGATGATCACGGGCCATCTTGTTTCATGAAGTTAAAAGTTTCAAATAATGAGAACATGTTATGTACGAAGAGATAACTACTGCCCTCACCAAGAATAAAATTGGGATCTTGTGCCAAAGCCCGAAGATATAGATTCGATCTCTTGAAAATTCGTCTACAATTTGAAAAGGAAGGCCGATGGGAGAGTGAAGAGATACAAAGATCACCTTGTTGTAACATGGTTTTCTCAAAAATATGTAGATGACTACGAAGACGCATTTAGCTCTATTGCAAAGATGATTTCGGGCCGAGTTGTCATATCATTGGTGGTTTTTATGGATGGAAACTTTAGCAACGCGATCCCAAAAATGTATTCTCTATTGCGACATTGACAAGAACAACTTCATAGAGAAAGCACTAGGTTGTGCTTTCTCTTATCTAGACTATGTATGCAAGCTAAGTAAACAAGGCTTTTTACAAGTTAAACATAGCTCCAAGAACATGGAATGGTAAAACTGTCGAGTATATTCAACTTTTTGGTTATTTTAACTCAAGTTTGTTTGTTAAAAAAACAAGGAGCCCACATTTTATTGTTTTAGTTTATGTCCTTGTTAAGATTGTTACAGACAATGATAATAGAGAGGTTGTAATTCTTCGAGCGAAACTCTCTATTTGTTTTGATATGGAAGACTTGGATGAACTACATCATTTACTTGGCTTGAATGTGGAGAAAGCCGGAAAGTTAACTATTTATTTCTCAAATAGGGTATGCCGATGCCGAGAAGATCATTGAGATATTTTACGTGAATGACAGCAAGCAAACGGTGTTCCATTCTAGATGATGCAAATATATGCCTTCGATGTGAAGAAGGAAAGACTTTTTCCGATCCTTGACCACACAATACAGTAATTAATAGTCTTATATATTTGACTATTACAAGGTGGCATTTTTGTTGTTGTTGGACTTGTTAGTCGATATATGCATGAACCTTGGTAACCTGACTTGGAAGTGAGTAGATGAATTTTAAAGTTATGTGAACTTGACTCATGAATTGTGGTTGCTCTACAAGGAAGGTCCTAAATTTCTCTTGCATGGGTATACTTAGTGTGGACTTGGACTTGGACTTGGACTTTGACTTGGACTTGGACTTGCGAGCTGCTTCGGAGGACCAAAATCCACTTCAGGATATGTATTCTTGTGTGATACGGTCGACATTTCCTAGTTGTAGAAAGAATTACATGACATGATATCTGTTTCAAATACCGAACAGAGTACAAGACTTCTTTCCTTGCAACACAAGAATTGTTACATCGGCTGGATGAGGATATCCATATTCGAATTGACAAACCAACCAGTGAAAATCAAAGTGCCTTCATGCTTGCTGCAAATTTAATGTCCCGTGAGGACTAAACATATTGAAATGAAACATCACTTTATTTGAAAGAAGGTGCTTTAGGGGATTATTGAAGTATTTGGAGGTGTGGAGGAACAAGTATATTTACGCAATCCTTTTCCAAAGGACCACTCAATCTACTTCGATCAATGATTGATGTCGTTTAAAAAATTGCAGGGGGTGTTAAAATTTAAAGTCCATTTTTATCAAGAATAATTCTAGTTAATTGCATTATATTCTAGTTATTAGGTTGCATCCATGCTTAAGTGCACGCAAGTATCATGAATTATGTAATGCAAGAGTCAGGACTTACCAGAGTCTAAATGTCATGCATGTAGTGGTATTCTACTATAAATCTGTGTACCTTATCATTGTCATGAAGTTGAAGTTGAGTAAAACAAAAATATTCTACTTCAATCATTTCCACCTGTATTATTTCTTTTCACATTTGAAGTTCCTTCGGTCGCTAGTATGTATATCACACTATTTCAAAAAAGGAATATATTATTTCTTTTCACATTTCAGGTATTGGGAACTCAAATGCAAGTAATAACAACGTACAAATCCAAACGCCAAACAACACAGAAAAATCACACGCGAATACGAGCAATTTTTTACCTGAAAAATCCTTGCGAAAAAAAATCACAGTACGATCGAAGTCCAATCCTGAAAAATCTCCACTAATAAAATACGAAATAAACAGACTCCTTATAAACTTCTCACCGATCCAAACGGATTACCATAACTTTTTGGAATAGAAAATAGATCCCAGACACACGAAGATCGGAGACGACGAGAAAAGAATTACCCGAAACCGATTTTCACTTTGAAATAGCCTTCATTCTCTTCCTCTCCCCCTCCAATGTTGTAAAAGCACTCTTGTCTCCTTTTGCAATATTTTTTAGATATATTTTAGGGTTAGAAAATACCTAATATTTATAGTCTCAAACCCACAACTAGCATTCTTATTGTATACAGAAATACCCAATCCAAATCCAAATTTATTGAGATATTCCTATTATATGGAATACTCAATCAAAATCCATTGAGATATTTCTATTATATGTAGGAATACTCAATCCAAATCTATTGAGAAATTCCAAATATATGTAGGAATACTCAATCCAACTTCTGAATATTTTTCACAGGTTGAGAAGCCATCCACTCTAACATCAAATTCATTCAGTCGCTAGTATGTATCGAACACTATTTGAAAAAGGAAATTCACATTCTGGTATAGATTTCTCCACAAATACAATAATATTAGCTTTCTCCACAAATACAAGAATATTAGTTTCAAGGACGGAATCATAAATTCGAGTTCGAATGGACTGACTGGTTAATATAAAAACAAAAATGCTATATGAAAAAAGATTCTTTCGAGTGGCCGTTCCGGTACTGATTAGTTTGTCCAACATATATAATTGAGTGCATAGTTGCTCATGAAGCTAATCATTGCATGAAAGGAGACCATGTATTACATACTAATCATCAAAGCTATAAAGCCAGACCTCAAATTAAGTAACTTAGCACGGTCACAGTCTTGACAATCAACACTCAAAATGAATAATTAACAAGAAAAATATATATATATATATCTGAGCATACTCGTTGGAAGGTGTTCAAACTCCACACATTTCTTTATTGGCTTTGCTAATAGCACGAGCAAGTTGCCCTGATGGAGGCAAGGCCGGCCTCCATTGGAGAGTGGACGACATAATTAGGGTTTTAAGAATTCTATGAATGTTAGAAACTCTTGACAACGAAAGCAAGCTAGAGAGAGCCAAAGCTGTCTCTAGTTGCGTCGGTGGCATCGTCCTTGCCTCGAATTTACCTAAGGAGTTTGTTCATTTGGATCTTCCCCTCGTCTCTTTAAGAAGAGACTTAATTTCAGTGGTTACTTGTACTGTCTTCTTCATGACAAGGGATATTCTTGAGATATAAGTTCACATACTCCGTAGTTTCTTAGGAATCAACGTAACACACACACATATATATATATATATATATATATGCAAGTATATTTGCTTCCTTACCAACAATGCTCTATATAATTTTTTATAGTGGCTCCCTCTCATGTTTATGATTGGGTCAAATAGAAAAGCGTCATAGTTATTAGCTTACGTTGTAGTTTAGCTACACATGCATGCATGCATGCATGCGTATGTAGAGTAAGTTAGGTCATCCATAGCATAAGTGTACAAATACTATGGTGGTTCCTAACTTGAAAGGTCATGGGGAGCCGTTTGGGTGATATTTGAGGGTGGAATAATGCTATTTTTATCTTTAATGTATACATTCAAACAATGTCTTCTTATATGACATGACAGATGATGATATAATTAATATGATAGCTAATATAATAAATTATAAAATTAAAAATAAAATAAATATTAATATTAATAATAATATTACAATTATATTAAAATTAATATTAATATATAATAACATTGAAAAAAAAATTGGTGATTAATTTTTTTTTAGTTAAAATGTTCATATCACCTTTAATGTCAACTGTTACATAATGCTATTTAGCTTCTCATGTCATAAAGTTACGGATAATATTACTTTTGAGGGTTGTCTGACCTAATGTTAATTAACATCGTGACAATCATAGAAGAATAATGATCATCATTTCCTATGGACATATATCGGTGTCCCGCTCAATACAAGCTTGGCAAGTGCGCCAAAGACAAATTTTGTGTGTATATGGGGGTGGGGTTATGGAAGAGAGGGGTAGGATATGGAGGATTCAAGAAAGATTGTAAGATGGGTAAACACACAATGGCATTTACATTGTAGGTGACGTATGATAAAGAAAGAAAGATTATGTTACCAGCATTATTTTCTCAATATTAATTTGTTCGTGATTTTCTATAAATAATTAAATAGCATGGTCATATAAGACAATGCAGAATAATCTTAATGTTTCAAGATTAGCTTGATCCTAGTAGCACCGTTCTAGCATAAGAAACTGAGCCCGTAATACTATTTAGGGGTTTGCAATCCTTAGGGTTAATTTGGTTAGGGAAAAAAATTGGAAAGAAAAAAAATTAAAAAAAATGATTGTTCGGTACGAGAAAAAAAAATGGAGGAAAAAAAAAGTGGAGAAAAGTGAAAAGTTATTTTTTCTCGTAATAAATGAAATTCAATTTCTAAAAAAAAAAATTGGAGACTTATCCTAAGTTACGATTATGCTCAATAAAAAAAATATTATTTAAAATTTGTTCAATGAAATAGATTATAAATAAATATTTTTTTAGTTGAGAATATAATTAATATATATATATATATATATATATATATATATATATATGAGGAATTTATATCTCCAATTTTTTACATTTTCAAGTATTACCATGTTATCAACCGTTGGATGCTTGTTTAATTTATTTAATCTTAACCATTAGTTTGAATGGTTCAAACCAACATTTATGATTATATGACTTAAACAAGATCCAACGGTTGTAAACATCAAAATGCACAATAGATGAGAATGTGAATCCTTCCTCTTATATATATATAATGTGAATCCTTCCTCTTATATATATATATATATATATATATATATATATATATATATATATAATATATATATATATATATATATACCAAACGAAGGAATGATTAACAGATTTTAGCTGAGATAGGAGATGGGTAGGTGGCCGCTCCGACCTTACTAGCATTTGTAAGAACATCATGATTTTAATTGAACATATATAAGCATAATAGGACCATTATTATAGGAGAACCTACATTGCACACGATAAAACTAGAATAATTAATACTAGTTGTAAACCTCCACGGCCTTGTAAATGAGTTCGGTAGTGGTTATGAGAGGCGTACTACAAAAATATTAGAATTTAGCTACGGATATCACCGACGAAGTTGATGTAGCGACGAAATATCGATAAAATAGCGACTCATATATTTATACAAGAAACTTATACTAATTTTCGTTGCTGTGGTGTCAATTTTTTCTCAGCGACGAACTAGCGACGAACAGATTTCATCGCTGCCAAACGTTAAAATTTAATATCCCAGTTTCATTTTCATTTTTCCCCAAACTTTCTCTCTCCTCCGCAACCCCGACCCCCTCTCCTCCTCCTCCGACGTCTCCAGCGACCCCCGACCCCCTCTCCCCCTCCTCCGACGTCTCCAGCGACCCTCTCTATACCCTCCTCTTGCTCCGGTGACCCCGACCCTCTCTCCTCCTCCTCCTCCTCCGGCATTCCCCGAACCTCTCTCCCTTGCTACAGTGACCCCCGACCCCCTCCCCCTTGCTCCGGTGACCCCCCGACCCCTCTCCTCCTTCTCCGGCGTCTCCGGTGACCCCGACCCCCTCTTCTCTTACTCCGGCCTAACTTCGACCCCCTCTGCTCCTTCGTCTCCGGCGACCCCCTCCACCTCCTCCTCCGACAGTCCTAACCAGAGGAGCCCTAGGTAAGTCGAGGATCCCTAGCAACAGTAGCCCAATCTCAATTCCCTCTCCCCCTTCTCAAATTGCAAGTCGATGAGCCGTAGGCAAGTCCTCTTCCTCTCCCCAACTTCAATTTTGTTCATTTTCTTTAATTTTGTTCATGTTTGTCAATTTATTATGATCAATTAGATATATTTTTGTATTAGGTCAAAAATTAGGTTAGGTTATATATATATATATATATATATATATATATATTATCGATTTATAGTACGAACACACGTATCAAAAAAATGCAGACAAATTGACATGAGTATTAGGACAAAAAAATGGTAATATTTATTATATGTGTCTATAATTAACTTAGAAGAAGATTGACAAATTGAATATTACATATATAATTATATTTGATTTATATGTGTATCCTTAGACGTACGTAATTCTTAATCCGTAGGCTTGAGCGTATCCTAGAATATCGAAAATAGAATATGTGACGTTCAAAAATTCGTATCTGTATCGATTTATTCATCGGCCCTAAAATCGATACAGTTATCACTAATTTAACCTATAATAAATTATTAATATTTTAGAGTATTGGTATTGGTATCAGAATCGGTATCGAACCATTACTATGAGTATCGATTATCACTAATTTAACCGATACAGTTATCACTAATTATTAACATTTTAGAAAATATATTTTATACTTTAGTCATAATTTTAAGTATTTCTAGTGTTATTTCTTAGTATTATAGTCGTTTATAGTTATACTTTAGGGTACTAATATGAATAATAATTAGTAGTTCCAACATTACTATGCTATGGCATGTATCGGCCATATTCGGATGAGTGTCGAGAAATTATGATTTTGGATACGTGTAAAACAAGAAGGATTGCTCAAATATGGTCTTTCCAATAGCTCATTTAGTTCTTTATGAGACTTCTTTATCAAGTATCCTATCTAACTAATCCTTTAGCAAATATCATAACTCATGTTGTATCTAATCCATATTGTTTGAATATAAGGTACATGCAGAATCATTGAGTCGATACTTAGTTGACCTATCGTGTATGTACAATCGGTGACATGAGAGTATGATTTGTATGAAAGATGATTTCGTGACGGGTGTTGAAGAATTTCTCAAATACGCCAGTAGTCAACCTTATTTCATGGATGGGAGGCTCATCAAGTGTCCTTGGGTCAAATGTCATAATATACCATTCAAAGAGGTAGATCTAGTGAGGGAGCATCTCTACAAGAAGGATTTCATACCGAACTACAAGGAGTGGATGGCTCAAGGAGAACCTTTACTTTTACAATATCATCATCCCTCCTTCAATACGGAGGTAGAAGAGTCCATTATCGGAGATAACTTTGAATATCAACTACGAAACCTGGTGTGTGAGTTGATATTTAATGCGGCCGGTCCATATTTTGATCCGGATGATCCTAATCCTGATGCGAAGGAATTCTATGATATGTTCAAGAATGTCGATAGTTCATTATACCAGGGTTGTGATTCTCATTCTGTCCTATCGGTGGTGATGCGGCTGTTGAAACTAAAGTCTAATTTTAACTTGCCGCGGGAATGCTACGAGAGGTTAATTCAGTTTGTTAGAGAGTTGTTTCCAAATGGATCGAAGGAGTTTCCTGAAAACTTCTACAAGTCAAAGATGATGATACAAAAACTCAGATTAGGCTACAAAAAGATAGATTATTGTCGAAACGGTTGCATGTTATACTACAAGGAGAACAATAATAAAGATAAATATATTTTCTGTCATTCGGACTGGTACAAGCCAATTCAGAGCAAAGGAAAGTAAACTGTCCAAGCAAGATTGCGTCCCGACAAGTACATACAGTTTTTAACGATCAGAAAGAGGCTGCAGAGGATGTATATGTCCGCAAATATAGTACAACACATGACATGTTATTGCAAGGAAAGAAAGATAGATGAAGGAGAATTATCTCATCCTTCCGATGGAGAGGCATGAAAATATTATGATCTGTGTCATCCTGAATTTGTTGCGGAGCCCAGAAATGTTCGATTGAATTTATGTTCTGATTGATTCACTCCTTTATGACTGTAGCGTCCCGCTCCATGTCGACACTATGTACAAGTGATATCGCCTTGCTTGCTCGAACGAAAGTATTCACGGAGAGTTTTTGACCAATTGATCAATATGAGTGGGCAGAACTGCATTCTCTGATTCTTGCATGACTTAATAATGAATCTGGGTTTTTGAATGCTTGTTTGCTTAAGAAGATTATTTCATAAGAAGAATTATAGAACCTGACTCAGCATGCTAATAAGAGAACTCATATAGCTTGTCATTGAAACAAATCTGCTTGCTTGCCTAACTAGAGAACTGGAAATGCTTGTCAGAAATGAGATAGAACCTTGTCATGCTAATAACAAGAGTAAAAATAATTGCTTGCACTTATTCTTGATATCGTATGCTAGACTGGAATACTTGAATGCTTGTCCCACAAGAGATAAAAATTGCATGTTAGAGTTATAAGAACTGTTCTTGCTTGTTACTTGTTTAATGAGTTAGCTTTGTTTGAACATGCTTCATTGATTGCTTGTCATGAGATGAAACTTGGTGAATGGCGTGAACTTGTGATCTAGACTAATAGTCCACCCTGAGGCTTAAAAACCTTACTTACGGGGGGGGGAGGGGTTTGGCTATTAGGCAAGTGTATTGAGAGAGTGAGCTTCGGCTATCTGGACTTGATAGATGTGTTTGCTTGCTTGTTCTGGATTATGTGCATAATCTTGTATTGATAGGAGCTTGCATTCTCGCATTTGGTTAGAACAACTTGTGCACAAGGTCATCTCTCGGGCGTTCCTGGGGCACTGGGATCGTTCGGCCTAGGAGAGATCTAGATACCCTGAGGCTTAACACACCTTACTTATGGGGGGGTAGACCCGTCTATTAGTGAGATGGGCTTGTATGTCCCAACTGCTAATCCCGTTGAGGGGACCATCATATAGTTAGGGCACATGCTAGGCTAGCCTTCTTGCATACCTAACTGTTTGATGCAGGGACGAACAGAAAACTAGAGAACTGTATACATTATTTTATGCAAATTGGGGCTAACTTGTGTGTCTGCTGCAGGGATAACCGTTCGGCCGTGGGTAAGAAATCATATAGATGTGTTGCCTTAATTGCTTGAGAGTATGATAGTCCACTTGATATGCTTGCCTTGATTCGAGATGATTAGTTTGCTAGATAAGCTTGCCCCAAGAGTTGATTATGTTGCACAATACATGCTGCGCACTGCACGAAGAGAACACTGTCCCTTATAGTTGCTTGAATGCTTGGGTATTGAATATGCAAAACTGTTTTTCAACTTGTGTTTTCAAAAGATGTAATCTGACTATAGTCCTGAGTTGCATGAAATAAACTTAGGTAAAACTAGCAAGATCACTAGTAATATTTTGCCACATGATTACTTAGTGTGGGTTTCAGGGGGTGTAGCTTCTGTTCAGTTGTTTTATCTCACCAGTACTTGTATAAAGTGCTGACCCACCAACAGTTTGCTTGTTCTCAGGTGCTTGATCGTCCGAGGAAGCTATAGCCGTGCCTCATCCCAAGGAACCAAAAATCTGGAGTCGATGCCTTGAGCGTATCGAGATTGAGTTGCTTTTGTATGGAGGGACATAATGTATGGAACGATGTTATTGTAATCGAGAGAAAGAGTGCTTGAGCGAATTGTAACCTCGGCCATGCGCCGCTTGTAATGCTTTTGATTATCAATAAAAGAGCCTGTTTTCATATGCCATTGTGTTCTTTACTTTTCTGCAATGTTGTGTGTTGCTGCTTCAGTATTGAATAGCTTACTTGCCCTTGTATCAAAGCTTTGGCCTTGTGCAAGCGCACTTTAGGCTTGCACGACATCACGTCCCGATGAGAACGATTGTCCTACAGGAGAGCTGCAACGTGGTGATTCACGTTCAGCGGGGACTATCGAGCTTGCGGGAGATTGGGGCATGACAATGACAGTCGAGATTGTTTGCCATTTAATCAAAAGGAGAACTAAAAGAACTTGATTTGATTAACAAACTAAAGAAAGTACAGAGAAGTCCTAGAAGACAATCTAAGTACAAATTTATTTACTGGGGTGACGATGGAGGGTTAGGAGTGTAGCAACTCCCTTTACTCCATGGAGAATCCGATGTAGAAGCTCTTCTCTCTCACTTAAGTGTAGGTTCGCATATAGCCAGCCATCCCTTTATATGGGTGTGGTACCTTGCTATTTATAGCCGCCTTGTGGACGTGCTATGGATGCCATATATGTTTCTTCTTGGTGGCCGCATAGGACTATTTCAACGGCATACGGTTGTAACTGAGGCCACACGTCACGGGAAAGCTGCCACGTGAGTTCGATTCAAATATGTTGTTGATGAGATCTCGGAGTTGTTATCAACCCGTTTTGGACGTGACTTGGTCAGATGGACACGTAGTCAATACTAACTGTGCGAAGATCTCTACAGTTGTAATGGGAAGATCTTGTGAGCTGGAGGCTGCATAACAATTTGGCTGCATAATGGTGAGGCCGCATTGGTCTTGTAGCTGCATAAGTACTCTCGTTTGGGCCTTGGTCGAATGGACCCTCTAGCCGCATGTTGGCGAGATCGCATATGTGCTCTCGTCCGCCTTTAGTCTGATGGACACTTTGGCTTCATGAGGATGAGGATGAGGACGCATAGAGTCGAGGCCAGATGTGTGCTCTGGCCGCATATATGTCCTGGCCTCATATGAGCTTTCTTCTGACTGAGGCCGCATATTATCGAGGCCGCATAATGTTGAAGCCGCATAGGCGGAATACGTGGCACGGATCGTCTGACGAGGTCATTAATTATTGTATGTGACTCTTTGTCTTTTTGCATGCCGCCTTCTTGCGAGTCTCGATGCCGTCAGACCTTTTTGTCAGGCGTTGGAGAGTGTGTCAAGGATCCTTTATGCGACCTCTTGCTACTTGGTTGGTCTGGCAACATAAAGGCTATTATGCGGCTTCCGTCTGGATTCAAATTAGAACAACAAAGTGTAGGCAATATCAAATGACAAAATATGGATAAAATGTGTTACTTTGATATATCGAAGAGAGGATTCTTGTACATATTCTCTGTAACTACTTAATATTGCCCCTTATGTTGTGGGCGGGTCACATTAGTGGAACGTGTGACCGTTAAAATTGAGCAACACTTCAAATTATGTAACTAAATGTTGAGCCATGAAGGTAAATAGTGGATCCAAAAATCTCGTAGTTTGTGCCTTGAATTTATAAGAGCAATTTAAATTATGTGAATTCTATAATCGTTACATACAAAATCTTAAGCTCATCTACCGTATGGGATTTGATGACATGGAGGAACCGCACAGTTGTAATATGAGGGAGAGTGGGCTCAACCAAAGAATAGGCTTGGACCAATGGTCTTTGGTTTTATATTTGTCCATGGCCGCCTCATATAAATTATCAAAAGTCTTTAAGTACTCTAAAGAAATCAAGAAACAAGTTCATCAAATAAAGTCAAGAACATTATAAGAGAATAGATGTAAGAGATAAAGTAATTCCTTGATGCCGCTCCGACTTTTAAGTTATAGAACAACAACGTGTAGGCAATAGCAAATGATATAATTTTGGGATAAAATGTGTTACTTAGATTTGTGGGGACGTCCCATAAGTGGAACCCAAGGGTGAGATCATGGGAAAAACACCGACCTTTTCAGACAACGTACCCCGCTTCGCTGCTCTTGTCTCTGTTACCAACTTTTCTGACTGTTACAAGCGAGCAAGCCGTTAGATTATGTAACTGAATGTTATGCAATATGGCATAGAGGGGAACTAAATCCTTTAGTTTGCATCCAGAAGTTATGACATCTATTCAAATTGTGTAGATTGTGCAACTATTACACACAACTCATCTATAGTGAGGATTTGATGAAATGGAGGAACCGCACAGTTGTCATGTGAGGGAGATTGTGCTTAACCAAAGACTAGGTTTGGACTAATGGTCTTTGGTGTTGTATTTGTGCATGGGCCTCCTCATATATATCATCAAAAGCCTTTTACGGAAGTTGAGCAACAAGTTCATCAAATGAAGTCAAGAACATATATAAGAGAACAGATATACAGGACAGAGTAATCCATGGATGCCACTCTGACTTTCAAGTTAGAACAATAACGTGTAGGCAATAACAAATAGCAAATTACATAATTTCGGGAAAAAAATGTGTTACATTGGTATATCGAAGAGAGGACTCTGTATGCATGTTCTCTGTAACTGTTTATTGCTGTCCCCATAATTTGTGGGCATGTCCCATTAGTAGAATGTGTGACGTTATAAGCGAGCAACCCTTCAGATTATGTAGCTGAATGTTGGCCCATGATGGCGTAGAGGGGAACCAAATCCCTTAGTTTGCACCCTGAAGTTATGATACTAATTCAAATTGTATGAATTGTGCAACCTTTACACATATATAGCTTGAGCTCGTCTACAATGTGGAATTTGATGACATGGAGGAACCAAACAGTTGTCATGTGAGGGAGATTCCAATATGATGAGAATGGAGGTCGTTTGGCGAATATTCTTTGATGGTGCTTCAAGAACAGGGCCCAAAGGCGATATCATCGTTGGAGTTAGGATAGTATTGATTCCCCAGACAATCTGGTCATCCTCCGTGCTTACTCTCTCACGGAGCCATGCTCCAACAATGTGGCAGAGTACAACACTCTCATTATCGGGCTTTAACTCGCTAGACAAGTTAGAGTCGACTACTTAGAGGCCTACGACGACCCCAAGCTAATAGTAAACCAGGTTCGGGGTGAGTACGAAGTCCGGCATAAGGATTTAATCCCTTACCACCAAGTCGCGCTCAGTATAATCTCCACATTCGACGAGTTCTTCATAGACCACGTACCCCGACTATAGAATATTGAGGCCGATACCCTGGCCGGCCTCGCAGCCTCTCTGGTCATTTCGGTCAATACTCATGAACTAATCACTGTGGTCGGTCAAGAACTAGTCTGCCTAAAAAATAGCCTTCGCACGTGCCTGAGCTATTCGGTGGAGACAAACACCAGCATCCAATATTGGAGACTCCCATTCATCAACTAAGCCGTCTATGGGATTCTTCCTGAGGACCCGAAGAACGCTACTTCCATCATAAGACGTTCTCTCCGGTTCTATTACTATAAGGCTACTAAAATACTGTATCATCATTCCTATGATGGGCTTCTTCTAGGATGCCTATCGAATGCAGAGGTAAAGCAAGCACTCAGTAAAGCTTACGACGGTGTTCGCGGCGTACACCAACCAAGTCCAAAGCTACAGGATCGTCTTCGGAGGTTGGGTTACTATTTGTCAACAATGGTAGTGGATGCCATCGACTACGCAAGAAAATATCGAATGTGCCAAATCTATGCAGACTTCATCCACCATCTCTCAGAATTCCTGCACCCAATGACTGAATCTTAGTCGTTCGAAGCATGGGGAATGGACATCATTGGATCGATTAGTTAATATTTGTCTAAGGGGCAATGGTTTATTCTCGCCATCACCGACTACTTCTTTAGGTGGGCAGAAGACGTGCCACTCGCTGAGGTGAAGACATCAAATATGGTTAGCTTCGTCAAGCATCATATCATATATCACTTTGGACTACCTTGAAGGATTATCCACAACAACGGTCCACAGTTTGCAAGTCACGCTTTCTACTGGTTTTATGATAAAAACTGAATCTAGAACGTAGCTTTGACTACCTAAAATTTAGCAGCAAATAGGTTAGCAGAATCGTTCAATAAGACTATCATAAAGCTCCTCAAGAAGTTCTTGTCTTCCAATAAGCGCTACTGGAATGACAAGTTGGGTGAATATCTCTGGGACTACCGCACAACGGTCTGAACTCCGACTAGCAGTATGTAATTCTCCCTAGTCTACGGGAGTGAGGTCGTGTCACACCTCGATTTCATGGAATCGATAGTCGTCCCCCGGGCGTGACCGCCGTGCGGGCCTAGGTTGCGCACGACACAAGGCTAAGTATTTTATTTTCGCATAGCGAGCACATATTCAGAGTACGCAGATAAATTGAAACACATATTTGAAACATAAAAAAGTTCTCTTTTATTGATAATATGAACATCTATTACAAACTCTTGAACTGAGTCATAAGGTTGCCACACGGGCTTTACAAAAGTGTTGACGCAAAATGAGATAGCAGTCCTGTATATTACATCCCTACTAAACTTTAAAATGTAAGACCTCCTGGTGGAATGATAGCCTTTCCACGGAGCTGCATTCTTGCTTGGGTTCTAGCTCCTGTCTTCAAAATACTTCAAAAGGTGGCACGAATCAAGGCGTTCTTACAGCTGGAATGAATTGGGGGATTGACTTCTGCTCCTCGCTCGGACCTCCTTAGTGCGGGAAACCTGTTTCAACGAGGGTCAGTACATCGAAACGTACTCGTGAAGGCAAGCTAACCCAACTATACCAATCAACAGTTGTTTAAATGAAGCATGCAAATTTTATTTATGGTCTTTCTATATTGCCTTGGTTCATTTTAAAGCAAGCAATAGATATAAAAAATCAATGAAATACTTTGCCACCGCTCGGTGATATTTACCTTTCCGTCTGAACCACCTACACAATACTTACCATGTCCTTCCCTGCCAAGAAGACACAAGTTAGTTTGCAACAGGTTTAAATATACGAGGGGTCACTGGCGTATGCCATAAAGGACGAGTTATAGTTTATGAACGAGGATATGCAACGAGGGTACTTGGGCGTTGCATGTCATCCCGTCCAGCACAGGAGACTAAGTTGGAGTTTCGCCAGGATCGGATCGGTGCCAGTGCCCCAGCAACCGTTCGCAGGAACTAAGGCCTTGTGCACAAGTTGTCCGTGATCAAGCATAGTACACTAATTTAGCAGTCGAGGCAAATTAGGGCAATATCAGGCATAAGGCAATAACAGGGCAAGATCCACTTTTGCATGGTCTTCCTGTTCAGTTTATTGCATTCAGGATGAGTTCTATACTTAGCACAATTTAAAGAAGAGTATACATTCTAACTTGTATTTATGCATATGATGAACATTCCAAATGAACAAGCATGCAAATGAGTAACCGTTCACAAGTTTGATTGACAAGCATAATAATCCAAGTCTATTCCCTTATTATCTTGAAGTCTTTTAATTATTACTTGGTATCGTCTAATCGGGGCAAGCAAGAATACAAGATTTTAGGTGTGAAGACTGGAAGAAGGGCCAACTGAATCGAATATAAGTCACTCACTTAGTTTGTTGGAAGGAAGAAGAAAAGAGGTACTTCAGGAGTCCGTTCGAGCGTTGCCTACTGTTGGTTCACCTGCATTGCCACGAACAACTGATCAATACCACTTCCACTCTTTCCAATATCAGAATCGAAGTGCAGTTCAACGAACGAAAACAATAAAATCCATCAAAACCGTTCAAGGAAACGCAAGCAAATCCGAAAACCAACTCAAGGCACGAAAGTAATAAGAGACGGCAAAATCAGAGGCAACAAAAGATACAACGGAGAGGTCCCTCCTGACTCTGCCGCTAAGTCGATCCCAGAGGCATGATCCACTGAATATGGAAATCGATTCCGAAGAGACAAATCCATAACGAGGATGAGTTCTTGATTCAATCTATCCCGATCGAATGATACCATCTTGTATTTCTTAGTCGTGCTCCCCGAATAGGGGGAACGGGGCACCATAGTCGTGCTCCCTCTAGAAGTCCATATTCCCTTATTTCGGGTGGCCTTCTCCCACCGATTGACGGACAACGATAACCACCGCCTTTATCTACGTGACAGTTGGCAATTCTTTTCGTCTTTATCTCTTGAAAATTATCGTCGACTTAGAGTCCCAAGAGATCTCCCAGAGATCAAGGCAAATCTCCTTCATTAAATACAGATTTGACAGCCTAGCATATTCATCCATGCGTCAGCAAGAGTATGCATCCAATAGATTCAATTATGGCCGAGTGAGCTTCATGCGACAGGCAACCTATGCGTTTTGACGATCTCTTTCCTTGCTTCTTATTCAAAGTACACCAAACTTATTAGTTTAAAAACTTTGAAGGGGGTCTTATAGAAGCATAAAAAATCTAAAAGGCCCATATGTGCCTCAGCCCTCATGCACCAAAAGTCAAGAGACACATAACGTCTTGGACGCGTAGAGTCACCTTAGTCAAGTCAGAGCATTTATGACTCTAACAGCAAGAATGTCTCTGAACGCCTCAATTCTGACGCTAACAGTAGGCGTTAGTGCTCACGTCACCATCATGATTACTTTTGTCCGTATGCAGCTGGATAGTGCCAAGGCAAAGGTCCTATGTGTTCCAGACTCCATGCATTCCATGCGCCTATGGCCCTATGCGTTCTAGACTCCATGCGATCCATGTATCTCTGGCCCTATGCGTTCCGAACTCCATGCGTTCCATGTGCCTCTGGTATGCGTTCCAGTCTCCTTACGCTCCATGCGTCTCTGACCCTACGCGTTCCAGACTCCATGTGTTCCATATGTCTTGACCCCTATGCGTTCCAAACTCCATGTGTTCCATGTGTCTGTGGCCCAATGCATTCCAGACCCCATGCGTTCAATATGGTAGTACATTTTCAAGCCTAAATATTTTTGTTGCAACGAAAGAGATTCTCTACAACTAAGTGTAGGCCACGTGTCAAGCTGACCAAGTCACGAACACCAAGTCGAGAATCGACCAGATTTTCAGCAACAACAGATCCCAACAAAGACTCCATGTGGCAGCTCGACCGTGACATGTGTCCACGGTTGCAACTACATCATGTTGAGGATGGACATGTGGCAACTCTAGCATCAATGCACGTATAGGCCCGTCAGCATGACAGCTATAAATAGCAGTGTTGCATACTCACATAAGGACACACGCGTAGGGACACACAGACAAATAGGGCACAAGAGAGAGAGAGAGAGAGAACATAAGAAAGCATTAGCATTCCCTCGTCGGACCGTCAACGAAGTGTTGGTTAAATTCCTAAAAAATGCAAATAGGAAGATGTAAAATAAAAGACAAAAAATAGTAGAGGATTCGAGACACGCTACACGCTGTCCTTAGAATAGAATTTTGTCCCACGAACAGTACAGTGGGTTCCTGGCGATCTATCCCCGAGATACAATAAATCTTTCGATTCACTTCACCGTGCACCCGGTGGCGAATCCCACGAACGATCACAACCTTGCCCGAAAATTAGAGATTGGACGGAGCAGTTTTGGAGGAATTTTGGTTCTGGTATTTTTTCTTTTCTTTTTCGTCTCTGTGAGATTGTTCTTTCATCCGAACAGAGAGCGAGAGAGAGAGAGAAAAGAAAAACCGATTTTTATTTTTCAGATCTAAGGATCGTGTCCTGGATATATCTCTCACGTAACATTTCCCACTTTTTCCGTAACGATTACGTGAGAACAGTTCCGTGGAAGACCAGCAACCCACCAGACCAAATCAACGAAAATAAAAATAAAATAGAATAAGTTATGAAATTACCTTTGTACCCGTGTCCGTTCTGCGGCGCGCAAGCGTGCAAAGTGCTAAGTCCGCGAATAATAAATGCGTAAAAATGCGCATTAAATCGCGCACCCGTTCGCGGGTTGGATGAGTTCAAGTCCATCCCCTATAAAGCCCACTTACCCACTAAGAGGGGTAAAGCAATATATGGAAAGGAGAATGACTTCTCCTTTCCCATGTGGGACTAAAAGAAAGGAGTTGCTTTGTTGAATCATAAGGTTTAAACAAATCTAACAATCCCCCACATGATTCAACAAAAAAAAGGAAGTATAGCACGATAGGACATATAAGAAGGAAAATAAGATATGGGCAATCACACTGTGTATCAGAGGAATGTGTCTTCCGGACTTGAACCTCCCCTTAGTGCTATACATCTCATCTATACAGACCCAAAGTGACTTAAGTCTTGAACTTAGGATCTTATGTGTACAAACTCAACATACACACAAACACATTGTAGGCATTTGATCGTATCAACAGTTGTGCACTTTTCGGCCATGTGCTATCTTGATTTCTTAAGAGCTCTAGAGAACAGCCCGAGTTCCCATAGAAAGCGGCCCCACTTTCACTCTTAAATAGGTGAATCTTTCTAGGTATTCTGCAATTTATATACCCTGCTTTACAAGCCACAGATTCATTGAGATTTTACAATCACCCTTTTATTTATTGCAGATCAACACTATATATTAGAGGAATGGTTCTTTACAATTACTATCATATAGTGTTTCCAGTCACACATCAATTTTGTTGTTACCCATTGAACCTTTTCTTGGTGCTTCCAATCAAAGGTTGGGTTGCCTTTGAGGTGACTCAATCTATGGGCTTTAACCCCATTCCTCTTGCCGTCTCCAAGACAAGTCTCCTTGAGATCCCTTTAGTTAGAGGATCTGCTAGATTGTTCTTTGATCTGACGAAGTCAATTGCAATTACTCTACTGGATCGCAATTGCTTCACCCGATTGTACCTCAGACGTATATGTCTGGATTTTCCATTATAACTTGTCCTTTGAGCCTTTGCTATTGCAGCTTGGCTGTCACAGTGTACAGGGATAGCATGAACTGGTTTGCTCCACAGAGGAATATCTGTTACCAGATTCCTAAGCCAGTCAGCTTCCTCACTGGTGAGGTCAAGAGCTATAAATTCGGCCTCCATAGTAGATCTAGAAATACATGTCTGCCTGGTAGAGTTCCACGCAACAGCAGCTCCACCCAATGTGAATACATATCCACTTGTGGCTTTGGTCTCATCTGTATCGGAGATCCAGTTCGCATCAGTATACCCTTCTAATACAGATGGGTATCCTCCATAGAATAATCCATGGGATATCGTGCCCTTTAGGTATCTCATTACCCGTTCCAAGGCAGTCCAATATGAACTATTCGGATTGCTAGTATACCGACTAAGTTTTCCTACTGCATAGGAAATATCAGGTCTGGTACGATTAGCAATATAGTTCAGGCATCCGATTTGCTAAGAATACTTCAACTGAGCCACATTGTCTCCTTTATTCTTCTTCAACCTGATACTTGCATCATATGGAGTACTCACAGGTTTAGAATCAAAATAATTAAATCTTTTTAGAATATTTTCTATATAGTGAGATTGGGAGATACCAATTCCCTCAGAAGTGCGACTTAGTTTAAATCCTAAAATTACATCAGCAGGTCATAAATCTTTCATATCAAAATTTTTAGACAGAAATGATTTGATATCATAAATAATATCCATGTCAGTACCAAAAATAAGAATATCATCAACATACAGGCATAATATTACAAAAGAGCTACCAATAGTTTTGCTATAAACACATTTATCAGAATCATTAATAGCAAAACCATATGATAGAATTACCTTGTCAAATTTATCATGCCATTGCTTTGGCGCTTGTTTCAGCCCATAGAGAGATTTAATTAATTTGCATACCTTGCATTCTTGCTCTGGAACAACAAACCCTTCAGGTTGTTCCATATAGATCTCTTCCTGTAAATCTCCATTCAGAAATGCAGTTTTTACATCCATTTGATGAATAAACAGTTTATGAATAGATGCAACAGCTATCAACATTCTAATTGTAGCAATTCTTATACAGGAGAGTAAGTGTCAAAAAATTCTACCCCTTCTCTTTGTTTGATCCCTTTAGCTACTAACTTGGCTTTGAATTTCTCAATAGACCCATCAGGTCTTAACTTCTTTTTGAAGATCCATTTGCAACCTGCAGGAAGGTTAACCAAATCCCAAGTTCTATTTGATATAATAGAATCCATTTCACTATTTATGGCCTCTTTCCAAAATAAGGAATCAATTGAGGACATAGCCCCTTGATAAGATATAGGATCCTCTTCAACGAGGTAGGTAAAAAAACCTTCACCTAGGTTTGGTTCTCATCTTGTTCTTTTACTTCTCCTGGGTTCTACTGGGGTAATCTCCTCTGGTTGTGAACTAGAGGTTACAACAGGGACTTGTGTAGAAATAGAAGAACTAAAAATTCTATTTTTTAATGGAAAAATATTTTCAAAAAATGTAGCATCCCTAGATTCCATAACTGTGTTAGCATCAATACCATTTACCTCACTCTTAATTACAAGAAATCTATAAGTAGTACTATTTTTGGCATATCCCAGAAATACACAATCTACGGTCTTTGGTCCCAATTTTCTTTTCTTGGTAGGAGGGACAGAAACTTTAGCAAGGCACCCCCACACTTTAAAATATTTCAAAGATGGCTTTCTATCTCTCCAAAGTTCATAAGGGGTCTTATCAGTCTTTTTGAAAGGAACTTTATTTAAGATGTGACATACAGAAAGAAGGGCTTCCCCCCACAAATAATCAGATAAACCAGAACTACCTAACATAGCATTAATCATATCAAGAAATGTTCTATTTTTTCTTTCTGCTACCCCATTCTATTGAGGAGCATAAGGAGCAGTTACCTCATGTATAATGCCATGCAATTCACAAAAGGAGTCAAACTCGGCAGAGGTGTATTCACCCCCACGATCAGACCTAAGAATTTTAATTTTCTTCTCAAGTTGGTTTTCAACTTCAGCTTTAAAAGATACAAACTTACTGAAAGCTTCATCTTTAGTTCTAAGCAAGTAAATATGGCAGTATTTTGAATAATCATCTATAAATGTAATAAAATACCATTTACCACCACGAGTAAGAATACCGTTCAATTCATAAATATCGCTGTGAATAAGCTCCAATAGCTGAGAACTCCTTTCAACAGAATGAAAGGATTTTCTAGGCTGTTTGGCTTGTGTACATATCTCACATTTTCCATTCCTGCTCATGTCAATCTTAGGAATCAATTGTAACTTAGACATTCTCTTTAAAGAGTTAAAATTGACATGTCCCAAACGACCATGCCAAACATCACAACTATCAGTATTATAAAAGAGAGCATTTGAATCAAAAGTAGAAGTAGATGCAATATTATTTAAACATGAATTTAATGTACTACAAGGCATGTCCACAGAAAGTTTAAACAGACCCCCACATACATAGCCTTTCCCAATAAAGTTATCGTTCAGGGAGATTATAACTCGATCAGACTCAAATACCAGTTTGTAACCATATTTATTTAGCAAATAACCAGAAATTAAGTTCTTGTTTACGTCCGGTACGTGCTGCACATTATGCAAAGGGAGAATCTAGCCCGAAGACAACTTGAGGTTCACTCTTCCCTTTCCATGCACTCTTGCAGCACTCGAGTTTCCCATAGCTACTGATTCGCCTTCCTCAACCTGTCGGTAGGAGGAAAAAGAATCAATATTAGGGCATACAAGGACATTTGCCCCTGTATCAACCCACCAGTCAGTAGGCTGATATGAGGACTCAAAAACAGAACGTACGGTTACAAACCTCTGATCATCGGTACCGATAGATTCGGTTTCAGCTATGATAATATGAGCCTGTGGAACAACAGTAGCATCTGCAGGAGTTCGAGATCAGGATTATGAAATCCCTAACCCTTCTTCCTGTGGCGGCATTGCCTAGCAAAGTGACCAGGCTTACCACATTTGTAACATTCCCGCTTAGGTCTGTTGTCTTTCCCAATCACAGCTCTTGGCTTAAGAAACTGTTTCTTTGCAGGGTTCCTGTTCTGGGGGTTGTTCCTCTGTTGATGCCTCGAATTCAGTACTTAGAGGTTCATTGTCTCTAGTTCTACCTTCTTCCTCAATGCGGAAGGATACAAATAGGTCGTCTAAAGACATGGGTTCCTTATTATGTTTTAGTTTAAAACCAAATTCCTTCCAGGATGGGGGAAGTTTATTAATGAAGGCAGCAATTAGAAACTTATCAGCAAATGGCATGTCTTTCTGAGACATCTCGTATATGATAGTTTGAAGGGTATTAGTCTGTTCAACAACAGACTTCTCATCTACCATTTTAAACTCTAAAAATCTGTCAACAATGTAAATCTCAGAACCCGCTCCTTCATTGGAGTACTTTTTATCGAGAGCTTCCCAAAGCTCTCTGGAAGTAGAGGTAGTGCAGTATATATCATAGAGGGTGTCAGAAAGACAACTGAGAATTTTACCGTGACAGATAAAGTCTGTCTCATTGTAGGACTCTAATTCGTAGGTCCTGGCAGGTTCGTGTAAGTCAGGTTGGATTTTCGGTTCTTTGAGAACCTTAACCAGTTTCAAGCAAGTCAGCCAGTAGGTCATCCTACGCTGCCATCTCTTAAAATTCAGGCCATCAAACTTCTCCGGTTTGGAGGAGTTATGAATGTTCGTGGTCAGTTCTTCTACGGTGTTCATCATGTAGATAGAAATTTTTCAACCAAAAAATAGAAAGTAGACAGAAGCTACGAAAATTCTATTCTAAGATTGTTGGTTAAATTTCTAAAAAATGCAAATAGGAAGATGTAAAATTAAAGACAAGAAATATTAGAGGATTCGAGGCACGTTACACGCTGTCCTTAGAATAGAATTTCGTCCCACGAACAGTGCAGTGGGTTCCTGGCGATCTATCCCCGAGATACAACGAATCCTTCGATTCACTTCACCGTGCACCCGGTGGCGAATCCCACTAACGATCACAACCTTGCCCGAAAATTAGAGATTGGACGGAGGAGTTTTGGAGGAATTTTGGTTCTGGTATTTTATCTTTTCTTTTTCGTCTCTGTGAGATTGTTCTTTCGTCCGAACAGAGAGCGAGAGAGAGAGAGAGAAAAGAAAAAACCGATTTCTGTTTTTCAGATCTCAGGATCGTGTCCTGGATATATCTCTCACGTAACCTTTTCCACTTTTCCCGTAACGATTACGTGAGAACAGTTTCGCGGAAGACCAGCAACCCACCAGACTAAATCAACAGAAATAAAAATAAAATAGAATAAGTTATGAAATTACCTTTGTACCCCTGACCCTTCTTTCTGTGGCGGCATTGCCTAGCAAAGTGACCAGGCTTACCACAGTTGTAACATTTCCGCTTAAGTCTGTTCTGAGACATCTCATGTATGATAGTTTGAAGGGTATTAGTCTGTTCAACAACAGACTTCTTATCTACCATTTTAAACTCTAAAAATCTGTCAACAATGTAAATCTCAGAACCCGCTCCTTCATTGGAGTACTTTTTATCGAGAGCTTCCCAAAGCTCTCTGGACGTAGAGGTAGTGCAGTATATATCATAGAGGGCGTCAGAAAGACAACTGAGAATTTTACCGTGACAGATAAAGTCTGTCTCATTGTAGGACTCTAATTCGTAGGTCCTGGCAGGTTCGTGTAAGTCAGGTTGGATTTCCGGTTCTTTGTGAACCTTAACTAGTTTCAAGCAAGTCAGCCAGTAGGTCATCCTACGCTGCCATCTCTTAAAATTTAGGCAATCAAACTTCTCCGGTTTGGAGGATTTATGAATGTTCGTGGTCAGTTCTTCTACGGTGTTCATCATGTAGATAGAAATTTTTTCAACCAGAAAATAGAAAGTAGACAGAAGCTACGAAAATTCTATTCTAAGATTGTTGGTTAAATTCCTAAAAAATGCAAATAGGAAGATATAAAATTAAAGACAAGAAATAGTAGAGGATTCGAGACACGTTACACGCTGTCCTTAGAATAGAATTTCGCCCCACGAACAGTGCAGTGGGTTCCTGGCGATCTATTCCCGAGATACAACGAATCCTTCGATTCACTTCACCGTGCACCCGGTGGCGAATACCACGAACGATCACAACCTTGCCCGAAAATTAGAGATTGGACGGAGGAGTTTTGGAGGAATTTTGGTTCTGGTCTTTTTTTTTTCTTTTTCGTCTCTGTGAGATTGTTCTTTCGTCCGAACAGAAACAGAGAGAGAGAGAGAGAGAGAGAGAGAGAGAGAGAGAAAAGAAAAAATCGATTTCTGTTTTTCAGATCTCAGGATCGTGTCCTGGATATATCTCTTACGTAACCTTTCCCACTTTTCCCGTAACGATTACGTGAGAACAGTTCCGCGGAAGACCAGCAACCCAACAGACTAAATCAACGGAAATAAAAATAAAATAGAATAAGTTATAAAATTATCTTTGTACCCATGTCCGTTCCGCGGCGCGCAAGCGTGCAAAGTGCTAAGTGCGCGAATAATAAACGCGTAAAACGCGCATTAAATCGCGCACCCGCTCGCGGGTTGGATGAGTTCAAGCCCATCCCCTATAAAGCCCACTTACCCACTAAGAGGGGTAAAGCAATATATGGAAAGGAGAATGACTTCTCATTTCTCATGTGGGACTAAAAGAAAGGAGTTGCTTTGTTGAATCATATGGTTTAAACAAATCTAACAATCCCCCACATGATTCAACAAAAGAAAAAAGAAAGTATAGCACGATAGGACATATAGGAAGGAAAACAAGATATGGGCAATCACACTGTGTATCAGAGGAATGTGTCTTCCGGACTTGAACCTCCCCTTAGTGTTATACATCTCATCTATACAGACCCAAAGTGACTTAAGTCTTGAACTTAGGATCTTACGTGTACAAACTCAACATACACACAAACACATTGTAGGCATTTGATCGTATCAACAGTTGTGCACTTTTCGGCCATGTGCTATCTCGATTTCTTAAGAGCTCTAGAGAACAGCCCGAGTTCCCATAGAAAGTGGCCCCGCTTTCACTCTTAAATAGGTAAAACTTTCTAGGTATTCTGTAATTTATATACCCTGCTTTACAAGCCACAGATTTATTGAGATTTTACAATCACCCTTTTATTTATTGCAGATCAACACTATACATTAGAGGAATGGTTCTTTACAATTACTATCATATAGTGTTTATAGTCACACATCAATTTTGTTGTTACCCATAGAACCTTTTCTTGGTGCTTCCAATCAAAGGTTGGGTTTCCTTTGAGGTGACTCAATTTATGGGCTTTAACCCCATTTCTCTTGCCGTCTCCAACACAAGTCTCATTGAGAGCCCTTTAGTTAGAGGATCTGCTAGATTGTTCTTTGATCTGACGAAGTCAATTGCAATTACTCCACTGGATCGTAATTGCTTCACCCGATTGTACCTCAGACGTATATGTCTGGATTTTCTATTATAACTTGTCCTTTGAGGCTTTGCTATTGCAGCTTGGCTGTCACAGTGTACAGGGATAGCATGAACTGGTTTGCTCCACAGAGGAATATCTGTTACCAGATTCTTAAGCCAGTCAGCTTCCTCACTGGTGAGGTCAAAAGCTATAAATTCTGCCTCCATAGTAGATCTAGAAATACAGGTCTGCATGGTAGATTTCCACGCAACAGCAGCTCCACCCAATGTGAATACATATCCACTTGTGGCTTTGGTCTCATCTGTATCGGAGATCCAGTTCGTATCAGTATACCCTTCTAATACAGATGGGTATCCTCCATAGAATAATCCATGGGATATCGTGCCCTTTAGGTATCTTATTACCCGTTCCAAGGCAGTCCAATGTGAACTATTCGGATTGCTAGTATACCGACTAAGCTTTCCTACTGCGTAGGGAATATCAGGTCTGGTACGATTAGCAATATAGTTCAGGCATCCGATTTGCTGAGAATACTTCAACTGAGCCATACTGTCTCCTTTATTCTTCTTCAACCTGATACTTGCATCATATGGAGTACTCACAGGTTTAGAATCAAAATAATTAAATCTTTTTAGAACTTTTTCTATATAGTGAGATTGAAAGATACCAATTCCCTCAGAAGTGTGACTTAGTTTAAGTCCTAAAATTACATCAGCAGGTCCTAAATCTTTCATATCAAAATTTTTAGACAGAAATGATTTGATATCATAAATAATATCCATGTCAGTACCAAAAATAAGAATGTCATCAACATACAGGCATAATATTACACAAGAGCTACCAATAGTTTTGCTATAAACACATTTATCAGAATCTTTAATAGCAAAACCATATGATAGAATTACCTTGTCAAATTTATCATGCCATTGCTTTGGCGCTTGTTTCAGACCATAGAGAGATTTAATTAATTTGTATACCTTGCGTTCTTGCCCTGCAATAACAAACCCTTCAGGTTGTTCCATATAGATCTCTTCCTGTAAATCTCCATTCAGAAATGCAGTTTTTACATCCATTTGATGAATAAACAGTTTATGAATAGATGCAATAGCTATCAACATTCTAATTGTAGCAATTCTTGTAACAGGAGAGTAAGTGTCAAAAAAGTCTACCCCTTCTCTTTGTTTGAACCCTTTAGCTACTAACCTGGCTTTAAATTTCTCAATAGACCCATCAGGTCTTAACTTCTTTCTGAAAATCCATTTGCAACCTATTGGTTTGCAACCTGCAGGAAGGTTAACCAAATCCCAAGTTCTATTTGATATAATAGAATCCATTTCACTATTTATGGCCTCTTTCGAAAATAAGGAATCAATTGAGGACATAGCCCCTTGATAAGATATAGGATCCTCTTCAACGAGGTAGGTGAAAAAACCTTCACCTAGGTTTGGTTCTCGTCTTGTTCTTTTACTTCTCCTGGGGTAATCTCCTCTGGTTGTGAACTAGAGGTTACAACAGGGACTTTGTAGAAATTGAAGAACTAGAAATTCTATTTTTCAATGGAAAAATATTTTAAAAAAATATAGCATCCCTAGATTCCATAACTGTGTTAGCATCAATACCATTTACCTCACTCTTAATTACAAAAAATCTATAAGCAGTACTATTTTTGGCATATCCCATAAATACACAATCTACGGTCTTTGGTCCGAATTTTTTTTCTTGGTAGGAGGGATAGAAACTTTAGCAAGGCACCCCCACACTTTGAAATATTTCAAAGATGGCTTTCTACCTCTCCAAAGTTCATAAGGGGTCTTATCAGTCTTTTTAAAAGAAACTTTATTTAAGATGTGACATGCAGAAAGAAGGGCTTCCCCCCACAAATAATCAGATAAACCAGAACTACCTAACATAGCATTAATCATATCAAGAAATGTTCTATTTTTTCTTTATGCTACCCCATTCTGTTGAGGAGCATAAGGAGCAGTTACCTCATGTATAATACCATGCAATTCACAAAAGGAGTCAAACTCGGCAGAGGTGTATTCAACCCCACGATTAGACCTAAGAATTTTAATTTTTTTCTCAAGTTGGTTTTCAACTTCAGCTTTAAAAGATACAAACTTACTGAAAGCTTCATCTTTAGTTCTAAGCAAGTAAACATTGCAGTATTTTGAACAATCATCTATAAATGTAATAAAATACTGTTTACCACCACGAGTAAGAATACCGTTTAATTCATAAATATCGCTGTGAATAAGCTCCAATAGCTGAGAACTCCTTTCAACAGAATGAAAGGATTTTTTGGGCTGTTTGGCTTGTGTACATAACTCACATTTTCCATTCCTGCTCATGTCAATCTTAGGAATCAATTATAACTTAGACATTCTCTTTAAAGAGTTAAAATTGACATGTCCCAAACGACCATGCCAAACATCACAACTATCAGTATTATAAAAGAGAGCATTTGAATCAGAAGTAGAAGTAGATGCAATATAATTTAAACATGAATTTATTGTACTGCAAGGCATGTCCACATAAAGTTTAAACAGACCCCCACATACATAGCATTTCCCAATAAAGTTACCGTTTAGGGAGATTATAACTCGATCAGACTCAAATACCAGTTTGTAACCATGTTTATTTAGCAAATAACCAGAAATTAAGTTCTTGTTTACGTCCGGTACGTGCTGCACATTATGCAAAGGGAGAATATTGCCCGAAGACAACTTGAGGTTCACTCTTCCCTTTCTATGCACTCTGGCAGCACTCGAGTTTTCCATAGCTACTGATTCGCCTTCCTCAACCTGTCGGTAGGAGGAAAAAGAATCAATATTAGGGCATACATGGACATTTGCCCCTGTATCAACCCACCAGTCAGTAGGCTGATATGAGAACTCAAAAATAGAACATACGGTTACAAACCTCTGATCATCGGTACCGATAGATTCGGTCCCGGCTATGATAACATGAGCCTGTGGAACAACAGTAATGTATGCAGGAGTTCGACGATCAGGATTATGAAATCCCTGACCCTTCTTTCTGTGGCGGCATTGCCTAGCAAAGTGACCAGGCTTACCACAGTTGTAACATTTCCGCTTAAGTCTGTTCTGAGACATCTCATGTATGATAGTTTGAAGGGTATTAGTCTGTTCAACAACAGACTTCTTATCTACCATTTTAAACTCTAAAAATCTGTCAACAATGTAAATCTCAGAACCCGCTCCTTCATTGGAGTACTTTTTATCGAGAGCTTCCCAAAGCTCTCTGGACGTAGAGGTAGTGCAGTATATATCATAGAGGGCGTCAGAAAGACAACTGAGAATTTTACCGTGACAGATAAAGTCTGTCTCATTGTAGGACTCTAATTCGTAGTTCCTGGCAGGTTCGTGTAAGTCAGGTTGGATTTCCGGTTCTTTGAGAACCTTAACTAGTTTCAAGCAAGTCAGCCAGTAGGTGATCCTACGCTGCCATCTCTTAAAATTTAGGCAATCAAACTTCTCCGGTTTGGAGGAGTTATGAATGTTCGTGGTTAGTTCTTCTACGGTGTTCATCATGTAGATAGGAATTTTTTCAACCAGAAAATAGAAAGTAGACAGAAGCTACGAAAATTCTATTCTAAGATTGTTGGTTAAATTCCTAAAAAATGCAAATAGGAAGATATAAAATTAAAGACAAGAAATAGTAGAGGATTCGAGACACGTTACACGCTGTCCTTAGAATAGAATTTCGCCCCACGAACAGTGCAGTGGTTTCCTGGCGATCTATCCCCGAGATACAACGAATCCTTCGATTCACTTCACCGTGCACCCGGTGGCGAATACCACGAACGATCACAACCTTGCCCGAAAATTAGAGATTGGACGGAGAAGTTTTGGAGGAATTTTGGTTCTGGTCTTTTTTCTTTTCTTTTTCGTCTCTGTGAGATTGTTCTTTCGTCCGAACAGAAACAGAGAGAGAGAGAGAGAGAGAGAGAAAAAAAAAAACCGATTTCTGTTTTTCAGATCTCAGGATCGTGTCCTGGATATATCTCTTACGTAACCTTTCCCACTTTTCCCGTAACGATTACGTGAGAACAGTTCCGCGGAAGACCAGCAACCCAACAGACTAAATCAACGGAAATAAAAATAAAATAGAATAAGTTATAAAATTATCTTTGTACCCATGTCCGTTCCGCGGCGCGCAAGCGTGCAAAGTGCTAAGTGCGCGAATAATAAACGCGTAAAAATGCGCATTAAATCGCACACCCGCTCGCGGGTTGGATGAGTTCAAGCCCATCCCCTATAAAGCCCACTTACCCACTAAGAGGGGTAAAACAATATATGGAAAGGAGAATGACTTCGCCTTTCCCATGTGGGGCTAAAAGAAATGAGTTGCTTTGTTGATTCATATGGTTTAAACAAATCTAACAATCCCCCACATGATTCAATAAAAGAAAAAAGGAAGTATAGCATGATAGGACATATAGGAAGGAAAACAAGATATGGGCAATCACACTGTGTATCAGAGGAAGGTGTCTTCCGGACTTGAACCTCCCCTTAGGGTTATACATCTCATCTATACAGACCCAAAGTGACTTAAGTCTTGAACTTAGGATCTTACGTGTACAAACTCAACATACACACAAACACATTATAGGCATTTGATCGTATCAACAGTTGTGCACTTTTCGGCCATGTGCTATCTCGATTTCTTAAGAGCTCTAGAGAACAGCCCGAGTTCCCATAGAAAGCGGCCCCGCTTTCACTCTTAAATAGGTAAAACTTTCTAAATATTCTGCAATTTATATACCCTGCTTTACAAGCCACAGATTCATTGAGATTTTACAATCACCATTTTATTTATTGCAGATCAACACTATACATTAGAGGAATGGTTCTTTACAATTATTATCATATAGTGTTTCCAGTCACACATCAATTTTGTTGTTACCCATTGAACCTTTTCTTGGTGCTTCCAATCAAAGGTTGGGTTTCCTTTGAGGTGACTCAATCTATGGGCTTTAACCCCATTCCTCTTGCCGTCTCCAACACAAGTCTCCTTGAGAGCCCTTTAGTTAGAGGATCAGCTAGATTGTTCTTTGATCTGACGAAGTCAATTGCAATTACTCCACTGGATCGCAATTGCTTCACCCGATTATACCGCAGACGTATATGTCTGGATTTTCTATTATAACTTGTCATTTGAGCCTTTGCTATTGCAGCTTGGCTGTTACAGTGTACAGGGATAGCATGAACTGGTGAGGTCAAAAGCTATAAATTCTGCCTCCATAGTAGATCTAGAAATACAGGTCTGCCTGGTAGAGTTCCACGCAACAGCAGCTCCACCCAATGTGAATACATATCCACTTGTGGCTTTGGTCTCATCTGTATCGGAGATCCAGTTCGCATCAGTATACCCTTCTAATACAGATGGGTATCCTCCATAGAATAATCCATGGGATATCGTGCCCTTTAGGTATCTCATTACCCGTTCCAAGGCAGTCCAATGTGAACTATTCGGATTGCTAGTATACCGACTAAGCTTTCCTACTGCGTAGGAAATATCAGGTCTGGTACGATTAGCAATATAGTCCAGGCATCCGATTTGCTGAAAATACTTCAACTAAGCCACACTGTCTCCTTTATTCTTCTTCAACCTGATACTTGCATCATATGGAGTGCTCACAGGTTTAGAATGAAAATAATTAAATCTTTTTAGAACTTTTTTTATATAGTAAGATTGGGAGATTCCAATTCCCTCAGAAGTGCGACTTAGTTTAAGTCCTAAAATTACATCAGCAGGTCCTAAATCTTTCATATCAAAATTTTTAGACAGAAATGATTTGATATCATAAATAATATCCATGTCAGTACCAAAATTAATAATGTCATCAACTTACAGGCATAATATTACACAAGGGCTACCAATAGTTTTGATATAAACACATTTATCAGAATCATTAATAGCAAAACCATATGATAGAATTATCTTGTCAAATTTATCATGCCATTGCTTTGGCGCTTGTTTCAGCCCATAGAGAGATTTAATTAATTTGCATACCTTGCGTTCTTGCCCTGGAACAACAAACCCTTCAGGTTGTTCCATATAGATCTCTTTCTGTAAATCTCCATTCAGAAATGCAGTTTTTACATCCATTTGATGAATAAACAGTTTATGAATAGATGCAATAGCTATCAACATTCTAATTGTAGCAATTCTTGTAACAGGAAAGTAAGTGTCAAAAAAGTCTGCCCCTTCTCTTTGTTTGAACCCTTTAGCCACTAACCTGGCTTTGAATTTCTCAATAGATCCATCAGGTCTTAACTTCTTTCTGAAGATCCATTTTCAGCCTATTGGTTTGCAACCTGTAGAAAGGTTAACCAAATTCTAAGTTCTATTTGATATAATAGAATCTATTTCACTATTTATGGCCTCTTTCCAAAATAAGGAATCAATTGAGGACATAGCCCCTTGATAAGATATAGGATCCTCTTCAACGAGGTAGGTGAAAAAACCTTCACCTAGGTTTGGTTCTCGTCTTGTTCTTTTACTTCTCATGGGTTCTACTAGGGTAATCTCCTCTGGTTGTGAACTATAGGTTACAACAGGGACTTGTGTAGAAATAGAAGAACTAGAAATTCTATTTTTCAATGGAAAAATATTTTCAAAAAATGTAGCATCCCTAGATTCCATAACTGTGTTAGCATCAATACCATTTACCTCACTCTTAATTACAAGAAATCTATAAGCAGTACTATTTTTGGCATATTCCATAAATACACAATCTACGGTCTTTGGTCCCAATTTTCTTTTCTTGGTAGGAGGAACAAAAACTTTAGCAAGGCACCCCCACACTTTGAAATATTTTAAAGATGGCTTTCTACCTCTCCAAAGTTCATAAGGGGTCTTATCAGTCTTTTTGAAAGGAACTTTATTTAAGATGTGACATAAAAAAAGAAGGGCTTCCCCCCACAAATAATCTGATAAACCAGAACTACCTAACATAGCATTAATCATATCAAGAAATGTTCTATTTTTTCTTTCTGCTACCCCATTCTGTTGAGGAGCATAAGGAGCAGTTACCTCATGTATAATGCCATGCAATTCACAAAAGGAGTCAAACTCGGCAGAGGTGTATTCACCCCCACGATCAGACCTAAGAATTTTAATTTTCTTCTCAAGTTGGTTTTCAACTTCAGCTTTAAAAGATACAAACTTACTGAAAGCTTCATCTTTAGTTCTAAGCAAATAAACATGGCAGTATTTTGAATAATCATCTATAAATGTAATAAAATACCGTTTACCACCACGAGTAAGAATACCGTTCAATTCACAAATATCGCTGTGAATAAGCTCCAATAGCTGAGAACTCCTTTCAACAGAATGAAAGAATTTTTTTGGCTGTTTGGCTTGTGTACATATCTCACATTTTCCATTCCTGCTCATGTCAATCTTAGGAATAAATTGTAACTTAGACATTCTCTTTAAAGAGTTAAAATTGACATGTCCCAAACGACCATGCCAAACATCACAACTATCAGTATTATAAAAGAGAGCATTTGAATCAGAAGTAGAAGTAGATGCAATTTTATTTAAACATGAATTTAATGTACTGTAAGGCATGTCCACAGAATGTTTAAACAGACCCCCACAAACATAGCCTTTCCCAATAAAGTTACCGTTCAGGGAGATTACAACTCGATCAGACTCAAATTCCAGTTTGTAACTATGTTTATTTAGCAAATAACCAGAAATTAAGTTCTTGTTTACGTCCGGTACGTGCTGCACATTATGCAAAGGGAGAATCTTGCCCGAAGACAACTTTAGGTTCACTCTTCCCTTTCCATGCACTCTGGCAGCACTCGAGTTTCTCATAGCTACTGATTCGCCTTCCTCAACCTATCGGTAGGAGAAAAAAGAATCAATATTAGGGCATACATGGATATTTGCCCCTGTATCAACCCACCAGTTAGTAGGCTAATATGAGGACTCAAAAACAGAACATACGGTTACAAACCTCTGATCATCGGTACCGATAGATTCGGTCCCGGCTATGATAACATGAGCCTGTGGAACAACAGTAGCGTATGCAGGAGTTCGACGATCAGGATTATGAAATCCCTGACCCTTCTTCCTGTGGCGGCATTGCCTAGCAAAGTGAGCAGGCTTACTACAGTTGTAACACTCCCGCTTAGGTCTGTTGTCTTTCCCAATCACAGCACTTGGCTTAAGAAACTGTTTCTTTGTAGGGTTCCTGTTCTGGGGGTTGTTCCTTTGTTGATAGGGTTGGCCCTTAGGCTTTTCCTTGGTTTCAACAATGTGTAACTTTTTCTCGAATTCAGTACTTAGAGGTTCCTTGTCTCTAGTTCTACCTTCTTCCTCAATGCGAAAGGATACAAACAGGTCGTCTAAAGACATGGGTTCCTTATTATGTTTTAGTTTTAAACCAAATTCCTTCCAGGATGGGGGAAGTTTATTAATGAAGGCAGCAATTAGAAACTTATCAACAAATGGCATGTCTTTCTGAGATATCTCGTGTATGATAGTTTGAAGGGTATTAGTCTGTTCAACAACAGACTTCTCATCTACCATTTTAAACTCTAAAAATCTGTCAACAATGTAAATCTCAGAACCCGCTCCTTCATTGGAGTACTTTTTATCGAGAGCTTCCCAAAGCTCTCTGGACGTAGAGGTAGTGCAGTATATATCATAGAGGGTGTTAGAAAGACAACTGAGAATTTTACCGTGACAGATAAAGTCTGTCTTATTGTAGGACTCTAATTCGTAGGTCCTGGCAGGTTCGTGTAAGTCAGGTTGAATTTTTGGTTCTTTGAGAACCTTAACCAGTTTCAAGCAAGTCAGCCAGTAGGTCATCCTACGCTGCCATCTCTTAAAATTCAGGCCATCAAACTTCTCCGGTTTGGAGGAGTTATGAATGTTCGTGGTCAGTTCTTCTACTGTGTTCATCTTGTAGATAGAAATTTTTTCAACCAGAAAATAGAAAGTAGACAGAAGCTACGAAAATTCTATTCTATGATTGTTGGTTAAATTTCTAAAAAATGCAAATAGGAAGATGTAAAATTAAAAACAAGAAATAGTAGAGGATTCGAGGCACGTTACACGCTGTCCTTAGAATAGAATTTCGTCCCACGAACAGTGCAGTGGGTTCCTGGCGATCTATCCCCGAGATACAACGAATCCTTCGATTCACTGCACCGTGCACCCGGTGGCGAATCCCACGAACGATCACAACCTTGTCCGAAAATTAGAGATTGGACGGTGGAGTTTTGGAGGAATTTTGGTTCTGGTATTTTTTTTCTTTTCTTTTTCGTCTCTGTGAGATTGTTCTTTCGTCCGAACAGAGAGCGAGAGAGAGAGAGAGAAAAGAAAAAACCGATTTCTGTTTTTCAGATCTCAGGATCGTGTCCTGGATATATCTCTCACGTAACCTTTTCCACTTTTCCCGTAACGATTACGTGAGAACAGTTCCGCGGAAGACCAGCAACCCACCAGACCAAATCAACGGAAATAAAAATAAAATAGAATAAGTTATGAAATTACCTTTGTACCCGTGTCCGTTCCGCGGCGCGCTTGGTGCTAAGTGCGCAAATAATAAACGCGTAAAAACACGCATTAAATCGCGCACCCGCTCGCGGGTTGGATGAGTTCAAGCCCATCCCCTATAAAGCTCACTTACCCACTAAGAGGGGTAAAGCAATATATGGAAAGGAGAATGACTTCTCCTTTCCCATGTGGAACTAAAAGAAAGGAGTTGCTTTGTTGAATCATATGGTTTAAACAAATCTAACACGAAGTAAATGAGTCACTGCAGTACTCGATCTCCGTCGCCACACTTCCCAGAATAAAAAAAAAGTGTATTTAGATTTTTTTTTTTTTTTTTCTTGGAGTTCTTTGTACTCTTTCGTTTGTTATATAAGCAAAACTTGTTCAAATTTGAATCAATGGCAAATAGGACCGTACCGCATCCGCTCTTGGACCGCATCGCACCCACCTCGCATAATTCCTCCTACACAAAAGTTTGGTGGATCATTCTGTTTGGCAGGCGTTCGAGATATTTGGACGAGACGTCCAAGTGTCGGACCTCATCGTGAAGCGACAATGGAGGCTGGAAGGGCACCCGGTAGGCCGGCAGCTTCAATCCTGCATCCGAGCAGTACAAATAGAGGAAGGAGCATAGGGAGACAAATGGGTATGGGACTTGCAGGGCTCGGGTGAGTTCACCTTCCACTCAGCCTACAAAGCCATCTGCCCAGAGGAACAAAAGATGGAGTATGGGGGTGTTCGTGTGGAACAAATCCATTGCAAACAAGACGAGCTATTGTATTTACAAAGTGGTTATTGGCAAGTTCGCTGACGAGAGATCGGGTAAAGCAATTTGGCCAGAGTATCTCTTACGTGCATTGCATGTTATGCCAGCAATTTCCAGAGTCTATCAAGCATCTCTTTTTTCAGTGCGAGGTATCCGGGTCAATTATACAGACGTAGTGGAACAAAATCGGCCTAGGCATGGTGTCAACGAGCAATATAAAGGAGATTATGGGGGCGTTCAGAAGGCAACAGGGAAGGGGAGTCAAATGGTTCACAGAGACAGAGGGTTCTGTTAGCGGCGGGGACTTGGCATATATGAAAGGAACTTAACAATCGGATCTTCGAGGGGATAAGTACGCCCTCAATAGAAATTATACTTAACATAGAGTTTGATATTACGTGTATGATAAAAGATCGGGGTGTGAGGCCACCTACATGAGTGTATTGTTGGTCCTTTCTCAATAGCAATAAAATTATCTTTTTCGAAAAGAAAAAAAAATTATATATATATATATATATATATATATATATATATATATATATATATATATATATGACTGAAAATCTGAAATTTAAAATTTTGTAAACCGATATCCGAATTGAAAAGTATAAAACCGATTCGAATTACTCGTTTGGTCGATTTCAATGAACTGTGGTATGCTCGCTTGTAATTACATGTACTAGTCACGTTCACGTGCGTTACATGTTAGCAATAGTTAAATCTTCTTTCTGTTTCTTTCAGCAATTATGCAACTAAAATAAAAATGAGTTCAGAGTTACCGGCCTATGGGAAAGTCGTGCTGAACGCACTGCCCTAAGAGTTGATCCGAGGTCTATGTGCAGACTGTTCTCAGATGCTCCCAGTGGTAAAACCCCCAGTACTACCGGCTTCTCGTTGTCGCACACAACTTCGAGAGATGCGACCCGAACTTAGCCTTGCCCAGAACGAAACACGGACGAGTGGAGGTGGAACAGATGTTTGCTTTTGATTTTTGGATCAAAGGAAGAGTGCACTTTTGAAGGCTTTTTTTCTATATATCTCTAACTTATCAATTGAGAGGAGGGTGGTATAAATAGGTTTATCAACCTCAACTAAAGGCTAAATATTAGCAACAATCCATGAGTCATCCTCCCATGAAGGAGCCAACATGAAAAACAAGTGGCTAGGAATAGTTCAAGAGGAAGAATAGGTTGAGGAAAAGGTGGATCAAGAGCATGTCTTGAGGAACTTGGGATTGCTATCTATGTGTGAGAACACATAGTCAACAATCCCCCCCCCCCCCAAAACCAAGTTCTGAAAACATAGATAACAAGGAGTGCGAATAGAGGATTTCTGGGCAAGTATATACTATGCATAGATGAGATGGACTACAGCCTTGAATCTCACGTAGTGACTATTGTCTTTGTCTGAAGAAGTGCTTGATGGACTATGCCTTGAATCAGACTTCTTGAATCAAATTCAGAGAATATCACACATAGTACGCTAGAGGTTCTTGGGTCTATCGGGGCGGCGCTTTGATTGGCCATGCGCACTTTTTCCATATTCATGAGAGTTGTCTGGGGTCGCCCTGACCCATAGTCGCGGCCTTCACGACCTCTCATATAGGTAAGTCCTCAAGGGTTGGTGATAGGTATCAACCCTGCATATAATGCTTGGACTTATTAAGAGTTTGAAACTCATCCTGACCATATCACACCGGAACACTGTCACCATAGGGATAGGATATCATTGTACAACCTCGTACAGCCACTTGGGCATTAGTTTATGAGAGTTTAATCTCTGAGTCAGTGTTCCATAATAGTCACCGAAGTTCAGCTTGTTTCTACCCATTGAACCGGCTTCTTGGGATCTCCAGTCAGACTCGGTTGGGTTGCCACTGCTGGTGATATACTTATGGGCTTAACCCTATCCCCCTCGATGATTCTAGGATCAATGTCCTAGACAGACCCTTTGTCAAGTGGTCTGCAAGGTTCTTTTCTGACTTTATATAGTCAAGAACCACATATTTGCCTAATAGGCACTTGATTGACTTGAAGCGCAGCTGCAGGTGCCTGTTCATCTTAGCATTCACAGAATCATGTTTTAGTAGTTCTATAACAGATTTATTATCACAATTTATAGAAACAGCAGGAACAGGAATATGAGCAACAGGTATTTGCATAATCAAATTTCTAAGCCATTCAGCTTCTGTACAAGTAGTATCCAAAGCTATCATTTCAGAATCCATTGTACTCCTAGCTATGATAGTTTGTTTACATGAGCCCCAGGAGATTGCAGCTCCTCCTAGAGTAAACACATATCCAGTAGTGGATTTCACATCATGTGAGTCAGTAACCCAGTTTGCATCTGAATAACCTTCTATGATATCTGGGTGTCTAGAATAATGAAGTCTATAATCTATAGTACCCTTAAGATATCTAAATACTCTTTCTAATGCTGACCAATGTGATTGGTTTGGGTTACTGGTATATCTACTCAGTCTTCCAACGGCAAATGCGATATCAGGTCGGGTTCTATTCGTTATATACATAAGAGAACCTATCATCTGAGAGTATTTATGTTGTTCTACAGGTGAACCTTCATTCTTCTTGAGAATGATACTGCTGTCAAAAGGAGTAGGAGCAGGTTTCTTATCAAAGTACTGAAATTTTTTCAATATTTTCTCAATAGAATGTACTAAGGATAGAGTATAACCCTCTTTGGATTTAGACACTTGCATTCCTAGAATCAGGTTGGCTTTACCTAGGTCTTTCATGTCAAACTTGCTAGATAAATAATCTTTAGTATTATTTATCAACTCAAGTTTTGATCCTAAAATGAGGATGTCATCTACATACAAGCATAAAATGACACAACTTTCATCAATATTTTTAGAGTATATACATTTGTCATACTCATTTGGCAAGAAACCAAATTCTAGAATCACTTTATCAAATTTGCTGTGCCATTGCTTGGGAGCTTGCTTTAGGCCATAAAGTGATTTTACTAATCTGCAAACTTTCTTTTCTTGACCTTTAGCAATAAAACCTTCAGGTTGCTCCATATAGATTTCTTCCTCTAGATCTCCATTCAAAAATGCTGTTTTTACATCCATTTGATGAATTAGCATGTTATGAATGGATGCTAAAGCTAGAAGTGTTCTGATAGAGGCAATTCTAGCTACAGGAGAGTAGGTATCAAAGTAATCTAATCCCTTTTTCTGAGTGAAACCCTTGGCTACTAATCTAGCTTTGTATTTCTCTATAGTACCATCAGCTCTAAGTTTTCTTTTGAAGATCCACTTACAACCTATGGGTTTACTACCTAAGGGTAGGTCTGCTAAATACCAAGTACTATTCTCCATGATGGAGTTGTACTCATTGTTGATGGCTTCTTTCCAGAAAGGTGCATCAGGAGAGGATATTGCTTCTTCGTAAGTTGTGGGATCACCCTCTATCAAATAAGTAAAGAAACCTTCCCCTAAGTTTCTTTCAATCCTTCCTATTTTACTTCTTCTAGGTTCTAAGTCTTGTTCAGGTTGTGAACTATATGGCTGAAAATTGGAACTAGTAGAAGGAGCAAGAAAAGAGCTGGTGGGGTTGGAGAAAATTCTATTCTTAAAAGGAAATATATTCTCAAAGTAAACTGCATCTCTAGCTTCTATAATGGTATTGTTAGAGATTTTATTTACTTCAGAATGGGTCACTAAAAATCTATTGGCATTGCTATCTGAGGCATATCCTATAAACACAGAATCTACTGTCTTAGGTCCAATCTTTCTCTTTTTAGGTTCAGGAATTCCTACTTTTGCTAGACATCCCCACACTTTGAGATAATGGACTCTAGGAGTTCTACCTTTCCATAGTTCATAGGGAGTCTTATCCTTTGATTTACTAGGGATCCTATTTAGGATGTAACAGGCTGTTAATAAGGCTTCTCCCCATAAATTATCAGGAGCACCTGAGCTGAGAAGCATGGCATTTACCATGTCTAACAGAGTGCGATTCTTCCTTTCAGCAACTCCGTTGGATTGTGGTGAATAAGGAGCAGTCACCTCATGAATTATTCCGTGTTCTTCACAGAAGTTAGTCATATCGTTTGAGGTATACTCTCCGCCACGATCAGATCTAATGATCTTGATCTTTTTCTCTAATTGGTTCTCAACTTCAGATTTATAAACCTTGAATCTATCTAGAACTTCATCTTTGGTTTTGAGAAGGTAGGTGTAGCAATACTTTGAACAATCATCTATAAAGGTGACAAAGTATTTCCTACCTCCTCGGGTCAAGATCCTATTTGAATCACAAACATCACTATGAACTAGTTCTAGAAGGTCAGAATTCCTTTCTACAGATTTGAAAGGTAGTCTAGCATGTTTTGCTTGAACACAAATCTCACATTTGTGTTTATTATTTACAGGAGACTTGGGAATAAGATCTAAGTTCATCATCCTTCTAAGGGAACCTAGATTCACATGACCTAGTCTATCATGCCAAACATTTGAAGATTCTACATTGGAAACAACAAGAGAATGATCTGACACTTTGTTTATAGTACTGAGAATAAAAAGACCATCCTTTACAAATCCTTTTCCAACAAAGGACTCATTCTTGGAAAATACAACTTTATTGGCTTCCATTACAATCTTGTATCCAGATGCTACAAGAAGGGATCCACTAACTAAATTTTTTCTAACTGACGGCACATGAAGAACATCATGAAGAGGCAGAATTTTCCCTGATGTCATCTTTAGATCTATTCTTCCTTTTCCTACAATCTGTGCCGAAGAGCCATCTCCTAGGGTTATGCCTCCTCCACATGATTCCTGATAGTTTGAAAAACAGGAGCGATCAAATGAAACATGAACATTAGCTCCAGAATCCAACCACCAGTCATCAGAATGGTAAGAAATATTAACTAAAGGTTGATAAGTCACAGACCTGAAGGAACTGGTAGGCCCATTCAGAATCATGTTAGCTTCTGGTTTGGATGGACCTTTCCCCTTATAAGGAGTTTTGATAGGTTCCTTCTTTCTTTGGAAACAGTTGAAGGATAGATGATTTGTTCTCCCACACACCAAACAAAATTTCTGTTGATCCTGAGTCTGACTGAAATTTCTAGGTCTATGGTTTTGCTGGTGTTGATGGTTCTGATGATGAGGGTGAAAGTTCTTCTTCTTCTTGAAGAAGTTTTTCTTGGGTTTGTGAGGATTATTAGACTTGGGTTTTCCTTGGGATGTTTCTACTAGGTTTACCTTAGCCTTAGACTCAGTCTTGGGATTAGACCTTAGCCTAATTTCTTCTTCTGTTCTAATTTTCTTTAAGACTTGAGCAAAGGTAAGGTCACCTTGTGTATGAATAAGCTCATTTTTAACATCAGACCAAGAAGGGGGAAGTTTATCTATCAGGCAAGCTATCTTATATTCAGTAGAAAATGTTGAGCCTTTGGCTTGGATATGCCTCATATATTCTTGGAATTCATGGATCTGTTCATTCATTGGTTTATTATCTACCATAAAGTACCTATTAAATGAGGAAGAATTGAATCTTTCAATTCCAGCATCATCACAGCCATATTCATCTTCCAAAGCATCCCAAAGTTCTTTAGCGCTCTTATATTCAAAGAATATATCATAAAGAGAATCAGATAAAGCGCTTAGAATTCGATGGAAGCAATGAAAGTCTATTTCCTTAGGAGTTTTTGGTTTTGAGGAGCTAGAGGGTTTAGACACTCCTACGTCAGACTCAGTGTCATCAGAATCATTTGAGATGGGTGTGGACCCATCAATTGCTGAGATCAATCCTAAAGTGGTGAGCCAAAATTTGATCTGACTCTGCCACCTCTTGAAGTGAGTGCCATCAAACTTAGCTGGCTTAGCAGTCGAAATCTCGTCTTTGCCAGTCATGGTAACTAGTAAGGCAGTCTAAAGTCTGCAAGAATAGTGTTGCTACTCAATGAGGGTGCCTGAGGCTCTAAAAATACTAGTTCAGTGATCTTGCTGATCAACCTTAATAAATCTTTATTCTATCAAGTTTTGATTAACTTGGGTTAGCTTTAAGGGTCGGTTCCCAGCTAGCGGTGGTCCGAAGACACTTAAATACCGTGTCGCTTAGGGCTGTTTACACCCGTTTGACAGAAGGACCCTTTCAGTTTGTTCCCAAGCTTATCTCTACTTTTTAGAACTTTAGATTTAAAAGAATTTGCAAGGTCAATAAACTAATTCCTTAAACTTAAAAAATATTGAATGTATCAAAAGAAAATTTAATGACACAGGAGTAAAAGTTAGGTTCTATGTTCCAACAGAATAATTAAACTATATTAAATAGAATATACTGATCAATAATTAAAGCTGACAATGATTTATATGCTCTAATTCTTAAAGCAGCAAGCAACAACAACTGTATTGATCTAAATAATGAACAAGCAGTTTTGTTAATTTGTAGCACTAAATGTTCAGCAATTTTTCCTTTCTTTTTTTTTTTTTTTTTTTAATTTTCAATTTTTTCAACAATGAACAAAGGAACTTTAGTTAACAACACTTTGTTATGTAATAGTCTTGAAATTGTTAAGTAAGCAATTAATGTTGTTCTAACAAAATCGTTAACAGTGTATTAAAAAAAAATTATCCGTGTATTAGCACTTTCCAACCAATTTGCTAAGTATTAGAAGTAACAACTTTAACACGGACACGTTAACAGTGTTAAAGATATTTGCTGATAGTGCTAAACTATTTAACAGTTAGGCCACGTTAACAATTCTCTTATGCAACACTAATATGATAGTAATCAAAAAGCAAGTTTATGGAAAATCAGACTTTGCTGACAAATAAAGATATTTTATAAATGCAATCTTGAGAAAGAAGATTTGGAAACCAGTATGTTCAAAATAGGTCCACTGCTTGTTTTACAACAGTGTGAAGATTTGTTAATACTAACAAATGCAAAATATAATGATAACAACAAGTTGTAAAAAAACTCGTTGAACAAAATTATTTTGAACGACAGTAAACTAAACGACAAGTGTTTCACTAGGGTCAACTCTTAGATTGTTAGCAATAGTTAAATCTTCTTTCTGTTTCTTTCAGCAATTATGCAACTAAAATAAAAATGAGTTCAGAGTTACCGGCCTATGGGAAAGTCGTGCTGAACGCACTGCCCTAAGAGTTGATCCGAGGTCTATGTGCAGACTGTTCTCAGATGCTCCCAGTGGTAAAACCCCCAGTACTACCGGCTTCTCGTTGTCGCACACAACTTCGAGAGATGCGACCCGAACTTAGCCTTGCCCAGAACGAAACACGGACGAGTGGAGGTGGAACATATGTTTGCTTTTGATTTTTGGATCAAAGGAAGAGTGCACTTTTGAAGGCTTTTTTTCTATATATCTCTAACTTATCAATTGAGAGGAGGGTGGTATAAATAGGTTTATCAACCTCAACTAAAGGCTAAATATTAGCAACAATCCATGAGTCATCCTCCCATGAAGGAGCCAACATGAAAAACAAGTGGCTAGGAATAGTTCAAGAGGAAGAATAGGTTGAGGAAAAGGTGGATCAAGAGCATGTCTTGAGGAACTTGGGATTGCTATCTATGTGTGAGAACACATAGTCAACATTACATGTAAAAAAAAAATATATAATATTGTTGAAAATTTTTATAAAAAATTAAATTAGATATAAAATATTTTAAATATAATTTAAATATATTTTAATTAGGATTTGTTATAGATATATTTTTAGAATTTTGGATATCTATTTTGTTAGATAATATCATGTACTTAGTTTAAATATAATTTAAATATTGAACATATTTTAAAATTTATTATATATCAAGGTAGTTAGAAGAATTTAGAATTTTTATTTTTAACTACTTGAGATGAGGAAGTACATACACGGTTAAAGAACTTTTTGATTTTATTATATTTTTTATATTTAGTAGAGTTATATATATATATATATATATATATATATATATAACTTGGACGACTTATTTTTGAGTTATTTTTAAACTTCATTATAATTGTAGAAATGTCTATAATCCTTCCTAGCTGGTTTCTAGTAGCACGCAGCCTAATACTTGTATTTTTTTATTCCAACCATGGAATCTTGTCTCTTGGACTTGCATTACAAAGACATTGCATGGGGAACCATCACTGGTGTATAGGTCTTAGGCTTACGTGAGAGGTGATGGCCTGCCGCATGCGCCAAATGCTAGTTCTTATCTAGGGATCGAAGCTCCATTCATTAACGTTGGAAAATTTAGGTTAAGTCCATATTTTGAACTGACTTTGGATTATTTGGGGTTTCCAACTTTTCAATAAAATAACCAAGAATGTATAATTTTTTTATTGTAAATCTGCATGCTTTATTGTACCGAGAGTGAGTACTTATAATCGAATTATTTTTTTGGTCTCTAGCTGTTATAATTTTGCTAAACTATTATCAGTAAAAAGAATTATTTTTTTATGTCTTGTGTCTATTCAACATTTCTGCTTATTTTTCTACAATAATTTTATTTTTATGATATTTTTATCGACCGTGATTTATTTTGTCTTGTACAAGTATAATTTAGACTTATATACGATATCACGTCCAGTCGCAACTTATGATACTGCACAACCGGAGGGCATGGAAAGGTCTTTTGATCGGTCCATTGACCGAATCGGGCCTTCGAATTTTTTGGCTAAATCCCAACCCATAGGAGGACTGGACTGAGTTTTGAATGAAAAACCCAGTCTGACCTAGTAGTAGGGCTTCGCCAAGCTGATCCTTGTCTTTGACTAGAGTTGGGCCGGTGCAACACGGGTTTGGCCCGAGCCATTTTTTCGGCCTCCCGGCTCTTAGAACCAGAGCTTTAAAAATTGGACGTGGCCTGCCGGTTGAACTGTGAACCGGTAAATTTTTCGGTCCGGTTCAGTGTTGAACCACTATTCTTTCAAAATCCAATTGTAAATGAATATTTTTGTAAAAATCTGTATTCATAAAAGATTAAACTTGGACCACTTAGATTAATCCAGTGATTGAACCATTAGTTGATCCAACTGATTGAACCGATTTGACCCGACTCAGTGCCTTGGTGGGGTCGATATGTGGTCCAGTTTTTAAAACACTGCTTCAAACACCTTGACTATATCCTACATCATCCTTGATGAATGAATGATAAGTCAAATGTTTTGTGAAGGTGGTGGCAAGGGCGGACGCAAAAATTTAGTAGAGGGGGGTCAACCTCAAATATAAAAAAAATTCAAAATTTTGTTAAATAAAGATCACTACGTCAAAATTTATTTCCAAAATAAAATTAGATGTTTAGAGACTTAGATTTAAAGATATCTTAGAAAAATTAGATATTTTGGCACACTAGAGACTTAGATTTGAAAATTATGAAGTAAAAAGTAAAATCCGATGTAAATATGCATGTATAAATTATAAATTTTGGATAGGACATACCATAAAATTGATAAAAAAAAAAAATTAAAAAGAAACAAAATATCTAACTTCAAAGAAAAAATTCAGTAGGAACAACTACTCCCACTTGTCTTCATGTAGGTTCGCTCTTGGGTGGCGAGATGATAAAACTCAACATGTAGCGATGAGTATAATTGAAGTCCAGAAAATTTACTGTAGCAAAATAAATTTATATTAAATTATTATAAACGAAACAAGTTTGAGAAATTTGTAAAAAAAGTCATCGTCCGCCAACAGTGTTGGCGGAAAACACAATTGTTGTACACGTAAGCAGCAAAAAAATTAAAAAAAATTAAAATGTGGGCCCCACGGCCAATTTCCGCCAACAGAGTTGGCTGAAATTGGGGGGGGCCAATTTCAGCCAACTCTGTTGGCGGAAATTGGCCCCGTGGGGCCCACGTTTTTTTTTTTTTGGTTTTGTTTGGTTTGGTTTGGTTTGATTGGTTTTTTTCGTTGGTTTATTTTAATTAGTTATATTTCTGTTTTATTTATTTAGTTTAGTTTACTTTGGTAATTAGATTGAAGTAAAATTATTTTAACGAAATGAAATTAAAATAAATTAATTGGAAAAAAATATTTAGAAATTTTTTTTCGGAACTTTGTTTTCCAAGCATCAAAATTTGTATAAATTCCATCTAAAGCATAAAAGTTTAAAAAATTAGGAAAAAAATATCAATATGAATTGGACGTTTATATTTATAAATATTATATTTTTATCGTAAATTTTTTCGTCGTTAACAGACGTTAAAAAAATAATTAAAAAAAAATCTGTCGTAAGACAATTACGTCTGCCGTCGAGCAGACTTCGAGCGGCCATAAGTACTTGTTTTGAAATCGTTTTTTGTCAAATAATAAGTCGATTTGTATGTTTTCGACGAGAGTAACACAAATCATGTAGAAAAAAATTTATCCGAAACAAGATGCATATGTTACAGGCAAAAATATAAATTTTAAAACTTTAAAGTATTATAACTTTTGACTGGGAGATCGAAACAAGTCCCAGTTTGTGCCAAAATGATCGTATGGAAAAGTACTACAGGATAAACCGTTTTACCGTTTGACGGACTTCGAAAATTTTTAGAATCGTCAAAAAACGATGTTTCGATCTCCAAATTTGACTTTCGGTAATCTTATTTTTGAATATTTAAAATTTACTGTAGGGAAATAAATTTATATTGGATGTGGGGGCCCACGGATTTAAACGATGTTTCGATCTACAAGAAAAATTTAGAAATATTTAAATTAATTTATGTTTGTTTAAAATTTTGAAATAAATTTATGTTTCGATATACAAATTTTGATGCTTTGAAAACAAAGTTCCGAAAAAAATATTTCTAAATTTTAATTTTCCAATTAATTTATTTTAATTTCATTTCGTTAAAATAATTTTACTTCAATCTAATTACAAAAGTAAACTAAACTAAATAAATAAAACATAAATATAACTAATTAAAATAAACCAACGAAAAAAACCAATCAAACCAAACCAAACCAAACAAAAAAGAAAAAAAAATGTGGGCCCCACGGGGCCAATTTCAGCAAACTCTGTTGGCGGAAATTGGCCGTGGGGCCCACATTTTAATTTTTTTTAATTTTTTTGCTGCTTACGTGTACAGCAATTGTTTTCCGCCAACACTGTTGGCGGACGATGACTTTTTTTACAAATTTTTCAAACTTGTTTCGTTTATAATAATTTAATATAAATTTATTTCGCTACAGTAAATTTTCTGATTGAAGTCCTTTAAAAAAAATATAAAATAAAAAAGGTGAGCTTACACTGATGACATTCCATATAGTATGGATCTGATATGAAATTCCGATAGTGATAACGGTGGCTTCAAGAACACAAAATTGAAAAAAGTACATCAGAGTCATTACAGTTTGTATACTCAACCCATTAGTTGTAAGATGTATACGCTAAAGTCGTTAGTGCTTGTGGTGAGATATATACGTTAACAACCATGGTAAGCAACCAGTCGGTTCAGTTCAACAGAAGCTAAAAAAAAATCGAACCGAATTTAAATCGAACTTAAATTTTCAGAACATAATCAGACCGAGTTTTTCAGAAACAGAACAAAACCAAATGTTATTTGGTTCGGTTGCTATGTTAAATCGGTTGGACCGATTTTGCTAGGTCAATTGTGTAATGATCTGAGCTAAAATATTTTACAAGAAAAAAAAATTATATCAATCAAACAACAACAATTAATAAAATAACAATTAATTACAAATTAATAAAATTAATTTAAATTTTAATTATGTAAATAAAATTAAATATATTTAATTAAACCGTAAGCATTTGTGTTGGACGAATATTTTCTTAAAGACATTGAACCAAGTTCAAGCCTCGATCTCGGTTAGATCGTTTATTTACAGTTAATTTATTTATATTTATTTGTATTTCTGATTATATATGTAATACAGAGTATATTTTTTTAACAATCTTAAGAGAATACTCTTTTCATAATTTCTATACTCTGTATTTGGTTCAAAAATTTTACTGTTGTTTCCATTACTGTTCGGTATTATATCGCATTAAGGCAGAGTAGTCGAAAAGAATTCAGTAATGTTCCATGCTACATAATAAAGTTGTACTATATAACATTTTTTCACTACTCTGCCTCTCTATTAGAAATAATATATAAATTTCGGACCAGAACCTTAGTCTGGCGCCTTATTCTGCTTCCACGTTCAATAAATAGCAATTGAGACGCTATTTTATTTCATTGATACTTTGTATCTGTTTCAAAATTTTATCACAGTATAACTATACACTTAGTTCAGACATTGGTTTATGTTTTTTGTATGTGATAAAATTTATATACACTAGATTCAAATCAAAGTCTCTACACTTCATTCCATTAATGCATGGAAACATGTCAAAGTCTGCTATTTCGATTTCTGAGTGAAGGAGTATTCTGACCAAGTTGTTTATCTTAACAATTATTCAATATCATATTATATAAAAAATGTTCTGCTATGTAATAACAAGTTTGTAGTACTTCATGTTTGTAGTAATTCATGCATGCTGTTTGTAGTGCTTTATGTCATATAACAAGTTAGAAAAAACTATTATATTATAACATAGTTCTGTTACTTATAATATTAGACATAATTGATTTCTGATTTTTGAATTGGATTTCTTTACGTGCTTAATATTAGTTCTGATTTGTTCTCCTAACAAGAACATAACAGAACATTTCTCCATTCAAAAATTTTATTTTTACTTCTCATTTACGGTATGTACTACTATTTTATAACAGACAAAATGACTGTTGTTGAGAACACTGTGATGATCATGTATGCTCCTGTCCATATCGGACATGGAGAAAAGTCGAAAAAGTTCAATGGAATCGACTTCAAGCGCTGACAACAAAAGATGTTTTATTTAACAACCTTGAATCTGGCAAAGATTCTAAATAAACAGTCATTGTTCTGTAAGAAGGTAAAACTGACAACAATATTATTGCAAATATTGAAAAATGAAAACATGCAGACTTCTTGTGTAGGAAACATATATTAAGTGGACTAAAAAAGCATTTATGTAATGTTTACAGTCCACTAAAGACTGCAAAAGAGGTCTGGGATGCCCTGGACAAGAAATACAAAGCAGAGGGTGCAAGGTCTAAGAAATTTGTAGTAGGCAAATTTTTAGACTACCGCATGGACTCCAGAACTGTGGCAAGTCAGGTTGAAGATCTGCAATGTATCTTCCATGAATTGGTTGCCGAAGGTATGGCCTTATGTGAACCTTTTCAGGTAGCTTCTGTAATTTATAAACTTCCACCTCTCTGGAAGGATTTTAAGAACTATCTGAAACATAAACGTAAGGATGTGTCACTGGCAGATCTGATTGTCAGGCTTAAAATAGAAGAGAACAACAGGAGCACTGATAAAATATCTTCTATAGAAGCCAGGGCAAATGTCTTGGAAACAGGATAGAAGGAAAAAAAACCGCAAACAATTTGGAGGCTCTGGTTAAGGGAACTACAAAAAGTTCAAAGAAAAATACCACATATACAATAAGATGGGACATAAAACTGCTGATTGTCGTAGCCACAACAACAACAACAACAAGAACAAAAACAAGGGGCATTCTCACCAGGCTTATATGACTGAAGATGAGCATTTAGCCAAGGGTGTTGAAGACATGGTTCTGGCGGCTGTTGTCTTTGAGGTGAACATGGTAGGAACCAACCCAAGGGAGTGGTGGGTTGACATTGGGGCTACACGTCACGTTTGCACTGAAAAGGCCATATTTAGTACCTACCAAAGCGTCGACCAAGGCGAACAACTTTTCATGAGAAATTCTTCATCATCAAAAGTTGAAGGACAAGGGACGATGATTCTGAAAATGACGTCGGAAAAGGAATTGAAGCTTAACAATGTTCTGCACGTACCTGATATTCGGAAGAATCTGATTTACGGGTCTATGTTAAGCAAGCATGAATTTAAGTTAATATTGGAATCTGACAAGTTTGTACTCACCAAGAGTAGGATTTATGTGGGGAGGGGTTACCTCAAGGAGGGCCTCTTCAAAATGAATGTAATGACTGTTATGCCAATAAGATGATTAATTCTTCTTATATTATTGTGTCCGCTCATATGTGGCATGGTAGATTAGGTCATGTTAATTATGATTCAATCAGAAAACTAATGAACATGGACTTAATTTCCAGATCTGTAATAGATTTAAATCATAAGTGTGAAATATGTGCAGAAGCAAAATTAACCCGTACTTTCTTTCAAAATTTGGTTGAAAGAGATACAGAACCGTTGAATTTAATCCATATAGATGTATGCGATCTAAAAGGCATACAAACTAGAAATAGTAAGAAGTATTTCATCACATTCATCGATGATAGTACTCGATATTGTTATGTCTATCTTATGAAATCAAAAGATGAGGTAATAGATATGTTCAAGCAATACAAATCTGAAGTAGAAAATCAACTTAATCGAAAGATTAAAGTTCTTAAAAGTGATAGAGGTGGTGAATATGAAGCACCTTTTACAATATTTTGTGCATAACATGGTATTATCCACCAAACCACTGCACCATATTCACCACAATCTAATGGAATTGTCCAACGAAAAAAATTGGACTATTAAAGAAATAATGAATTCTTTATTATTGAGTTCAGGTTTACCAGATAACTTGTGGGTAGAAGTTGTACTTACAGCCAATTATATTTTAAATAAGGTACCCCACAAGAAAAATGATATGACTCTGTATGAATTATGGAAAGAAAGGAAGCCTTCCTATAAATACTTCAAAGTGTACGTGTCACGACCCGCACCCGGTGTAGGGATGCAAGTCGGAAACAACGCCCAGCCTACGCCGCAGTATCGGCGGTAGAACGCTGTCTTGGTCAACTATACTATCTAATTATCTCATAAAATGTATAATCCTCCAATAATATCTCAACTCCAAGAAGAGTAATCAACTTAATTCAACACAATACTCAATCACATTTCTATGGCACGAGAGGATATCACAGAAGTCTAACATAACTAAGCAGTTAAAAATATAACAACAACAAATAGAAATAATATCCAAACACAAATATATGCCGGAAACAAATCCGGTACCAAAATGCTAAAGAGAACTAACTATGCTAACTAGTGAATCCGGCTAAATCTCTCGACAGTCACTCCAGAACTAGTGGGTCCAAGTCTGCACCATCTATAGGCTGAGGTCCGTAGTATGTCGGACACCAATCTCCCGGATCCTCTGAAAAATATTTTTCAGTCAGGAATGGAGCGAAGTACAATCCAATAGCAGTTCCAATTAATTGACAAAAACTATAAAGCAGTAGAATAGAAGATGCTATCTACGATGAGGATATAACTGATAATCAAGAACAATGAAAGAATAGGCAATACTAACAACAGAATATAATCAATGCGTACAAGAATAAAGGAATGAACTATAATGTCAGAATAGAACAAGGTAATCAATGAACTGAATAATGGAATCTATAATAACTATATGATTTGAGATACTAACTAAATATGTGATCGGCCTGGGAGATTCAATGATTACACTAAGGAGCTAACTCAACCATACATGAATTGCATGGTTAGTTAGTAGCCAATGATTACACTACTAGCCGATAGTTTCTTGATCACATATTTAATTGGTATTTCCCCCACCCCGACTGATATGATGGATCGAATCATGACACGTCACTAGCCAATGTATCCAATGTTTAATCTACAATATTCAATGTTATCCAATACCAACAAGGACAGTATCCGATACCATCTCCATAATCAAGATAACATCCCATGACTAACGATCCAATAACAATACCAATCCGTGTACCATCGTGTCAAGAATCATAAGTAACATTTCTAAATACTTAAATTATAGTGGTAATCAAATAATAAAAACTATCAGAGAATGTACTCGCCTGTGGTCCAGAGCAAATGATAAAAATGATGTCCGAACTGGTGTCACAAACCTTGAAATATTGCATTAATACAAGTTTTTGGGAAGAGAAATAAATTAAACTAGTCAACTTTCTAGGTCATAAAGTCATTTCTAAGTCAAAAGTCAAACTAGGTCAACTCTAAGTCAACTATGGTCAACTATAGTCAAATTATGGTCAACTACCTATTTCTATGTTGCATGAGTCTAACTCAAAGATATTGGGCTCACACACTATGAATCTTGGCCATACAAACTAAATCTTAGGATACTAAGATACCGTATCTCAGGATACGCAAACAAGGGATAAATATAACATATATGTACATATCAAACAATATTATATATATAAAATCCTAATTACAAATGCTAAATGGATACCTTGGTTTCGAACCAACTTGGTATCGCAATACTAAACCTCTATCTTGATATCAAAACCCAATACCTTGATTATCCTCCAATACCTTGATACTTACCTTGGCATCTCAAGGTAAATTCAAAACCTTATTTATACTAACTACCCAACAATAATTATAAACTACTATGTATTTAATATTTATATAATACTATATACCTTATTTTAGTCACCTTAATACCAACCCATAATTAGTTTACAAGTATCCTATTACTTATGCCAATACCTACTACTCATACCTTGGTATATCTTGATACTTACCTTGATATCTCAAGGTAATTGTCAAAATCTCATATATATACTAACTACCCATCAATAATTACATATATCAATCTAATATAACTCTAGTATGTACTAATAGAATAATACTAACTACCAACTACACACTAACTATTAATACATATATACGTACATACATACCTACAAATATATAATATATAAAAGATACTCATAACAATTGATAACTAAAATATACTAACTATTCTAATAAATTTATATACTACAACTAAATATATACATATATAGTATACTATAATACAAATAGCAATTATGAATATATTTATATATATATTAATTACCATATATATATATATCTATATATATATTAATATCTAATATATTAAAAACTGCCAAACTGTCGCTAAATACTCTGTCCACTGTCACAGAAAGCTGCTGTGTATATAGATATACTGCAGTTTTTGTGACAGTTTCCTGCACTGTCACTAAAACTGTCGCTGAAGCTTCTGATACTCTGCTGATACACTGTTATTTCAGCGACAGTTTTTTGCAACTGTCGCTGACTGCTGTCGCTGAAAAGCTGCTATTATTTGCATTTGTTGCTGCTGTTGCGACACTTCTGGCTCGCTGCTGTCGCTGAAAATATATGTATATATATATATATACAATATATATATAAATACATATATATAACCCACCATATATATATATATACAATATATATTTAATTACATATATATAACCCACAATATATATATTTATACAATATACATATAAAACTATATATAACTATACATACACTTATACATAGTAAATTGTATAAAATACCACATAGTAACATACACACACACATATAGTAATATGTATATATAACTATACATATATGTATACATATATATAATCATACAATAATATAAATACATAACAATATATAATATAACTATATATATAACCACATATAAATATATCTACTATATTATATATACATATGCTACCACTTATAAATATATATCTACATACATATATATATATATAAATAATCATATAATAACTATAAATAATCTAATTACTTAATTAAATATACACATATATTATATAAAACATATACATATATTTACTTCCCTAACATATATTATAACATATATATTAATGCATGTAGAAGAAAGCTACATAATATATATTCTATTAATACATATATGATACATAGATCTATGATACAATAAACAATATAATAAATATACATAATACATATATAATATATATAGATACATACACAATTATAATTCAAGAATTAAAGCACAATTAATTAGATCTACACATAAACACACAATAATTGAAGAGTATCACACCGTATCCCACTAGATCTAGGATACGCATGCGACACGAGTCCACCACACATCCAATTGCACCCCGAAGGACACAAACAAATCATATATAATATTTATGAACAAAACAAAGTGTCAAATGTAGATCTATGTGTCCGTGTCAAAATACGACATGTACAAAGTCCCGTGTCGGAGGAAAAACCCCCCAAAACAATACGTATCACCAAATTGTTGGGATACGACCTACATGTACCCAATTATGGACATGACACTAGCCCCAAACACATAAACATATGCCAAATTGATCTATAGGATCAATTGACACACACAACAAAAGTTATTTTCGGAATTCCCCCAAAATTGACACAAAAATCACCATAACTTTCTCCATAGGTCTCCTATGAACACAAAACCAAATCCTATGGGTAGTACATATATATGGGTTGATTATTCATGATTAAATCTCATATTTAGAAGCTATTTTAAGGAAAAAACTGAATTATACCTATTGGGAGATGGATTCCCAATAAAATCTCTAAAATTGGTGAAATTGGCCTCCAACTTGTAGATCCTTGCTCCTCTTTGTAGATCCTTGCTTCCTCCTTTTAGATCCTTGCTCTTCTAGTCTCCAATGGTGATTTGGAAAGTAATTGGGTGAAAATTTGGTAGAGATTTGGTGGAATTTGGTTGAGGGAAATTCTAGATCTAGATTTAGAATGAAAAATGAAGAGAGAGAAAGTTTTCATCCCCTTTATATAGGCCTCACTTGCCCCCTCCCTCAAGCTACTATGTAAAGTCTAAAATACCCCTTGGGGCCTCTCATGAAGAAATTAATTAAGGAGGGAAGCTTCTAGTCCAATGGTTTAATTAATTTAATCATCCTCCTAATTAATTGACTTTCTAGTTGGGCTCAATTCTAACAATTAATACATGTTGGTTCATGAGTCTAAACTAAACTAGTTAGGTCCACTAACACAAGTCCAAAAAATAAATCTATCATGCTAATAATAAATAAATAATACAATAAATAAATATTTAACATGCACAATATTTAATTAATTATAAAATAACCAAAATACTCTTTTCTAGAAAATATGGTAGTGACAGTAGGGATGCCTTACAAAAGTGGCAATTCCATTGCCTAAAAAGGTCAAGATAGGTCCTAAGACCTTCGACGGCATATTTATAGGATATGTTGAAAATAGTTTTGCTTATTGGTTTCTCGGACATAAGTCAGACATTCCGGAGATACATAATAATACAATTATTGAATCTAGGAATGCTTCATTCTTTGAGAATATCTTTCCATGTAAGAAGATACATGAAAGAGAAATATTAAAAAGAAATTATGATGATATTAGACATGATGGTCAAAATGAATATGTAGATAAGGAAGATGAGCCTAGACGCAGTAAGAGGTCTAGAACAGAGAAGTCCTTTGGACTTGAATTTCTAACATTTATGTTAAAAAATGAGCCTCAAACATTCAAAGAAGCAATGTCTACACTAGAGGCTCTACTTTGGAAAGAAGCTATCAATAGTGAAATAGAGTCCATCATACAAAACCTTACATGGGAATTAGTTGATCTTCCTCTAGGATGTAAGCCATTAGGCTGCAAGTGGATATTCAAGAGGAAGAAGAAAGCTGATGGAACTATTGATAAATATAAAGCAAGACTAGTTTCCAAATGATATAATCAAAAACAAGGAATTGATTATTTTGACACATATTCACCAGTAACTAGAATAACATCAATTTGGATGTTAATTGCAATTGCAGCATTGCACAATCTTAAAATACATCAAATGGATGTAAAGACTGCCTTTCTAAATGGTGACTTAGAAGAAGTAATCTACATGAATCAACCAGAAGGATTCATAGTAGCAGGTAATGAAAGAAAGGTGTGCAAACTACTTAAGTCTCTATATGGACTTAAATAAGCACCTAAATAGTGGCACAAAAAGTTTGACAATGTAATGATGTCAAATAGATTCAAAATTAATGAGTCTGACAAATGTGTATATTCTAAAAACACATAAACTGGATTTGTCATTATATGCCTATATGTGGATGATATGCTGATAATAGGTAGTAACCATAACATGATTTGCGATACAAAGAAGATCTTAATTAAAAACTTTGATACGAAAGATCTGGGAGTTGTAGATGTTATATTAGGAATTAAGATTTCCAAAATGCCAGATGGGCTGATATTATCTCAATCTCATTACATTGAGAAATCTTAGAGAAATATAATCAAAACGATAATAATATTACAAAAACTTTAGTAGATTTAAATCTCCATTTAGTGAAGAATACCGGTGAAAGTGTCACGCCCCAGTCCCAAAATACGTAGGACTAGGAATACGTAACAAGTCAGCCGTATGTATACGAACTCCAATATATGAAAACTATATACACACGTACGCTGTACATGAATATCCAATCCACAGTGGTAATATACTGTCAAAATAAGTCACACGCAATCTATATCTCATCCACAACACAAATAATAGATAAATGGAAAGCAATAACTGAATATCAAATAAGCAGTCTCAAAGTATGATAGTCAGATGGAAACAAATCCACTGCAATCGACTAAACAAAAACTACTAAAGAGAGAAGAGAATAAACTCCAATATCAGAATAAATGTCTCGAAAAGAATAGCTACAAAATCTCTAATGGCTGAATGAATCACAGATAATTCGAAGATAAGACCTCCTCAGTCTGATAGGTAGCGTCAGGTCCAGGTCCATACTCCTGCGGATACTCCTACTCATCTATGCCTGGAAAGGGACCAGGTCCTCAGAGGGACGTAACAAGATACATATAAATATGCCAATAAAGTTCTGAAATATAAACATCTAAAGGGGGTCGCCTAACCTTCTAAGTGAATGCAGTTAAGAACAACTTTCCCCACAAGTGAGCTATCTGGCTGAAAATTGGGATTGGCATGGTTCTCTCGGAGATCCAGGGGCCTAAAAGCCATGTCGTCTTTTGAACGCCAGAGGCCCGCCTGATAATATATAATATATAGTGGTCATCACCACCTGTATCTCCGGCGGAGAATTCGAACGCATAATAGAAAAAGTGCAAAGGAGCTCAAATACGGTATTGGTTATTCTCCCCACCCCATGCTCTGAGCATGTCACATTCATGACACAAGAATACCTCTAATAACTGCCAGGTCTACTAGCATACAAAGTTTCTAACGACAGTTATCCCTAGCGCACGTCCCACACGTACCGATGATCAGTCAATACGTAAGTCCGTGATCTATATGAGACTCACAACTCGTGTAAAAATGTGTCACAGTCAATGAAACCTAATGCTTCCTCATAAAAATGGGGTGGTCTCATAAAGTAGGTCCAATGCACATACATAAATAAAAAATATAGTACGACAACACCGTCGTTGCACCCAAGTTTCCTTGGACGTGCAATTTATACAACAGTTAAAATAAATGAACTAAATAACAGAAATAAACATGCATACATCATATGGAATGTAACAGTACAATGGCAAGATATACTTGTCTGGCAAAAAATTTGTAAAGTGTAAGCGTCCAAATGTCAAGGACACGGGATCTGGAACTAAGGCCTCCGAACAAACGTATCCGGATACTGAAATAGACATCACCAACATATTCGAAATCAGCAAAATAGCTAGAAAGCACTTCCCTTTCGTCCAATTTGGATACAGGGGCAAAACGGTAATTTTGGATAAAAGTAGGGTCCACGTGTGGCCCACTTTGCACCAAAAAATGTGACAAGGGTAACAGTCTCTAAATAGAACAAATTATAGGTCAAACAAACTCTAAATGTCAATACGAACCCAACGGTATGTCCAAATGTGGATTCCGATGGGCCGAACAAAATTTTGCCCAAAAAGTCAACCGTGGGGCCCGCCAATTGACGACTTGGTCAACTGTCTCAGAATTGCGTGAAAGTTGGGTCATAGGACCAACGCATTACCACGAGTCCAGTGGCGCAAGTTTTGTCATAATCTGACGAGCGTGCACAAAATGTGCGCAACTTTCGCAAAAGTTGTGACACGAAGATTGTCCGCGAATACGGGCTAATTTCGACGCGCACACGCGTCCGAATCAGTTTCTGTGAACTCTAGCTTGTCCGGGTATATTGCGTGCACCATTTGGTACACTTGGTACACGGCGGGACGGTCCCGTTTGGCGGGGCGCGCTCTGTTTCACAACTTTTAAAAATCTGGAAAAAGTGTGTTTTCGAGGTTTTTCAACGAATTTAATTCTACCTACAGCGGTTAATAATTTAATGTTATTTAACAAAAATTAAACTAGGTCAAGTGGTCTCCGTATACCAAAAAGAAAAATCAGATTCGGATCTCTGTGGTGGGAGATATGAATCCGGGAACATAGGTGGTCACCGCAGTTTTCTGCGATACCCAGAAATTATCATTTTCTGCCAACTTTAACGCAATTTTCGCCTAGGGTTATAAGTTGTTCGAGGTCTACTATCACATAAATATTGAAAAGGGTTAAGGAGTAAGCGTACCGGTGAAGACGGGGTCGAGTTTGGTTCAGCAATGTGACGGAAAACTGTACGAGAATACAGGTACTCTACTGTTGAATTCTGCAGTTGCGCGGGGTGGGCGGGGTCGCGTTCGTCGGGGTCGGTTCTGGACGGCCTGGGCGACGGTTCTGGCTGCAGTGGCGGTGGCGTTCAGGTCTAGATGGAAAGAGGAGGAGAAATGATGATCTAGGGTTAGGGTTTTGGTTGAAATATATGTTATATATAAGAGAGGAGAGGGGAGTTGTTCACGCGGCTTAAGGGGTTTTGCTACTTGGCTGCTAGCTTCATAAGCTTAAGGGGTGCGGGTGCTGCTGCATATAGAAGGGTGTGGGCTGCTGTTGCTAAACGCATGGGTGAGCGGGTTTTAGGAGTAGCGGGTAGGATGGTGTGGGTAGCGGGTCTAATGTTAGGAATGGGTTTGGATCCAATAAGGGATATATAATTTTTTTTTCTTTTCTAACTTTTTTTTTCTTTTAAATATATATGTATATATATATATATATATAAATACGTATATACCTATAGAAAAATCTAGAATTATATTAATGAATACCATTAAGCTACAAACTGTCCAAAGGGTCTCCTACATAAAATAAATTCGGAAAAATTCCTAATTGCCCCATAAATCTCCTAAGTTCACAAACACCTAAAATAAAAATTAAATAAAATCTATTTCTCCTAATTAGCCACTAATTACTATAATTATATTAATAATTAATTAAAAAGGCTAAATATGGTTTTTTAGGAATAGGGGTTTTACATTCTACCCAACTTATAAAAATTTTGTCCTCGAAATTAAAACTAAGCCACGGTAGAAAGTCAAGGATGGTATAAGATATAAATAAAAAAAGTAAATTCATACCTTGGTCTGCGAATAGGTTCGGAAAATGCTTGTGCATGTCGTCCTCGTCCTCCCAAGTTGATTCTTCTGGTGCGCCATGCTTCCATGCTACGCGAACCAAGGGAATAGACTGGTTCCTCAACACTTTCTCTCGACAATCAAGGATTCCCACGGGTTGCTTTTGGTATGACAAGCTCGGCCCAATGGTCATCTCCGAATGGTCGAGAATATGACTGCTGTCTGCCACATATCGCCTGAGCTACGACACATGGAATACGTCATGTACTCCCTCAAGTAAAGATGGTAGCGCAAGTCGATATGCCACTTCTCCTACCCTCTCTAGCACGTCAAATGGTCCAATATACCTTGGACTCAACTTGTCGCGCCCTCCGAATCGAATGGTGCCTCTGGTAGGTGATATCCTCAAGAAGACATGATCGCACTCTTTGAACTCCAAGGGACGATGATGAAGGTCTGTCCACTGCTTCTGCCTGTCTTGCACTGCTCACAAGTATCCTTGAATCTTCTTAACTATCTCTACGGTGTTGACCACCAACTCTGGTCCTAGAATCTGACGTTCTCCCACGTCACTCCAATACACAGGAGACCTACATTTTCTTCCACACAATACTTCAAACGGAGCCATCTGAATACTCATTTGATAGCTATTATTGTAAGAAAACTCTACAAGATGTAGGTGGTCCTCCCATGATCCTTCAAAGTCTAACATGCAAGCCCTCAACATATCCTCCAATATCTGAATAGTATGCTCCGACTGCCCATCTGTCTGCGGGTGGTAAGATGTACTAAATTTCAGACGAGTTCCAAGACTCTCTTGTATGCTCCTCCAAAAGTGCGATATAAAGCGCGAATCTCTGTCTGATACAATGCTGACTGGTATGCCGTGCAATCTCATGATCTGTCTCATATATAAGTCAGCTAAAGCTTCTGTAGACTGGCCAACTCTAAAAGGTATAAAATATGTTGATTTGGTGAGTCGGTCCACTATTACCCACATTGCATCTCTTCCACTTGGACTCTTGGGAAAACCCGTGACGAAGTCCATAGTGATGTGCTCCCACTTCTACTCTGGAATTGAAATTTGGTGCAATAATTTTGCTGTCCTCTGGTGCTCCGCCTTTACATATTGACATACCAGACATTTAGCTACAAAGCGAGCTATCTCTCTTTTCATTCCATGCCACCAAAAGTGTTATCGTAAGTCACGATACATCTTGGTGCCTCCAGGATGAATAGAATAAATCAAACTATGAGCTTCTGCCATCAGCTTCTGTCGAATCTCTCCATTTGGAACATAAAGACGATCACCACATCGTAATGTCCCATCCTCATGAATGCGCAATCATGCCTGCTCTCCTGCCTTTGTCCTTTCCTTCAGTCTCCTGAATCTGGCGTCTATAGGCAAAGCTGCCTTGATCCTCTCTACTAATGATGATTGTACTTACAAGTTGGCTAGTGTCCCATCTGCTCCGGGTAATATCACTTCAATGCCAAGCTCTTGCAAGTCCTCCAATAATTTCCTCTGTGCTGTTAAGAAGTAAGCTGCTGATTTTCGGCTTAACGCGTCTGCTACAACGTTAGCCTTGCCTGGGTGATAATTTAGCTCCAACTCAAAATCTTTCATCAACTTGAGCCATCGACGTTGCCTTATATTTAACTCCTTCTGCGTGAAGACGTACTTGAGGCTTTTGTGGTCTGTATAGATCTTCACTCGTTCCCCATATAAGTAATGTCTCCATAGCTTCAGAGCAAATACAACGGCTGCAAGTTCCAAGTCATGAGTCGGATAATTCTTCTTATGTACTCGTAACTATCTAGATTTATATGCAATCACCTTGCCATGCTGCATCAATACGCATCCCAAGCCTTTCACTGATGTGTCACTGTAGATCATATAACCTCCTGATCCTGACGGAATAGTCAATACTGGTGTTGTAGTCAGTCGTTTCTTCAACTCTTCAAAGGCGGCTTGACACTCATCGATCCATATGAATTCTTGATCCTTACAAGTCAAACGAGTCATAGGTGCTGCTATCCTTGAGATGTTTTTCACGAACCGTCGGTAATATTCCGTAAGTCCAAGGAAACTCCTTACCTCTGATGCTGATTTAGGAACAGGCCATGTCTTAACTGCCGAGATCTTTTCTGGATCAACAGAAATACCATCTCCTGTAATGACATGCCCAAGAAATGAGACTCTGTCCAAGAAGAACTCACATTTACTGAGCTTTGTATATAACTGCTCTCTCCTCAAAGTCTAGAACAATCTGCATGTACTTCTCGTGCTCCTCGTGGCTCTTCGAATAGACAAGTATATCATCAATGAAGACGACCATGAACCGGTCCAAGTACTGGTGGAAGACTCGATTCATCAAGTCCATGATGATAGCTGGAGCATTGGTCAATCCAAATGGCATGACCAAAAACTCGTAATGCCCATATCTTGTTCTGAATGCGATCTTCAGAATGTCCTACTTCCGTACCTTCACCTGGTGATATTTCGATCTCAAATCTATCTTCGAGAATACCTTAGCTCCACTAAGTTGATCAAATAAGTCATCAATGCATGGCAATGGGTATTTGTTCTTCACAGTCACTGCAACGTACTGACCCATCCTTCTTTGGTACAAACAACACTGGTGCTCCCCAAGGTGATGCACTCTGTCGGATAAAACCTTTCTCTTCTAGTTCTTTCAACTGTGCCTTCAGCTCATCCATTTCCTTCTTCGCCAGTCTGTAAACATGCGATGCTATAGGTGCTGCTCCGGGTGCTAATTCAATTGAAAACTCTACGTCTCTGTCTGGGGGTAGTCCTGGCAATTCCTCTGGAAAGACGTCTAAAAATTCTGAAATAATAGGATGATAGACAACATCGTCTATTGCAAGCTGCATACCATCAAGTATTTCTATAGAACCTCATGCAAACTCAAGTTCAGGCTGGCCTGGTACCTTAAAAAGAATGCTTCCTCCAAAATAATCGAAGAAAGCGTGGTACTTGCTTAGCCAGTCCATTCCAAGCACAATATCAAAATATGGCATAGGAAGGACTAAGAGTTGGGCGTTCATCTCTCTGCCACGTATCACTATAGGATCCGATCTACAAATTCGGCTAACTGGTACAACTCCTCCTCCGGTAATAATTCTAACACAACTAGATAAATGTGTAGAAGCAATGTTGTGTTTGGCAATAAAACTAGGTGATATGAATGAGTGGGTGGCTCCCGTATCAAATAATGTCACAGCAGGAAAAGTAAAAGCAAGGGTAATACCTGCTATGACATCCACCTCATGATCCATGTCATCTATCTCCAATGCAAAAGCTCGTCCGTTCCTCTGCGACTGTCCATGTCCGGCCCTCATATACTGATCCTCCTGGGTAGGTAGCGGTGGTCCTCTCTGAAATCCTCATGCTGCTGGGGGTCGAGGTGCTCCTGGTCCAGTCATCTGCTGAGTTGGCTTCGGTGCTGGAAGCACTAGTCTCTGAACTGGCGATGGAAGTGTCTGCTGCATTGGGCAGTCTCTCGCCAGGTGCTGTCCGGAGCCACATCTCATACACTGACCCAAGCAGGTCCGACAATCCCTCAAAATATGTCCGATTCTTCCACAATAATTATATTGGGGTTTCTCCGGAATATGGTACAGTCCGGCTTTGTATTGCTGATGCTGCTGTGCCAAGGGACATCTGATAGGTCCTCCCTGTTGTGTCCTTGCCGGTCCCTGCTGTGCCCTTGCTGTTACTTGTTGTGTCCTCAACTGACCTTCCTTTCCTCTGTTGATGGTTTCTTGCAATCTGGCTTCTGTCAGTAACTCGGCATAAGAGATCCGGGACTGTGAGCTTGTGTAATGTTGGAGCTCCTGAGTCAGTCCGCAATAAAACCTCTTAGCCTTAGCCAAGTCATCTGGTATCAAAGCAGCGCCATATTTGCTGAGTCAACTAAACTCGGCATCATACTCGTCCACTGTTCGGTTCCCCTACTCCAAGTGAAGAAACTGATCGTACAATGCATCTCTGACGGTGTCCGGAAAGTACTTTCTCTCAAAGTATTCCAAGAACTGCTCCTAAGTCTGGCATGTACCCAACTGGCGTTCCATGGATTCCCATCAGTGATGAGCACTACCATCTAGAAGCGTCCTTACACCCGTCATCCATAGGTCCGTAGGTAACTGCGATACCTCCAATAGCTTCTGCGTATGAGTGATCCAGTTGGTAGTCTCCTCCGGGCTCTCAGTGCCTTTGTACGGCCTCGGACCCATCTAAATAAAGTCCTTTACTGAAACAACTCTAGCTCGAGGTACTGGAGCTAGTGCTTGGGCTGGTACAGTAGCCTGTGCAACCATCCTCTCAAGTACTGCCAAAAATTCTTGCCTCTGCTCGGCTGCCTACTGCCTGTGTTCCTGCATCATCATCTGAAAGAATTGGAACAACTGCGCTTGGCCATCTTGCGGTGCCGACGAAGCTGGAAGATTTCTAATAGGTGAAGAGGGAAGATCAGATGGAACTGGAGTGTGAGTCTTTCCACCTGGCCCCGGAAGTCTAGGAAGCGTTGGGGTCCCTCCTTGAGTCTGACCATTAACTCCAGAAGTTGTGTCGCCATCGGTGGCAGTATATCCATTTTGCATATCCATCTCTCTGCAGGTGATGTACGAAGCGATTAGAAGAAGTACAGGAATCAAACAGGATGCAAGTATTAAATAGAAAAGATGAGTTTCAGTCAAGCGTGGATGAGATCCTTATACTCTATTCCTATACGTAGGCTTGTTCGGTACAGTGACGTAACCGAAAAAAAATATTCTCGACCTGCATGGGCCACCACAAAAACATGTCACGCCCTAGTCCCAAAATATGTAGGACTAGGAATACGTAACACGCCAGCCGTATGTATACGAACTCCAATATATGGAAACCATATACACACGTACGTTGTACATGAATATCCAATCCACGGTGGTAATATACTGTCATAATAAGTCACACGCAATCTATATCTCATCCACAGCACAAATAATAGATAAATGGAAAGCAATAACTGAATATCAAATAAGCAGTCTCAAAGTATGATAGTCGGATGGAAACAAATCAACTGCAATCGACTAAACCAAAACTACTAAAAAGAGAAGAGAATAAACTCCAATATCAAAATAAATGTCTCGAAAAGAAAAGTACAAAATCTCTAATGTCTGAATGAATCACAGATAATCCGAAGGTAAGACCTCCTCAGTCTGATAGGTAGCGTCAGGTCCAGGTCCATACTCCTGCGGATACTCCTGCTCATCTATGCCTGGAAAGGGACCAGGTCCTCAGAGGAACATAACAAGATACATATAAACATGCCAGTAAAGTACTAAAATATAAACATCCAAAGGGGGTCGCCTAACCTTCTAAGTTAACGCAGTTAAGAACAACTTTCCCCACAAGTGAGCTATCTGGCTGAAAACTGAGATTGGCATGGTTCTCTCGGAGATCCAGGGGCCTAAAAGGCATGTCGTCTTTTGAACGCCAGAGGCCCGCCTGATAATATATAATATATAGTGGTCATCACCACCCGTATCTCCGGCAGAGAATCTGGGCGCACAATAGAAAAAGTGCAAAGGAGCTCAAATGCGGTACTTGTTGTTCTCCCCACCCCATGCTCTAAGCATATCACATTCATGACACAAGAATACCTCTAATAACTGCCAGGTCTGCTAGCATACAAAGTTTTTAACGACAGTTATCCCTAGCGCACGTCCCACACGTACCGATGATTAGTCAATACGTAAGTCCGTGATCTATATGAGACTCATAACTCGTGTAAAAATGTGTCACAGTCAATAAAACCTAATACTGCCTCATGAAAATGGGGTGGTCTCATAAAGTAGGTCCAATGCACATACATAAATAAAAACATAGTACGACGACACCGTCGTTGCACCCAAGTTTCTTTGGACGCGCAATTTATATAACAGTTAAAATAAATGAATTAAATAACAGAAATAAACATGCATGCATCATATGGAATATAAATACAGTACAATATAGAGGTATACTTGCCTGGTAAGAAATCTGTAAAGTGTAAGCGTCCAAATGTCAAGGACACGGGATCTGGAACTAAGGCCTCCGAACAAACGTCTCCGGATGCTGAAATAGACATTACCAATATTTTTGGAATCAGCAAAATAGCTAAAAAGTACTTCCCTTTCGTCCAATTTGGACACAGGGGCAAGACGGTAATTTTAGATAAAAGTAGGGTCCACGTATGGCCTACTTTGCACCGAAAAATGTGGCAAAGATAACAGTCTCTAAATGGGACAAATTTAGGTCAAACAAACTCTAAATGTTAATACGAACCCAACGGTATGTCCAAATGTAGATTCCGATGGGCCGAACACAATTTTGCCGAAAAAGTCAACCGTGGGGTCCGCTAATTGGCGACTTAGTCAACTATCTCAGAATTGCGTGAAAGTTAGGTCATAGTACCAGCGTATTACCACGAGTCCAGTAGCGTAAATTTCGTCTCAATCTGACGAGCGTGCACAAAATGCGCGCGACTTTCATAAAAATTGCGACACGAAGATTATCCGCGGATATGGGCTGACTCCGACGCGCACACGCGTCCGAATCAGTTTTTGCGAACTCTCACTTGTCCAGGTATACTGCGCGCACTATTTGGTATACTTGGTACACGGCGGGGCGGTCCTGTTAGGCTGGGCGTGCTCCATTTCACAACTTTTAGAAATCTGAAAAAGTATATTTTGGGGGTTTTCAACGAATTTAATTCTACCTACATCAGTTAATAATTTAATACTATTTAACAAAAATTAAACTAGGTCAAGTGGTCTCCGCATACCAAAAAGAAAAATCAAATTCGGATCTCTGTGGTGGGAGATACGAATCCGGGAACATTGGTAGTTACCGCAGTTTTCTGCGATACCCAAAAATTATCATTTTCTGCCAACTTTGACGCCATTTTTGCCTAGGGTTACGCATTGTTCGAGGTCTACTATCACACAGATATTGAAGAGGGTTAAGGGGTGAGCATACCGCTGAAGACGGGGTCGAGTGTGGTTCAGCAAGGTGACGGAAAACTGTACGGGAACACATCTACTCTGTTGTTGAATTCTGTAGTTGCGCGGGGTGCGCGGGGTCGCGGTCGTCGGGGTCAGTTCTGGAAGGCCTGGGCGACGGTTCTGGATGCGGTGGCGGCAGTGTTCAGGTCTAGATTGGAAGAGGAGGAGAAAGGATGATCTAGGGTTAGGGTTTTGGTTGAAATATATGTTATATATAAGAGAGGAGAGGGGGGTTGTTCACGCGGCTTAAGGGGTTTTGCTACTTGGCTGCTAGCATCATAAGCTTAAGGGGTGCGGGTGCTGCTGCATATAGAAGGGTGTGGGCTACTGTTGCTAAACGCATGGGTGAGCGGGTTTTAGGAGTAGCGGGTAGGATGGTGTGGGTAGCGAGTCTAATGTTAGGAATGGGTTTGGATCCAATAAGGGATATATAATTGTTTTCTTTTTCTTTTCTAACTTTTTTTTTCTTTTATATATATATATATATATATATATATATATATATATATATATATATATATATATATACCCATAGAAAAATCTAGAATTATATTAATGCATACCATTAAGCTAGCAACTGTCCAAAGGGTCTCCTAATGAAATAAATTCGAAAAAATTTCTAATGGCCCCATAAATCCCCTAAGTTCACAAACACCTAAAATAAAAATTAAATAAAATCTATTTCTCCTAATTAGCCACTAATTACTACAATTATATTAATAATTAATTAAAAAGGGTAAATACAGTTTTTCAGGAATAGGGTTTTTACAGAAAGTGTATCACAAGCGGAGTATTCTCGTATAATTGGGAGCCTAATGTATGTCACGAATTGTATGCGACCAAACATAGCTCAATCAGTTAATAAACTGAGTTGATATACGAGTAATCCAGGGGAAAATCACTGAAAGGCAATCATGGGAGTACTCAGATATCTAAGATATACCAAAGATTATGGATTGCACTATACTAAATACCCAGTTGTACTTGAAGGATACAGTGATGCAAATTGGATATCTGATACTAAAGACTCAAAATTCACAATTGGATATGTCTTTACACGTGGAGGTGCAGCAATATCATGAAAGTCCTCAAAATAAACGTGCATAGCCAGATCAACTATGAAATCTGAGTTCATAGCTCTGGATAAAGCAAGTGAAGAAAAAGAGTGGCTTCAAAATTTCTTAGAGGATATTCCAATATAGCCAAAACCCGTACCAGCAATTTGTATACATTGTGATAGTAAATCTGCTATCGATAGGGCACATAGTCATATTTATAACGGCAAATCAAGACACATCAGGAGACGTCACAATACTGTTAGGCAACTTCTCTCTAATGGCATAATCACGATTGATTATGTAAAATCAAAGAAAAATCTTGCGGATCCACTAACTAAAGGTTTGATAAGAGAGCAAGTTTATAAGTCATCGAGGAGAATGGGCTTGAAGCCTATGATAAAATAAATTTCATAAAGGAAAACCCAACCTACTTGACTGGAGATCCCAAGATCTAGGTTCAAAGGGACAACCTAAATATGTAAAATTCTGAAAATGACACTGACGAATATTTAAATACTCCTACCATTCTCTAGGGTGACAAATAACAGTGTCACCTGCAAAGAATACTAGGGTAAGATTTGTTTTTAATTATTCCTATGACTTAAAATTCAAGTGGAATATAGCTGGATACTTTTGTTAGGAAGTCACCTATGTGAGTGTGGAAGTGGGGCCGCTTCTATGAGAATTATAAGGCTGGATTCTCTAAGAACACTCATGAAATAAAGCATATGTTCAGGGCCAAAATGAACAAATAAATAGAAGCAATTTTGGGAAAAGGAGTTGTGTGATATTTATTGATTCAAGTTTACAACAATAGCTGAACAGTTCAAGGCATCATGTTCACTGGATGGCTAGTAAACTCGATAAATCTTCTCAAGGGAAGGTTCAAGGCCAATAGTTACCTATCCTGATACAATAATTTTTTAAATGATCTCTTTCTCTCTCTCTCTCTCTCTCTCTCTCTCTCTCTCTCTCTTTTTGTCTGCACCGCGTCTACATTGAGTCTGCATTTTGTTTGCATTATGTACAGTGAAATATTCATTCATGTGGAGATTGTTGAAAATAATTAATAATTTAATTATTGAATGAATATTTTAATGGTTGTGTCTCTTTGAAATGAAACATTGTGTCCATTCCTTTGTGTCTCTTCATCATATATAAAAGAGTCATGAATCCAAGCAATTAATTCATTCATTCGTACACTCAAGTATCAAGTCCAAAAGAGAGACAACCAGTATTGCTTCGTCAGTTCCTATGGTTTGAAGTACTGCTACCGGAGGAGAAGCACCGTTGTATCCTGGGAGACTAACGTCATTAAACCGTAAGCACATGTGCGGGTCGAATATTGTCTTAAGGACATTGAATCAAGTTCAAGTCTCGGTTTCGGTTAGATCGTTTATTTACAGTTTATTTATTTATATTTATTTGTATTTCTGATTATCTATGCATATAGAGAATATTTTCCTAACATTAAGTTCCTAAATATTACCGAATATTTAAATGCAAATTATCCAGATTTTTTTATGGAAATAAACCAAAGGAGACTAGCTACTCATTAGGGGATCTTACCCATTTAAGAGAAGTTACAAGGAATTACATCAAAAGAAAGCTACCGTTCGCTGCTGAATCACACTCCAAAAACCTAATATATGTAACATGCGCCACATCTACATGTATATGTATATAGACTTTGGATTGCGTTGACAAGGAACCTCAGCCGACAGACATCCTACGTGCCGCGATCACGACACGGGACGTCGGCGAGCGGGGGAGGACCCGATAGGGCGTGTGTGCCCTCCCACAACGGCTCGGGGAAGCCGGCAGACTACAGAAATACTGCGGTGCCGAGCTCGTCGTCGTGAGCTCCTCCTCCGCTGTGTCCTCGTCCATCTCCCACAACACGCGCTCGAAGTGCCCGACGTCGCACGGGAGCTCTATAGGCCCGTCCCTAGCGTAGCCGTACTCTGCCTCGGCCTCCTCGAGGAGCTCTCGGAAGAGAGGGTGGTTGACGCAGTCGGTCCGGATGACGAATCGCTCCTTTCCGGGGCCTACGTAGACGGCCATGCAGCCTTTCGGCTTCTTGTGGCTTCCGATCGACCGGCACCGCTCTAGCGTCTTGTTGATCAGCCCTTTCTTCGCTTTGATCTCCATAGGATCGATGATCAATATATTCAAAGATGGATGGATGATATAGTAAGGAGAGCTGTGCACTTGGATAGTTAGTTACCCTCTATCATAGACTTGGTGGAGCATGGGATGGGCTCTAGGGACTATTGAGTTACTCATGCGTGAAATGAAAGGGGTGAGGAAAGAAGTGTGTTTGAAGAGGAAAATTTATAGAGAAGGGGAGGAGGAGGAGGGAATGGCGGTTGGAAAACACAACTAGAGAAGATGTGGGGTTGTTGCGTCTAAGCAAGGAGTACTTTGTGGGAGAGGTGTACTTAGAGGAGGGGTTATATGTTGAATGAGTTCTTATTTGTCTTCTCCTTATCGCTAATTAATTTCCTAAGGTTTATGAGTATGTCAACGGCTATTAACCATACCTAACCCTAACCCTTATTTTATTTGTTATAGGCGTCTTTCTCAAGCAAGCGACCCAATCAATGGCTGCTTGGTGAGCTGCGAGATCTATAGTTATAACTTCCCTGAGAAAAATACTTCTTTGACGCCCAGTTGATGCACTCTTCTATGCATGCATATACTCTACAGGTGACAAATATTTGTGAGCCCTGGCATTTTTTTACTGTATTCGTGACTGCTTCAATTTGAAAAAACGTCAGTAAAGTATCTCTTTACCTAATCACCTTGTCCTTACTTATGTTTACGTACTAGGGGCGCCAGCTAGCCAGGACAAGCTGGATGACGACCCAGGACCCAAGGGTCGACCGAGAGGGCGAGCGAGTTGGACGACCATCGTAGAACCTTCAATAGGTAAGACCTCCAAACATAGCCCAATGTTGATTACTAGTCCAGTCAGACCTTGTAATGGAAAGGTCCAAACATGCTCTACACCTGAAGTAATACTCCGTAGTAATAACTTTAGGGGGAAGACGGTCCAAAGGAGACATGTATCCATTTATACATAGTAAGCTTTATTAACCAAAATAGCAATAACATAGTTCAAACCATAGATCAAGAAATGATCGAGAGAGTCATTACCACGAGACCCAACTAATTTACTTGTTATGGGTAAAACGAGATATGAGCCATAGACTCATATTCCTATATAAGCCATGCACATGTGGACCAATAGAAATAGACTCTTACATCCCATGTGCGTCCATGTGCACTACTACACTTCATTTCTATTGGTCCACATGTGCATTTACTCATGTAGGAATATGAGTCTATAGCTCATATCCCGTTTACCCTTTTTTAAATATATTTTATTATTCTAACAGTTGATTTGTTCTTTTGTTTTCAAATGATCTTGTTTTTATTGGCCTTGCTTGACTGTTAGGAAAACGATAATAGGGTTACTCAACTAAGTTACTTTTTATAATTTTTTATTTGTTAATATTTTAGAAGATTTCATTAGTTAAATTGATTAATAGGTATCCAAGAAAACAAAACCATACATTTTGTTTAGAAAAATTGAATATTTTTTATTTAACCGTTCGAGAGGCCTTGCTTTCAAATCTCGTCCTAAATCTCGAGAGTTCTTGGACCGCCCTGCAGGACCCAATGGCTAAAGGGACATTAATATAGACGTATCTAGAATATAATAAGAATCTATTATGGATCACCCTCATTTGGAAAGAGTTTGTTGTTGGGTTTAGACGTACACTACTAAAATACAGAGATTTAGCGACGGAATATTGGCGACGGCTGATATCTGACGCCAAATAGCGACGTCACAGTGGCATTATAACGACCCAATATAATAGATCAGAAATTTAATATGATTCCGTCGCCAGGTCATCGCTATGTCGTCATTGGATTGCGCCACATTATGCAAAAACTACGCGGTAAACCTTTACGACAGATTGACGACGACTACTCGATTGCGGCAACGTACTAGGATATCGCTGGTCCGTCGCCTATGACTGTGCCCTAAGTTAAAAGAAAACGCGGTCGATCAAAATTTAACATTTCGATCGACCGCTTTCTCTCTCATATCTTATTCGACTTTCCCTCTCTCCCTCTCTCCCTCTCTCCGGCGTTCACCTTTCCCGTTGTCCCCTCTCTCTGGCGACCCCCTTCCTGTGGTCCCCTCTTCTCCGGTGATCCGCTTCCTATGGTCCCCTCTCTCAGCTCCGACGTGGTTGTGCCCACTCCCCTCCGTGCATGTTCTCCCTCTCGGCTCCTCCGTACCCCCTCCTCCTTCGTCGTTTTCCCTCCTCCTCCAACGTGTCCCCTCCTACTGTAAGTTCTAGATCATTTGATCTCTCAATATATGTTATTGTCGACATTTAGGGTGTACCATTTGGGGATGATTTATGTGATAATTTCTTGTTATTAATCGATATTTTTGGATAATTTATTATTATTGCTCGAACTACGTGATCTGAAACTTTGTCATCGTATTTGTCGTAGAACTTGTTGAGGCTTGCAGTACAGATTTAATATGAGAATAGTTGTACAGACTTTGTAATAACTGTGATTATATATGTGGCTGCATAGTGAGTGTATGATATATTAGTGTGATTATATGAGGTTGAGTGGCTAGGTATCAATGTATCCATGATATGTGGATGTGAGAAAGATAAGAGGTATTTGGCACAGTATGTTACGGGTATATGAGTGTGAGGATAAGTAGTATCAGTGAGTACTAAGCTTTTGGGGGTAGAGCTCGGGTCTGTAGGTGTTTGCAACTTTGGATGAACAACAATCATAGAAAAATGAGTTCATAAGATCAAAATTTAGATTATCATAGCATGTCCTAGCTTCAACTAAAGCACATCATACAAATTAATTAGAAAATTTGGATTACTTCTTTAAGAAGCAAGGACTTGGCCCAATAACGGCGAGGCATAGTCCATGCAGCCATTTGACTGGCGAAGTAGAGACCATGAGCCATAGATAACATTGACTGTCCTTCGGTCTCCATCCCTCGGCAATGATGATACCACAACCCATCACTAGATTTTATATTGTGAGCTGATGTCTTAGCATTACATTATGTGGGTTCATCTTAATTATGTTATATCCTTCATATACTACATTTGATACGAACATATACTACACTGATGACAGAACTTAGATTATTCACACTAATGTATGCTAGAATAAATTTTGGATAGTGTTTTGAGCCATCGATAACCAAATTTATGTCGATACTATGCGAAAAGGCATCATATTGAACAAATATCGATGTTGTAACTTTCACCTTTTTTTTTACTTTCTGCTATGGTAGAATACACAAAGTATGAATTACAATGCTTTTAGAATGCCCATATAATATCGATATAAACCATTGCAGGAGATATAGAGGGTCCGACTCGTCTGTGATAGCAAATCAAGCTATTCAAGTCTACTATATAAGTTACCCAAGGCATCATAGAGATCGATTTGACTGGTGGGTGGCATGTAATACTAAAGCTAGAAATATGTTCAATGTTGGAGACCTAGCATACCAGGAAGACCAGGTCGAAGAGCCTCAATATTTGGGATAGCAGTCGGAAGAAGATATCATGGATAATATTGATGTTGAAGCTATTGTCGAAGAAAATAGAGGGAAGGAAGAGGTTGATATACAAGACTTAGCTCAAAACCACATAATTGGCCTTGTCCAGTACCAGGAAGACATCTCTGAAGAAGAAGAAGAAGAAGAAGATGAAGAAGAGCTTGATGAGGATGATGACGACGATAACGATGATGACGATGACGATGACGATGATGACGATGACGATGACGATGATGATGACGGTGTCGATGATTAGATTACCTATGTTGTCCACATGCTCTACCTAGAGATGAAGTTTGATTTTGTTACTAAAAACACTTCTATCTCTTACTGAAAATACTTCTATCTCAGTTTTCATAGATGTTTTGTTGGTTAGTTCTATTTATTAGATGTCTATCTTGTTGCTTAGTTCTATTCATTAGATGTCTATTATGTTGCTTAGTTCTATTTATTAGATGTCTATATATGTGAATCATGATCATAGATGGCTGGTGGTCGTGGTTGTGGTTGTGGTCGTGGTCGTGATCGTGGTGATCATGGTAATATTAGTCGTGGACGTGATCGAGGTGGTCGTGATCTTAAACTACCTGGGGATAGATTATCTCCTTGATCACATAATCCTGATACCTTCTCATCGGTCGCAGGAACCTCTACTCTACCATCGGCTACAGGAACATACACTCCGCCCTTTGTCGTATACGTCCCCGGCACTCCATCATCAGCTTATATGCCCCAGTCATCATATGGTGCAAATTCTGGCACCCCATCGTCTGTTCGTCCAATAGATACTCCGATAGTTGTACGATGGGCCCCGGAGTATCCGGACTTAGAGTATGATGCTAGTGGTCGGTATATCCCTCGATCGGGTGGTCCTTCGACACAACCAGAGAGACCGGAGGGGCAGTTCAGAAAGGAGCTTTGGCCCGCGACCAAAAAGCTGTAAGTAAATTTATATGTTTCATCTGATACAGTTAATTTTATATGTTTTATTTATTTATTCAACTAAATAATATATTGTTATTTCTTTGTAGGTTTTTTTCCTACAGTACTACTCCAGTACTTGAAAAAATTATTAGGGGAACTACCACGACCCCTACCTTAGATTCTTCGATGTGCCGCCTGACATACAGTATATATGGCTTGACCAGATGAATGTATATGCGATATTTTCTGTTATTCTATTTATTAATTATTTATTAATCTATTTGTATTAATTGTTAATTAAATTTGTATGTCAGAAAAACTATTGGTGGCCCGAGCATCTCGATGCAGAGATCAGAAAGACATATCGCTGTGCCTGTAGCAAGAAGATGCGGGATGCGAAGGATTATTTACAAAAATAGGTAAATATTGGAAAGGGCAGGAAACCCTGGATCCGTGATAATTTTGGGGAGAAGATGTAGAAGGAGCTCGATACTCCTGAGTTCAAGAAGAGGTCCGAGCAAGGAAAGAAGGCATGATCTCATGGGAGTCTCCATATTAGTGGATCGATCCCCATATCTATGCACCATCGAAACCTGGTAAGATAACACGAAGTACTTAAATATTTTATTATATAGTTAAATAACATTAATTATCAAGATAATATATTTTCTTAATATTTTGTACACAGGCAGAGAAGCTGGCAAAGGAGGGGGGAGATCCCTCTAGTATCAGTTTCGCCGATGTTTTTGAGTACACGCACAAGAGAAGGAAGGACGGGAGCTACGTGGACGAGAAGGCCAGCAAGACTGCTGTAAGTATTTTAATTTATATTATAAGTTAGAATAATATGAGTATTAGAATTTATATTACAAATTAGAAGTCCAATAGAAAATTAAGCACGTATCATTATATAGGGTGGAAGAGAGTGTCGCTGAGTCTTCGTCCGCCATAACGTCCTCTTCCATGACCGCTCGGACGAACGACCTTTTTGTACAGGTCATTGGCGGAAGAGGGAAAGGATGACGCGTCTACGGCACTGGCTCCTTGGCATCACAGATGTCAGTATACTCGGACCTCTACCCACGACGTCTTTTGCTGTGGCATAACCTGATAGGATAGAGCAAATTGTTACGGCGATGACCACTTTGCAAGCCATGGTAGTAGGTATGTAGGAGTCGATCAGCAACATCCAGGCCTCCATGTAGCATGGTTCTTTCGGTGTTCGTGCTCCTCCCGTTGTTGTTCCTAGTGCCACGATATCTGGTCCTTCGGGTGCCTCTGCTCCTTTTGCTGCTGCTTCTGGCCCTATTATATCTGCTAACGCATTGATGAGACTCCTAAATTTTTTGCCACCGGAGGCGTTAGGTTCACTACCATCAGAATTAGTAAATAAAATTCCTTCGGACGTCCTCGAACGTTTGCGTGACTAGGAAATACCGCTAGATCGGTAATTTTCTTTATATTTAATATTTATTTGTGTTGTAGTAATCACGGACTTGTGGATATTATTTATTTGTGTGGTCGTAGACTTGTGGATGTTGTTCATGTAATTTGATTATTTTATTTGGACTTGTGGATGTTGTTCATGTATGCGATTAATTTTATTATGTTAATTATATGTCTTTTCTGAATTATGTCTCATGTGTGTTTCCAGCGTGCGTTTGTGCCGTTGAAGGTCCGATTGGACGAAAATTCTATAGCGGATTGTGCTGGGTGGTTGATATATTGATAGTATTTAACATATTTTATATAAACCAAACATGCTGGGATATCTGTATTTAAAAGTTTTTTTTGCAGTTATTTATAAATTAACGATGAACACCCGTCGACTTAGCAGCTACCTACGACGTACTTGCGACACGCTAGCGACGGATACAACTGTCGTCAAGTAAATTTTTATTCTTGGGCGACGGATTACCTACACATGTCGACGAATAGGCAACTTTCTCCCGACAATAAGTAATATCGTTATTCCGTCACCAACTTGGGTGTCAGACTTTTTTTTGAGTATCAGGAACATAAATAATATCGCTATAACGTCGCAAACCCGATGCTATTTTTGATACAAATTCGTCACTATCTAGACGTCATTATAAACTAAATTACTATCGTATATACGTCGCTAAAGCACCGCTTAATGAATCCGTCGCTGAAATATTTCATAGACGTCAACAAAATCGACATCAAAATTATGCCAGTTTGCAATCAAAAATTCGACTGATTGGCGACGGAATCTTTTAGCGACGTGACATTTACCGATGGATATTTTTCGTCTAAATATGGTCGTCGGGTTGTCGCTAAAAGTGAATAGCGATATTTTGGCGATGAAAAATGACGTCACTATTCCTCTATATTTTAATAGTGGTATACTTCCACCTGGATACAACAAAGTCTTGAGCGACAACAAATCTGAATCTTTTCTTCTTATTGAGTAGTAGTAACTTGTGTTATGCTTGATTTGTTGTTGTTGTTGTTGTCGTTGTTGTTGTTTTTGTTTTTGTTATTTGTGACTTGGGTATACTTGAGTTTATATACTATCTGTCACTACCCAATTCTAGAAAATAGGGTTTTTTTTTTATTTTTTATTTGATAAATAGTGGATTGTATTTAATTAATTATATTTATATTTATTTGGTGCTTGTCTTATTTTTATTTTGATTGTTTTAGGGTTTTGGCTAGCCTGGACCCATGTCAGACCCTAGTGGACCCATGTCCGACCCAGCCCACACCCTTGTAAGAATTATTTTGGGACTTAGAATTATTTATTATATTTTTAGGAGGTTAGTTGGAGAGTTTTGGAGCTAGTTTGAGTGCTTTTGGAACCCGAAACCCAAAACCTAGTTAGGAGGACATTTTGGACCTTTGTACATGTAAACCCCTATTTATTTACATGGCCGGCCCCCCTACCTACCCCACCCGATCGTGAGCATCCAGCAGCAGCCCCCTCTCTCTTCATTCTACTTCTTCTTCTTTATTTCTTCTTCTCCATTTCTTCTTCCTTCTTCCTTCTTCTTCAAAGTAAGTCTCTTCTTCCATTTTTCTTCTTTCTTCTTCCATTCCTTCTCCTTAAGCTAACCCTAACCTTGCTTTTTCCCCAACCTAGGTGTGAGGAGCTTAGATCTAGTGTGGGAGCTAGAGTTGGTGGCTTGGAGCTTGAGGGAGGTGATTTCTAGGGGTTGTGAGACTTTGGCCTTGGGATTCCAACTCCCAAGAGGTAAAACCTAACTTTTCCCTTCCTAATTATTTTTGTGTAGTGTAATTAGTGTTGTAGAACCTTCCTAGACCCTAACCCTACCCATAGGAGGAAGTTGGAACTAGTTTGGGTGAGTTTAGAGACTTTGACATTAGGTTTTGTGTCGAATTCGGGTGGAATCCAAATTTGGCCCAATTTTGGATGATGTCCTAGGTTAGATGGACCTAGGTAGACGTTGTCGGGTGTCTAGAGGGTGAGTGCGTGTCTCCGTTAGGACATGGGAAGCCGTGTCGCGGAGAAACGGACGTTTCAGGCGAAATTGGGGCTTTTTGTCGTCGCCGATTCTAAGTGCATGCGCGTTTCCGCCACGGGCCTAGAATCGACATGGGAGCATATTTTCTAGGATCTAGACATCGTGTAGAGCGTGTGGGTAAATTTTGGGCCGATTACGAGTTCGTTTAGTGTGCGTTTCAGGAGGTTTTCCGAGCCGCGCACCACGTGTTCGTCGAAATGACCGAACGGCCATTTCGACTTGGTTTCCTCGTTTCGGGCTTGTGCGCGCGTTGGGTTAGTATCGGGGAGTGTGTGCTAGATTTTTCGAGTTATATTTTATATATTTTAGGGTATTGGTGAGTGTCGGGGTCGTTGGGCGTGAGTGGGGCGTGTGGTTTGGGTGTTGTTGTGTGTTGTGTTGTGTTAGTGTATATGTATCTATATATATATATATATTTATATATATATATGTATGTGTGTTTATATATATATATATTTATATGTATGTGTGTATTTAGATCTATGTGCTTGTGTGTGTATATGTCTATGTGTATATATATATATACGTATATGTGTAAGTGTGCTTGTGTGTGTGTATATGTATATATATATTTTGGGTGTATGTATATATATATATATATAGTTGAGAGTGTGTGTAGATATATATATATATTAAGTGTATATATATATATGTAGCTATGTATATATATTTATGTGTGTGTGTTTTGTTAGTGTTGTGAGTGTGTGTGTGTATTAGTGTGTGAGTGTGTTAGTGTGTGTGTTAGAGTGTGTAGATGAGTGTGAATATATATATAGATAGCTAGTTATATATATAGATATATATGTATGTATATATATATATATAGAGTGATATATATATGTATATATATAGGTGTGTGTGTGTGTGTATGTGAGAGGAAGGGGGGGGGGCGGAACCTGCTGCAGCAGCAGCCAACAGGCAGCCAGCCACTGCAGCAGGGAGCTGCAGCAGCAGCAGCATGTAGAAGCCCAGCAGCAGCAAGAGCAGCAGTAACAGCAGTAGAAGGAGCAGCTAGCAGCAGTAGTAAGGAGCAGCAGCAGCAGGAATAAGAGCACCAGCAGTAGCAACAGCAAGCCAGGCAGCAGTAGCAGCTAGGTAATAGATATATCAATAGATAGATAGTTAGGTAGATAAGATAAATAGATGTCTAAGATAGATTAAATAGATAGATGGATAGATAATAACTTAGATAGATAGATAGTTACTTAGATAAGTAGATAATAGGTAGATAGTTAGATTTATAGATTATAGATAGGTAGATAGCTAGATACTTAGATATACCTATCTGAGATATAGATATCTATATACCTATAGTTATATATATATCTATAGATATCTTGATAGGTATATATATATATATATATATATATATATATATATATATATATATATATATATATATATATATATATATATATGTTATGATTAGGTAAGGTAATGGGTATTTGGGTATATGTGTGTGGATATATATGTATATAGGTAGATACCTACTTAGATATATATAAATATGGTAGATATCTATATTATCTAGCCTAGATTAATAACTAGGTGCATAATTAATAGCTAGATAGCTAGTTAGAGGGTTTTAGAGCGAAACCTCAATACCTTGAGATACCGAGGTATCTCGATACCTTGAGATATTCAAGGTATTGAGTTTCGAGCGGGGTATTTGAGCATTAGCCTAGAAAATATCTTGGAATGATTTTTATATGTTTATATATATATAATTACGCGTGCTAGCATAGGTTTTAGCGGGTTTAGGCGGGGTGCGTGGCCTAGGGCGAGGTATCGGATACCGAGGGTATCCCGGTATCTCGATTAGGCGAGTTTGTGAGTTTAGTAGCTTAATGAGCTCGGTTTGACCTAGAATTTCAGGGGCACCCTTGTTTGACCTAGCTTTGACCAAATTTGTCCTCGTTGACCGTAAAAGTCAATGTTTGACCTAGTTTTGACCTAGAGTTGACTTTTTGGACCCCGGGTTGACTTTTTGACCCGAATTTTACCGGTTTGACCCGTTCGACCTAGAATAGCCCTAGAAGCCTGTTTTTAATTATTTTATAATAGTTTAAATGCTTAGAACCCTGTTTAATTCTGATTTTCGTATTAGGTCCTTGTGACACCGGTCCGGATCTCGATCCTCATCAGTTGCTCAGGACATCAGGCGAGTACCTACCTCTGATAGTTTCCATTTCATGATAGCGTTTATATCACCTGTTCTAGAACTGTAATACTTGATTCTGACACATTGTTACACGAGCTGGTACTAGTGGATCCCGTCATGAGATGCTATCCCCCTTACCGTGTTCAGCGGGTACTCTATCACGTGTATTTCATCATGTGCTTCGGGTATTGATTCTCATGTTCTATCATGTGCTTCTTGTGCTCTCGCCTTCGTGTGCGCGAGCTATTATCATGTACGTAGCGTGTTGTGGTTGGATCCAATGGTATTAGTGGGGGAGGGGAGTAGGAGTTGGTTATATGATCAAAGCCAAACAGTATTCATGTGTATGTCGGTTATGCAACTCACGCATAACGGAGTTATCGTAGTGACTTTCATGTGCAACCTAAGCCGATCATATAACGAACTTGTGCTCAAGGCACTTAGCTAGTATTCATGTTTCTCACCTGCAGTTACTTTTCCACTACTTGTATCGTTCTCCAGTTTACATTGCAGCTACTTATTGTGCTCCAGCATATATTTATTTCCTGTGCATCTTGATTACTTTTCTATTGCTCGTCATATACACCTTACCATGTATTTGGAGTTGCTTTCAGAGTTATGTACTTCGCTCCAGTCCTGACTGGACATATTTTTTCCAGAGGATCCTGAGGACTATTGCCCGACGTTCTACGGGCCGGGTGTTGACGACTGTTGTGACCCCGAGATCGAGGAGGAGTGCGCCGAGGAGACGCCGATAGCACCCTAGTTAGCTAGGTGGGTTCCTGGATTATTTCCAGTGGTTTGTATTGTGGATGACTGTACTTGTTCTTTTGATGCTGTGATGTTGTAGCTATTTTAGCTTGGACTGTATTATTTTGGATTGTCTTGCTCTCTTTGGTTCTGTTTCTTTGTTTATATCATATCGTGCTTTATTTCTTCCCCTAGTTTCTGTGATTGAGAGATTTCATATATATATTGGGTGGTTGCCCTCCTTTTGGAGAGAATTTTATTCACATATATATATTGTGTGGTTTTGCCCTCCTTTTGGAGAGGTCATGCCGGATTTTTCTGTGAGTTATCTAGATAGTTGGTTGACCTAGAATGGACCTTTACAGCGTTCTACCGCCGATTCTGCGGCGTAGGCTGGACGTACCCACGGCTCATGCCCGATTTTTGGGTGCGGGTCGTGACACATTTTTGGTGGTGGCCCATGCAGGTCTAGTTTTTAGGTTACCTGCAATAGGATATAGGAGATAGGCTGAGAGAGAGTGTGCTCAATCACAACTAGGACTCTTCCTGCTTCCTTTTGCTATCTTTAATTTTTCCTGAAATTATTTTCTTTTGCAATATTACTGTCCTTCTTTGATGATATCGTTTCTTGCACTATATTGACTTCTTTTGATCTGTGTTCAGGATGCCTCCGAAGACCAGATCTCAGCGCACCGCCCCAGCAGCTGCCACCGAGAGGTCTGCCACCTCTCGACCTGCTCGACTTCCGGCAGCCACTACCGCTCCACTCGCCACTCCTGCGGTTGAGGGAGCGTCAGTTTCTCTCGGAGATCCCCTTACTCCCATTGATCCGAGAGCCACCCAAGTTGTTCCGGTGGTACCTCCTCCACCACCGCCTGCGCCAGTGGATGCTACGCAGTTGTTCGCATTCTTCCGAGAGATGATGGATGTGCAGCACCGCCAGACAGATGTTATAAGGATGGGCATTGAGAATGCTCATCAGGTGGCTATGACAGTGGTTGACAGAGTGGCTCAGATCCAGCCACAGCCAGAGCAGGCTCAGTATCCTAGGCCGGGTACTATCATCGATTTTCAGAGGATGCGGCCTAAGGAGTTCCGCGGCACAGAGGGGATCCTGTAAGCCGACGACTGGATCGAGCATATAGAGGGCATTTTTAGGCTGGCGATGATCCCAGCCAGCATGCAGATCGAGGCAGCGGGCAGCCAGATGTTCGACCTTGTCCTCACTTGGTTCCGCACAGATACGCGGATAGCAGCTCCGGGATTGACTTGGGAGGCTTTCAAGAAGCTTTTTAAGGAGAAGTTCTTTCCGGATGTGGCTCTCAGTGCTTTAGAGAGTCAGTTCGAGGCGCTCATCCAGGGGAGTATGTCAGTGGACGAGTATGCAGCGGAGTTCTGCCGTCTGGGCAGATTTGTTGAGGGGTTGTCTGAGGCAGCGAAGGCACGGAAGTTCCGCAAGGGCTTAGTCATGGCGGTCAAGTCCTTGACTAGGAGCGACCGTGAGGCGACCTTCGAGCAGATTATCAGCGACGCTCAGAGGGCAGAGGATGATTTAGAGCTGAAGACGAAGAGGGACAGAGACACTTCAGGAGCAGGTAGCAGTGCAGGCCCAGCCATGAGGCCATTCCAGCAGACCCAGCAGCACCAGGGTCAGGGTCGGGCGCCCTTCCGGCAGGCACCCCAGCAGCAGAGGCAGGGTCAGCAGCAGGGCCAGAGGCAGCCCATCGTTTGCCCTTTCTGTAGGAAGCCAGGGCATGGATGGGACATATGCAGAAAGAGGCTGGGCAGATGTTTATTGTGTGGCGCCGCAGATCACCAGCTGAAGGATTGTCCTTCAGCGCTTGCCCGTACAGCTCAGGACGGAGGAGCCGCTCAGAGGGCAACAGCCAGAGCACCTGCAGCGCAACAGAGAGGTCAGCCTTTGCAGACTCAGCAACAGAGGTTCGCCCAGCACCAGCAGCAGCACCGAGGAGGACAGCAGGGGCGAGCTTTTGCCCTGACAGTAGACGAGGTCGAGCCAGTTGGTGATGTTATCTCAGGTTCTGTTCTTCTTGATTCCATTTCAGCGCTTGCTTTATTTGATTCCGGTGCTTCCCATAGCTTTGTGTCTGTATCTTTTGCTGTTAGACACCATCTTGTTGCTGAACCTTTAGCTAGACTCTGCAAGATCATGACCGGGGGTGGTATCATCCTAGTCCGTGATGTCTGCAGAGACCGGAGAGTTACCTTGGGAGGCCGGGAGTTGAGTGTGTGCCTACTCGTAATGCCACTTCCGAGCTACGATATTGTACTCGGGATGGATTGGTTGAGTATGCATTGTGCTAGTATAGATTGTCGTGGAGGCAGAGTTTTGTTTAGTCCGCTAGGTGAGCCAGAGTTTCAGTTTGCCAGAGGAGCAGCGGAGCAGACCGAGGGAGTCTTCTACGGAGCCCTGGTGGTAGAGCCGAGGTCGCTACATCCACTAATAGAGGAGTATATAGATGTCTTTCCGGAGGAGTTGCCAGGGTTACCTCCGGACAGAGATGTGGAGTTCTCTATAGACTTGGTGCCAGGCGCGGAGCCGATATCCCAGCACGTCTATAGAGTCAGCAACAGTGAGCTGATAGAGTTGAAGAAGCAGGTGGATGAGCTACAGGACAAGGGATTTATCAGATCTAGTTCTTCTCCGTGGGGTGCTCCGGTACTTTTTGTGCCGAAGAAGGATGGGTCGATACGGATGTGTATCGACTACAGGGCTCTGAACAGCCTCACAATCAAGAACAAGTATCCGCTGCCGCGTATTGATGATCTTTTTGACCAGTTGAGCGGAGCGAGGGTGTTTTCCAGGATTGATCTGAGGACAGGCTACCACCAGGTGAAGGTCAGGAAGGAGGATATTCCGAAGACAGCTTTTCGGACCAGATATGGACAGTATGAGTTCTTGGTGATGCCGTTTGGGCTGACTAATGCCCCGGCAGTGTTCATGAATCTGATGAACAAGGTGTTCCATCAGCATCTGGACAGGTTTGTGGTGGTGTTTATAGATGACATTTTGGTGTATTCGAAGACCCTAGAGGAGCACGAGGAGCATCTGAGGATAGTGCTGGAGACTCTCAGGAAGGAGAAGCTTTATGGAAAGCTCTCGAAGTGTGAGTTCTTCCTTGACCAGGTGGAATTCCTTGGTCATGTGGTGACTGGAGAGGGTATCTCGGTAGATCCGAGAAAGATCATGGCAGTTGAGGCATGAAGTGCTCCGAGTTCAGTAGCCGAGGTCAGGAGTTTCTTGGGACTGGCAGGTTACTACAGGAGATTTGTTCAAGATTTTTTTCGGATTGCAGAGCCGTTGTCCAGGCTGACCCGGACGGACGTAGAGTTTGTTTGGTCAAAGGAGTGCCAGATCGCCTTTGATGAGCTGAAGAGGAGGTTGACGACAGCTCCAGTGTTGACGTTGCCATCAGGTTCTGGAGGTTTCACTATCTATAGTGATGCATCGGGGAAGGGATTGGGTTGTGTGTTGCAGCAGAATGGGAGGGTGATTGCCTATGCTTCCAGGCAATTACGTCCTCATGAGAAGAACTACCCTACCCACGATTTGGAGTTGGCAGCGGTCATCTTTGCTCTGAAGTTATGGAAATACTATTTATACGGAGAGCGTGTGGAGATCTTCACAGACCACAAGAGCTTGAAGTATGTGTTTATCCAAAAAGAGCTGAACATGAGGCAGAGGAGATGGTTGGAGTTGATGAAAGACTTTGACATATCGTTACAGTATCATCCAGGGAAGGCGAACGTAGTTGCGGATGCGTTGAGCAGGTATCCGGTAGCTATGTGCCTGACTACAGATCGTTATCTTCTGGCAGATCTAGAGAGCTTGGGCATTGAGGTGATAGTGCCTGGAGTTGAGATGCAGATGTGGGGACTGCAGATTCAGTCAGAGTTGGTAGACCGGATCAGGGCTACACAGTTTAAGGATGAGTCCCTGAGGAGCATCAGGGCCCAGGTTCAGATGGGATTATCAGATGACTTCACCATTGCTGATGATGGTTCTTTGCGGCACGGTACCAGGTTGTGTGTGCCGAGTGGGTCATTGCGCGAGGAGGTTCTCCAGGAGGCGCATCGATCCCAGTACTCTATGCATCCCGGTGCCAACAAGATATATAGAGATCTGAGACAGCATGTATGGTGGTACGGGATGAAGCGGGAGGTAGCGCGCTTCGTGTCCCGATGCTTAGTGTGCCAGCAGGTGAAGGCGGAGAGGCAGAGGCCAGGAGGATTACTCCAGCCGCTACCCATTCCGGAATGGAAATGGGAGCATGTGACCATGGATTTTGTTTCTGGACTTCCCCGTTCTCCAGGCGGGAAGGATGCGATTTGGGTCATCGTGGACAGGTTGACCAAATCGGCCCACTTTCTACCATTCAAAGTGGGTACGTCTACAGAGAGACTAGCAGAGATGTATGTGCGCCAGATAGTCAGACTGCATGGAGTTCCAGTGAGCATAGTATCAGATCGGGACAATCGCTTTACTTCCCATTTCTGGAGGAGTCTGCAGGCTAGCTTGGGCACCCAGCTCAAGTTTAGTAGTGCGTATCACCCACAGACAGATGGTCAGTCAGAGAGGACCATTCAGACGCTTGAGGACATGCTTCGCACTTGTGTTTTGGATTTCAGAGGCTCTTGGGAGGATCACTTGCACTTGGTAGAGTTTGCTTACAACAACAGCTACCAAGCCAGTATCGAGATGTCACCTTTCGAGGCGTTGTATGGACGGAGGTGTCGCACCCCGTTGTCATGGGATAATGTAGGCGAGAGAGCTTTGCTTGGCCCGGAGATGGTGGTTGATGCAGCGGAGAAGGTCAAGCTCATTAGAGATAGACTTCGGGTGGCGCAGGACAGGCAGCGGCATTGGGCCGATAGCCACCGGAGACCTTTGGAGTTCGAGGTATAGATTAGAATCTAGATTTTGTTCTTGTGTTTGCTTGTGATTGCTTGTTTTAGACTAAGTGCAGAGACCTTGTTTGTGCTAGGTTGGAGATCTGGTGTTCCTGAGGATTTCTCCGACGCGGGGCACTATTCGCTTCGGTGGAGGCGGGAAGCTTAGCCCACGTTTTGTCGGACCCTTCCGTGTTCTTGAGAGGGTCGACGCCGTAGCGTATAGGCTTGAGTTGCCGCCTACGCTGGAGGGAGTTCATGATGTGTTCCACGTGTCGCAGTTGGGACGGTACGTGGCGGATCCCAGTCACGTATTGGATCACTCGGAGATCGCGGTGGGCCCTACTCTTAGCTATCCAGAGCAGCCGGTGGAGATTCTGGATCGGCTGGAGAAGGTGTTGAGGAACCAGACTATTCCCTTGGTTCGCGTCGCGTGGAGGCATCACTCTCCAGGTGAGTCGACCTGGGAGAGGGAGGATGAAATGCGCGAGCGATACCCTTATCTCTTCGAGCCCTGAGGTATGGTTCTTTCTTTGCATTCCTGTCCTAGTTTCGTCTTTTAATTTCGAGGACGAAATTATTTTTAAGGAGGGTAGACTTGTCACTACCCAATTCTAGAAAATAGGTTTTTTTTTTTATTTGATAAATAGTGGATTGTATTTAATTAATTATATTTATATTTATTTGGTGCTTGTCTTATTTTTATTTTGATTGTTTTAGGGTTTTGGCTAGCCTGGACCCATGTCAGACCCTAGTGGACCCATGTCCGACCCAGCCCACACCCTTGTGAGAATTATTTTGGGACTTAGAATTATTTATTATATTTTTAGGAGGTTAGTTGGAGAGTTTTGGAGCTAGTTTGAGTGCTTTTGGAACCCGAAACCCAAAACCGAGTTAGGAGGGCATTTTGGACCTTTGTACATGTAAACCCCTATTTATTTACATGGCCGGCACCCCTACCTACCCCACCCGACCGTGAGCATCCAGCAGCAGCCCCCTCACTCTTTATTCTACTTCTTCTTCTTCTTCTTCATTTCTTCTTCTCCACTTCTTCTTCCTTCTTCCTTCTTCTTCAAAGTAAGTCTCTTCTTCCATTTTTCTTCTTTCTTCTTCCATTCCTTCTCCTTAAGCTAACCCTAACCTTGCTTTTTCCCCAACCTAGGTGTGAGGAGCTTAGATCTAGTGTGGGAGCTAGAGTTGGTGGCTTGGAGCTTGAGGGAGGTGATTTCTAGGGGTTGTGAGACTTTGGCCTTGGGATTCCAACTCCCAAGAGGTAAAACCTAACTTTCCCCTTCCTAATTATTTTTGTGTAGTGTAATTAGTGTTGTAGAACCTTTCTAGACCCTAACCCTACCCATAGGAGGAAGTTGGAACTAGTTTGGGTGAGTTTAGAGACTTTGACATTAGGTTTTGTGTCGAATTCGGGTGGAATCCAAATTTGGCCCAATTTTGGGTGATGTCCTAGGTTAGATGGACCTAGGTAGACGTTGTCGGGTGTCTAGAGGGTGAGTGCGTGTCTCCGTTAGGACACGGGAAGCCGTGTCGCGGAGAAACGGGCATTTCGGGCAAAATTGGGGCTTTTCGTCGTCGCCGATTCTAAGTGCATGCGCGTTTCCGCCACGGGCCTAGAATCGACGTGGGAGCACATTTTCTAGGATCTAGACATCGTGTAGAGCGTGTGGGTAAATTTTGGGCCGATTCCGAGTTCGTTTAGTGTGCGTTTCAGGAGGTTTTCCGAGCCGCGCACCACGTGTTCGTCGAAATGACCGAACGGCCATTTCGACTTGGTTTTCTCGTTTCGTGCTTGTGCGCGCGTTGGGTTAGTATCGGGGAGTGTGTGCTAGATTTTTTGAGTTATATTTTATATATTTTAGGGTATTGGTGAGTGTCGGGGTCGTTGGGCGTGAGTGGGGCGTGTGGTTTGGGTGTTGTTGTGTGTTGTGTTGTGTTAGTGTATATGTATCTATATATATATTTATATATATATGTATGTGTGTTTATATATATATATTTTTATATGTATGAGTGTATTTAGATCTATGTGCTTGTGTGTGTATATGTCTATGTGTATATATATATATATATATATATGTATATGTGTAAGTGTGCTTGTGTGTGTGTATATGTATATATATTTTTTGGGTGTATGTATATATATATATATAGTTGAGAGTGTGTGTAGATATATATATATTAAGTGTATATATATATATGTAGCTATGTATATATATTTATGTGTGTGTGTTTTGTTAGTGTTGTGAGTGTGTGTGTGTATTAGTGTGTGAGTGTGTTAGTGTGTGTGTTAGAGTGTGTAGATGAGTGTGAATATATATATAGATAGCTAGTTATATATATAGATATATATGTATGTATATATATATAGAGAGATATATATATATGTATATATATAGGTGTGTGTGTGTGTGTATGTGAGAGGAAGGGGGGGCAGAACCTGCTGCAGCAGCAGCCAACAGGCAGCTAGCCACTGCAGCAGGGAGCTGCAGCAGCAGCAGCATGTAGAAGCCCAGCAGCAGCAAGAGCAGCAGTAACAGCAGTAGAAGGAGCAGCTAGCAGCAGTAGTAAGGAGCAGCAGCAGCAGGAATAAGAGCACCAGCAGTAGCAACAGCAAGCCAGGCAGCAGTAGCAGCTAGGTAATAGATATATCAATAGATAGATAGTTTGGTAGATAAGATAAATAGATGTCTAAGATAGATTAAATAGATAGATGGATAGATAATAACTTAGATAGATAGATAGTTACTTAGATAAGTAGATAATAGGTAGATAGTTAGATTTATAGATTATAGATAGGTAGATAGCTAGATACTTAGATATACCTATCTAAGATATAGATATCTATATACCTATAGTTATATATATATCTATAGATATCTTGATAGGTATATATATATATATATATATATATATATATATATATATGTTATGATTAGGTAAGGTAATGGGTATTTGGGTATATGTGTGTGGATATATATATGTATATAGGTAGATACCTACTTAGATATATATAAATATGGTAGATATCTATATTATCTAGCCTAGATTAATAACTAGGTGCATAATTAATAGCTAGATAGCTAGTTAGAGGGTTTTAGAGCGAAACCTCAATACCTTGAGATACCGAGGTATCTCGATACCTTGAGATATTCAAGGTATTGAGTTTCGAGCGGGGTATTTGAGCATTAGCCTAGAAAATGTCTTGGAATGATTTTTATATGTTTATATATATATAATTACGCGTGCTAGCATAGGTTTTAGCGGGTTTAGGCGGGGTGCGTGGCCTAGGGCGAGGTATCAGATACCGAGGGTATCCCGGTATCTCGATTAGGCGAGTTTGTGAGTTTAGTAACTTAATGAGCTCGGTTTGACCTAGAATTTCAGGGGCACCCTAGTTTGACCTAGCTTTGACCAAATTTGTCCTCGTTGACCGTAAAAGTCAACGTTTGATCTAGTTTTGACCTAGAGTTGACTTTTTGGACCCCGGGTTGACTTTTTGACCCGAATTTTACCGGTTTGACCCGTTCGACCTAGAATAGCCCTAGAAGCCTGTTTTTAATTATTTTGTAACAGTTTAAATGCTTAGAACCCTGTTTAATTCTGATTTTTGCATTAGGTCCTTGCGACACCGGTCCGGATCTCGATCCTCATCAGTTGCTCAGGACATCAGGCGAGTACCTACCTCTGATAGTTTCCATTTCATGATAGCGTTTATATCACCTGTTCTAGAACTGTAATACTTGATTCTGACACATTGTTACACGAGCTGGTACTAGTGGATCCCGTCATGAGATGCTATCCCCCTTACCGTGTTCAGCGGGTACTCTATCACGTGTATTTCATCATGTTCTTCGGGTATTGATTCTCATGTGCTATCATGTGCTTCTTGTACTCTCGCCTTCGTGTGCGCGAGCTATTATCATGTACGTAGCGTGTTGTGGTTGGATCCAATGGTATTAGTGGGAGAGGGGAGTAGGAGTTGGTTATATGATCAAAGCCAAACAGTATTCATGTGTATGTCGGTTATGCAACTCACGCATAACGGAGTTATCGTAGTGACTTTCATGTGCAACCTAAGCCGATCATATAACGAACTTGTGCTCAAGGCACTTAGCTAGTATTCATGTTTCTCACCTGCAGTTACTTTTCCACTACTTGTATCGTTCTCCAGTTTATATTGCAGCTACTTATTGTGCTCCAGCATATATTTATTTCCTGTGCATCTTGATTACTTTTCTATTGCTCGTCATATACACCTTACCATGTATTTGGAGTTGCTTTTAGAGTTATGTACTTCGCTCCAGTCCTGACTGGACATATTTTTTCCAGAGGATCCTGAGGACTATTGCCCGACGTTCTACGGGCCAGGTGTTGACGACTGTTGTGACCCCGAGATCGAGGAGGAGTGCGCCGAGGAGACGCCGATAGCACCCTAGTTAGCTAGGTGGGTTCCTGGGTTATTTCCAGTGGTTTGTATTATGGATGACTGTACTTGTTCTTTTGATGCTGTGATATTGTAGCTATTTTGGCTTGGACTGTATTATTTTGGATTGTCTTGCTCTCTTTGGTTCTGTTTCTTTGTTTATATCATATCGTGCTTTATTTCTTCCCCTAGTTTCTGTGATTGAGAGATTTTATATATATATTGCGTGGTTGCCCTCCTTTTGGAGAGGATTTTATTCACATATATATATTGCGTGGTTTTGCCCTCCTTTTGGAGAGGTCATGCCGGATTTTTCTGTGAGTTATCTAGATAGTTGGTTGACCTAGAACGGACCTTTACAGCGTTCTACCGCCGATTCTGCGGCGTAGGCTGGACGTACCCACGGCTCATGCCCGATTTTCGGGTGCGGGTCGTGACACTATCATGTCTTTTCATGAACATGTATGTCTCTACCAACAGTCAGAACGAAACATAAACGAAGAGTCACAACCAAAACCCAAGAGTCAAAACCAAAATCCAAAAAATATTAGAACTCGTTCAAATAAATGAATTCGGAGACTCGTTCAAACCCAATGAATCCAAATATTTGTTCAACCTCAACGAATCTGAGCATAGAAGTTTGCCTTTGTACAATCAAACTAAAATTCTCAACAATATTTAACTTAAAAGAGCTATGGTATGGTTGTTATAATGTTTGACTAACACACTAGAGGTCCTTAGTTCAAATATGGGCAATAATATTTTGATATTATTTACTTTTATTTTACTTTTTTTTAAAAATTATGTATGGGGGTCCATTTCGAAAGTTTATTTCGGACTCCCATGAGCTCTGGACTGGCCTTGTTTGTGCCTGTTTTGTTGCACAAAAGTATAAAAAGGTATTGTAGAAGCATGGAAAATCTGAAGCCATGCACCCTCATGCATAGAGCCCATGCACCCTCAAAATGAAGACAAGCCGCATAGCCTGCAAAAGTCTCCATGCGGCTAGTACAGCCACAGAGTTAGGGATCGTACAAGATCCCCCCTTGTAGAAGCATAAAAAAAACACAGAAGCCCCTATGCGCCTTAATCCTCATGCGTCGAAGAAGCTAATATACATGCATCAAAATTTAAGTGACGCATGACTTGTTGGACGCATAATTCTAACTCAGTCAAGTCAGAGCATTTATGACTCTAACAACAATGATGCTCTAAACACCTCAATTATGACGCTGACAGTTGGTGTCAGTGCCCACGTCACCGTCATAATTATTTTTGTTCAAATATAGCAGTACAGCACCACGTGTATGTAAGACAAAGATCTTCATGCGTCTCTGGGCCTATAAGTACCAAACTTTATGTGTCCTATTCTTCTCTAGCCCTATGCATTCCAGACTCCATGCGTCCAATATGGCAGTGCTCTTCGAGCCAAAAAAAATTTGTTGCAACTGAGAAGATTCTCTACAATTAAGTACGGACCTCATGTCAAGCTGACCAAGTCACGTACACCATAAAAGAGAACTGACCAAATTTTTAACAACAATAGATCTCAACAAAAGCAGATCTCAACAAAGACTCCAGGTGGCAACTCGGCCATTACATGTATCCACGGTTGCAATGACATCCTGTTAAGGATGGATACGTGGCAGCTCCAGTATCTATGTGCGCATAGCTAATGCGTACATAGACCCATTGGCATGATGGCTATAAATAATGGGGTTGCATACCCACAAGAAGAGACACGTACGCATACAGGAGAGAGAAACCTGAAGAAGGCATTCTCGTTCCCTCATCGGACCTTCAACGGAGTAAATGAGTCACTACAGTACTCGATCTCCATTGTCACACTCTCCAGAATCAAAAACATTGTACTTAGATTTCTTTTTTTTGGATTTCTTTGTACTCTTTCGTTTGTTAAACAACAACGCTTGTTCAAGCTTGCATTAATGGCAAACAAGTATAAAAGTAAAAAAATAGAGTTTGTATACGCGATGTTTACGCATAAGTTTTGACTTTCATAATGTTATTTGGCTGGTGGAATTAGAAGACATGAAAGTTGATAAAAAAATGAGTTTGGTTGTTTAGATAGTTGTTGAAAGTGGAGAAAAAATGAGTTTGGTTATTTGGATGGTTGTTGAAAGTAGATGTTGGTTGGAGATGTGGTAAATATGGATATGCTTACCCCAAATTTTTTTACACAAATAATTCTCAATGTAACATAAAATTTGTAACATACATTTTTATTTCATACAAATATTGACATATTATTAGTAAATATAAATTTTCTAAAATATAACATAAATTTCTCATAAATTAAAAAATATTGTAATGAAGAGAAATATCTTATAATTTGTCTAATTAATTTCTTAAATATTCAATTATCCTAAAATATTCCTATAATATTGTTTCAAATTTTTTTTAGATGTCAGACGTAACGTTCGGGACTTTGTGCACGCTGTATTGCATGTCATTTGGGCCCACTGCCCCCAACTTCCACCAAATAAATGAAAGTAATAATATGCCCATGTGGCTCGATTACCGATCTTCTGCCACCCAAACAGGGTATTATACATCTTTCCAGTAAACACAAGGGTCACTCGTGTCACACCTCGATTCTGTGGAATCAACAATCGTCCCCCTAAAATGATACCGTGCGTGCCTAAGTTGCACAACGGATAAGGCCACGGTATTTGATATAAGGATCACATATTCAGAGTTCACAGATATTTGAACACAATATTGAAACAAGCAAAGTTCTCTTTATTAATAATGAACATCATTTACAAACTCTTGAACAGGTACAAAAGGTTGTCGTACAGGCTTACAAAAGCGGACACAAAATGAGGTAGTTGTTCGATATATTTCATCATTTTACTAAAACTTCAAAAGCTATAGACATCTTCGGGCAAAGTTATCGCATTGCCATAGAGCTGCATAAGGTATGTGCATGAGCTATAAAAACTTGAACATGCTTCAAAAGGCAGGAACAGGATGCACCGGTATGTGGACTGGATGGGAAGTCACCTAGCTCCTCGCAGGATTGCCTTGACGCGGAGAATCTGTTGCAACGAGGGTCATTACATCAAAATACACTGGTAAGGGCGAGCTAACCCAACTATACTAATCAACACGTTATTTATGTGAAGCATACAAGTTATTATATGGTCTTTCTATCTTGCTTTAGTTCAAGTTACAATCATATGATAAGTGCAAAGGAATAAAATGAATGTGTCACCGTGCGGTGACTTTTACCTGTCGTCAACGCGTCCACCTGCACAAGACTTACCAAGTTCTTCCCTAGCAAGAAGATATCGTTATCCTGAAGAAATGCATATAAACAGAGGGGTAACTAGCACAAGCAATATAGGATGAGTTGTAGTCTCGAGAATAAAATAATAAGTAACACAGGTGGCGAGCACCGCTACATGCCATCCTGTCCATAATAGACGACTATCAGAACGTTCCGTCCGGATCGGATCGGTCCCAGTGTCCCAGCGACCGTCCACAGGAACCAAAAATCTTGTGCACAAGTTGTCCGTGATCAAACGACGTCTAAAAGACTAAGTTATTATATGCAACATTTTAAGACACCACAATGAACGAAACTACTTAGTATAGTACCATGGCATAGTCTTCTTATTCAGTTGATCGCATAGTAAAGTGTTCTACACTTGGCACAAAAAAAGAAGAATATGCTCTAACTAGTATTGAAACACGATAATAGAATATTCTAAGCAAGCCAACATGCAACAGTGTAACCGTTCACGAGTTGGTTGACAAGTATAAAGTATTCTAAGTCTATTTTATTATATCTTGATATCCTTTAGTTATTATGGTCTCGTTTGATCGAAGCAATCAAGAGAGTAAGATTATTAGATGTGAAGACTTGGGAAAAGAGATAGCTAATCGGGATGGTAGCCACTCATATGTTGGTGGAGGTAGGGAAGAAAAGAGGTTCTTCAATCCTCTGCTCGCGCGATGCCTACACGATCACCTGCATTGCCATAAACAGACGATCAATATCTATTGTTCTCATCCTCAAATATCTAAACGAAAGCGAAGTTCAAAAAACAAAAATAATTCAATCATCTAAATCGTTCAAGAAAACACAAGCTCAAAAACTAACTCAAAAGCACTAAAGCAATAATACGATATCGAAAACTAGGCAAGAAAACTTGTAGCGGAGAGGTCCCTCTTAACTCTGTCGCTAAGTCCGTCCTTGGGACACAGACCACTAAATATGGGAATCAATTTCGAAGAAGCCAATCCATAACGATAAAAGAATCGTGATTCAATCTATCCCGATAGAATGATACCAAAAGTATTTCTTAGTCGCGCTCCTCGAAAAGAGAAAATGGGGCACTATATCTTAACCAAATAATAGGAAGTTTTATCCTAGAAACTTAGGAATATAACCTACCACTAAGAAACAATAAAGAAAACTTTTCCTTCATCTCAGACTCAAGTTTCCATGTTGACTCCTCGGTCGAATAATTTCTTCAAAGCACGCGAACGAGAGGAACCCAATGACTTTGAAGCAACTTCTCCTTTCGATCCAAGATCTGTACAGGTTGTTCGACATATGACAAGTCTTCTTTCAAGTCCAGTTGACCAAAATCTACTATATGACTCAGATCGTACATGTACTTCCTAAGTTATAAAACATGAAAAAAATCATACACCTCTGATAATGAGGGTGGCAAGGAAATCTGATATGCGACTGGGGTGACTCGCTTGAGTATCTCGAATGGGCCAAAGAATCTCGGACTTAGCTTCCATTTTGCTCCAAATCTGGTGACTCCTCGCATGGGTGAGACTTTGAGAGATACATGATTGCCTTCTAAGAACTCAAGAGGTCGATGGTGCATGTCTGTGTAACTCTTCTGACGGCTTTGTGCTACCTTCAGCCTCTTGCGGATCAAACTGATCTTATGGACGGTTTTCTCTACGAGTTTTGGGCCAAGAATTTGTTATTCACCAACTTTATCCTAATAGATAGGGATATAGACTTTTGCCCATACAACTTCTCATACGACGCTATTTAAATGTTGGATTGATAGCTATTATTGTATGCAAATTCGACTAACTATAGATGCATGACCCAACTGGACTTCGAGTCCAAGGCACAGAGCCGTAATATGTCTACAAGAATCTGATTCACCCGTTCTGTCTGGCCGTCGGTCTGAGGATGATAGGATGAGCCAAACTTCAATTTTGTCCTCATTGCTGATTGAAGGCTATTCTAGAAGAGTATAAGAATTTTCTATCTCAGTCAGAGACAATAGATACTGACACACCGTGGAGTCGAACTATCTCATCGAGGTAAATCTGCGCCAGACGGTCGACATTCCAAGCAACTTTAATAAGATGAAAGTGAGCTGAGTTAGTGAGTCAATCAACGATGACCTAGACGGCATCGTTTTCCTATTACGTCTTCGGCAAACCAACAATAAAATCTATGGTTATGTATTCCCACTTCCACTCCGATATAACAAGGTCCTGCATCTCCCCGTCTGGCTTATGGTGTTTAGTCTTTACTCACTGATAGGCCATACAATGCGACATAAATAACGACAGATCCTTCTTCATGTCGTGCCACCAAAACGTCGTACGAAGGTCTCGATACATCTTCGTGCTGTCGGGGTGTGAAGTGTAACTCGCATAGTGGGATTATCTGAGTTTCTCTTTTCTGAGATTTGCATCATTGGGAACACGCAATCTCTACTTCACCTGCATTATTCCATCCACACTTACCGCAAAGTCGGTCGCCTTTCATACTAGATTAAGCTCGCGTATCTTCTTCAAGAATAGGTTATCCTTTTGTGCGGACTTGACCTTCTCTAATAGGTCTGGTTCGAGGCACAATTGAGATGACTATGCCCCTTTGTATCTAATTTGGAGAGTAATGCTCAAACTCTCCAGATCCTTTTACAGCCTGCTGTCGATAGCTAAGCTCCATGAAAATACTTGACTCAGTGCATCAGTTAAAACGTTGTCCTTGTTCGGTGTATATATAATCTACAAGTCAAAGTCGCAAAGGAGTTTAAGCCAACGCCATTGCCATAAATTTATATCCTTTTGGGTGTAAAGGTACTTGAGGCCCTTGTGATTGGTGAAGATTTAGCACGGTACGCCGTAGAGGTAGTGCCGCCATAACTTTAATACGAACACTATCGCTGTAAGATCTAGGTCATGTGTCAGATAGTTCTTCTTGTGAGGCTTTAAATGTCTCGACGCATATGCTATCACATTGTCCCTCTGCATAAGGACACATCCCAAACACTTGCCTGGGGCGACTCGCTTGAGTATCTCGAATGGGCCGAAGAATCTCGGACTTAGCTTCCATTTTGCTCCAAATCTGGTGACTCCTTGCATGGGTGAGACTTTAAGAGATACATGATCACCTTCTAAGAACTCAAGAGGTCGATGGTGCATGTCCGTGTAACTCTTCTGACGGCTTTGTGCTACCTTCAGTCTCTCGCGGATCAAACTGATCTTATGGACGATTTTCTCTACGAGTTTTGGGCCAAGAATTTGTTATTCACCAACTTTATCGTAATAGATAGGGATCTTAACTTTTGCCCATACAACTCCTCATACAACGCTATTTGAATATTGGATTGATAGCTATTATTGTATGCAAATTCGACTAACTGTAGATGCATGACCCAACTGGACTTCGAGTCCAAGGCACAGAGCCATAATATGTCTTCAAGAATCTGATTCACCCATTCTGTCTAGACGTCGGTCTGAGGATGATAGGCTGAGCAAAACTTCAACTTTTTCCTCATTGCTGATTGAAGGCTCTTCCAGAAGCGTGATAAGAATTGTCTATCTCAGTCAGAGACAATAGATACAGGCACACCGTGGAGTCAAACTATCTCATCGAGTTAAATCTGCGCCAGACGGTCGACATTCCAAGCAACTTTATTAAGAAGAAAGTGAACTGAGTAGGTGAGTCGATCGACGATGACCCAGACGGCATCGTTTTCCTATTGCTTCTTCGGTAAACCAACAATAAAATCTATGGTTATGTATTCCCACTTCCACTCCGGTATAACAAGGTCATGCATCTCCCTGTCTGGCTTCTGGTGTTCAGTCTTTACTCGCTGATAGGCCATACATTGTGACACAAACAACGCCAGATCCCTCTTCATGTCGTGCCACCAAAATGTCGTACGAAGGTCTCGATATATCTTCGTGCTGTCGGGGTGTGAAGTGTAACTCGCATAGTGGAATTCTGTGAGTTTCTCTTTTTTCTGAGATTTGCATCATTGGGAACCCGCAATCTCTACTTTACCTGCATCATTCCATCCCCACTTACGGCAAAGTCGGTCGCCTTTCCTGCTGAGTTTAGCTTGCGAATCTTCTTTAAGAATAGGTTATCCTTCTGTGCGGACTTGACCTTCTCTAATAGGTCCGGTTCGAGGCACAATTGAGCTGACTATGCCCCTTTGTATCTAATTTGGAGTGTAATGCTCAAACTCTCCAGATCCCTTTACAGCCTGCTATCGATAGCTAAGCTCCATGAAAATACTTGAATCAGTGCATCAGCTATAACATTGCCCTTGTTCGGTGTATATATGATCTACAAGTCAAAGTCACAAACGAGTTTAAGCCAACGCCATTGCCATAAATTTATATCCTTTTGGGTGTAAAGGTACTTGAGGCCCTTGTGATTGGTGAAGATTTAGCAAGGTACGCCGTAGAGGTAGTGCCGCCATAACTTTAATACGAACAATATCGCTATAAGATCTAGGTCATGTGTCAGATAGTTCTTCTCGTGAGGCTTTAAATGTCTCGACGCATATGCTATCACATTGTCCCTCTGTATAATGACACATCCCAAATACTTGCCTGGAGCGACTCGCTTGAGTATCTTGAATGGGCCGAAGAATCTCAGACTTAGCTTCCATTTTGCTCCAAATTTGGTGACTTCTTGCATGGGTAAGACTTTTAGAGAGACATGATCGCCTTCTAAGAACTCAAGAGGTCGACGGTGCATGTCCGTGTAACTCTTCTGACGGCTTTGTGCTACCTACAGCCTCTCGCAGATTAAACTGATCTTATGGACGGTTTTCTCTACGAGTTTTGGGCCAAGAATTTGTTATTCATCAACTTTATCCTAATAGATAGGGATCTAGACTTTTGCCCATACAACTCCTCATACGACGCTATTTGAATGTTGGATTGATAGCTATTATTGTATGCAAATTTGACTAATTGTAGATGCATGACCCAACTGGACTTCGAGTCCAAGGCACAGAGCCATAATATGTCTTCAAGGATCTGATTCACCCATTCTTTCTGGCCGTCGGTCTGAGGATGATAGGCTGAGCCAAACTTTAACTTTGTCCTCATTGCTGATTAAAGGCTCTTCCAGAAGCGTGATAAGAATTGTCTATCTCAGTCAAAGACAATAGAAACTGGCACACCGTGGAGTCGAACTATCTCATCGAGTTAAATCTGCGCTAGACGATCGACATTCCAAGCAACTTTAAAAAGAAGAAAGTGAGCTGAGTTGGTGAGTCGATCGACGATGACCCAGACGGCATCGTTTTTCTATTGCGTCTTTGGCAAACCAACAATAAAATCTATGGTTATGTATTCCCACTTCCACTCTGGTATAACAAGGTCCTGCATCTCCCTGTCTGGCTTCTGGTGTTCAGTCTTCACTCGCTGATAGGTCATGCATTGTGACACAAACAACGCCAGATCCCCATTTATGTCGTACCACTAAAATATCGAACGAAGGTCTCGATACATCTTCGTGATGTCAGGGTGTGAAGTGTAACTCGCATAGTGAGATTCTGTGAGTTTCTCTTTTCTGAGATTTGCATCATTGGGAACACACAATCTCCACTTCACCTGTATCATTCCATCCCCACTTACCACAAAGTCGGTCGCCTTTCATGCTGAGTTAAGCTCGCGTATCTTCTTCAAGAATAGGTTATCCTTTTGTGCGGACTTGACCTTCTCTAATAGGTCCGGTTTGAGGCACAATTGAGCTGACTATGCCCCTTTATATCTAATTTGGAGAGTAATGCTCGAACTCTCCAGATCCCTTTACAGCCTGCTGTCGATAGCTAAGCTTCATGAAAATACTTGACTCAGTGCATCAGTTAAAACGTTGCCCTTGTTCGGTGTATATATAATCTACAAGTCAAAGTCTCAAAGGAGTTTAAGCCAACGCCATTGCCATAAATTTATATCCTTTTGGGTGTAAAGGTACTTGAGGCCCTTGTGATTGGTGAAGATTTAGCACGGTACGCCGTAGAGGTAGTGCCGCCATAACTTTAATACGAACACTATCGCTATAAGATCTAGGTCATGTGTCAGATAGTTCTTCTCGTGAGGCTTTAAATGTCTCGACGCATATGCTATCACATTGTCCCTCTGTATAATGACACATCCCAAATACTTGCCTGGAGTGACTCGCTTGAGTATCTCGAATGGGCCGAAGAATCTCGGACTTAGCTTCCATTTTGCTCCAAATCTGGTGACTCCTTGCATGGGTGAGACTTTGAGAGAGACATGATCGCCTTCTAAGAACTCAAGAGGTCGACGGTGCATGTCTGTGTAACTCTTCTGACGGCTTTGTGCTACCTTCAGCCTCTCGCAGATCAAACTGATCTTATGGACGGTTTTCTCTACGAGTTTTGGGCCAAGAATTTATTATTCGCCAACTTTATCCTAATAGATAGGGATCTAGACTTTTGCCCATACAACTCCTCATACGAAGCTATTTGAATGTTGGATTGATATCTATTATTGTATGCAAATTTGACTAATTATAGATGCATGACCCAACTGGACTTCGAGTCCAAGGCACAGAGCCATAATATGTCTTCAAGGATCTGATTCACCCATTCTGTCTGGCCGTCGGTCTGAGGATGATAGGCTGAGCCAAACTTTAACTTTGTCCTCATTGCTGATTAAAGGCTCTTCCAGAAGCGTGATAAGAATTGTCTATCTCAGTCAAAGACAATAGAAACTGGCACATCGTGGAGTCGAACTATCTCATCGAGTTAAATCTGCGCTAGACGATCGACATTCCAAGCAACTTTAAAAAGAAGAAAGTGAGCTGAGTTGGTGAGTCGATCTACGATGACCCAGACGGCATCATTTTTCTATTGCGTCTTTGGCAAACCAACAATAAAATCTATGGTTATGTATTCCCACTTCCACTCTGGTATAACAAGGTCCTGCATCTCCCTGTCTGGCTTCTGGTGTTCAGTCTTCACTCGCTGATAGGTCATGCATTGTGACACAAACAACGCCAGATCCCTCTTTATGTCGTGCCACTAAAACGTCGAACGAAGGTCTTGATACATCTTTGTGATGTCAGGGTGTGAAGTGTAACTCGCATAGTGAGATTCTGTGAGTTTCTCTTTTCTGAGATTTGCATCATTGGGAACACACAATCTCCACTTCACCTGTATCATTCCATCCCCACTTACCACAAAGTCGGTCGCCTTTCATGCTGAGTTAAGCTCGCGTATCTTCTTCAAGAATAGGTTATCCTTTTGTGCGGACTTGACCTTCTCTAATAGGTCCGGTTTGAGGCACAATTGAGCTGACTATGCCCCTTTATATCTAATTTGGAGAGTAATGCTCAAACTCTCCAGATCCCTTTACAGCCTGCTGTCGATAGCTAAGCTCCATGAAAATACTTGACTCAGTGCATCAGTTAAAATGTTGCCCTTGTTCGGTGTATATATAATCTACAAGTCAAAGTCTCAAAGGAGTTTAAGCCAACGCCATTGCCATAAATTTATATCCTTTTGGGTGTAAAGGTACTTGAGGCCCTTGTGATTGGTGAAGATTTGGCACGGTACGCCGTAGAGGTAGTGCCGCCATAACTTTAATACGAACACTATCGCTGTAAGATCTAGGTCATGTGTCAGATAGTTCTTCTTGTGAGGCTTTAAATGTCTCGACGCATATGCTATCACATTGTCCCTCTGCATAAGGATACATCCCAAACACTTGCCTGGGGTGACGCCCTTGAGTATCTCGAATGGGCCGAAGAATCTCGGACTTAGCTTCCATTTTTCTCCAAATCTGGTGACTCCTTGCATGGGTGAGACTTTAAGAGATACATGATCGCCTTCTAAGAACTCAAGGGGTCGACGGTGCATGTCCGTGTAACTCTTCTGACGGCTTTGTGCTACCTTCAGCCTCTCGCAGATCAAACTGATCTTATGGACGGTTTTCTCTACGAGTTTTGGGCCAAGAATTTGTTATTCACCAACTTTATCGTAATAGATAGGGATCTTAACTTTTGCCCATACAACTCCTCATACAACGCTATTTGAATGTTGGATTGATAGCTATTATTGTATGTAAATTCGACTAACTGTAGATGCATGACCCAACTGGACTTCGAGTCCAAGGGACAGAGCCATAATATGTCTTCAAGAATCTGATTCACCCATTCTGTCTGGACGTCGGTCTGAGGATGATAGGCTGAGCCAAACTTCAACTTTTTCCTCATTGCTGATTGAAGGCTCTTCCAGAAGCGTGATAAGAATTGTCTATCTCAGTCAGAGACAATAGATACTGGCACACCGTGGAGTCAAACTATCTCATCGAGTTAAATCTGTGCCAGACGGTCGACATTCCAAGCAACTTTAATAAGAAGAAAGTGAGCTGAGTAGGTGAGTCGATCGACGATGACCCAGACGGCATCATTTTCCTATTGCATCTTCGGCAAACCAACAATAAAATCTACGGTTATGTATTCCCACTTCCACTCCGGTATAACAAGGTCCTGCATCTCCCTGTCTGGCTTCTGGTGTTCAGTCTTTACTCGCTGATAGGCCATACATTGCGACACAAACAATGCCAGATCCCTCTTCATGTCGTGCCACCAAAACGTCGTACGAAGGTCTCGATATATCTTCGTGTTATCGGGGTATGAAGTGTAACTCGCATAGTGGGATTCTGTGAGTTTCTCTTTTTTCTGAGATTTGCATCATTGGGAACCCGCAATCTCTACTTTACCTGCATCATTCCATCCCCACTTACCGCAAAGTCGGTTGCCTTTCCTGCTGAGTTAAGCTCGCAAATCTTCTTTAAGAATAGGTTATCCTTCTGTGCGGACTTGACCTTCTCTAATAGGTCCGGTTCGAGGCACAATTGAGCTGACTATGCCCCTTTGTATCTAATTTGGAGTGTAATGCTCAAACTCTCCAGATCCCTTTACAGCCTGCTATCGATAGCTAAGCTCCATGAAAATACTTGAATCAGTGCATCAGCTATAACATTGCCCTTGTTCGGTGTATATATGATCTACAAGTCAAAGTCACAAACGAGTTTAAGCCAACGCCATTGCCATAAATTTATATCCTTTTGGGTGTAAAGGTACTTGAGGCCCTTGTGATTGGTGAAGATTTAGCACGGTACGCCGTAGAGGTAGTGCCGCCATAACTTTAATACGAACACTATCGCTATAAGATCTAGGTCATGTGTCAGATAGTTTTTCTCGTGAGGCTTTAAATGTCTCGACGCATATGCTATCACATTGTCCCTCTGTATAATGACACATCCCAAATACTTGCCTGGAGTGACTCGCTTAAGTATCTCGAATGGGCCGAAGAATCTCGGACTTAGCTTCCATTTTGCTCCAAATCTGGTGACTCCTTGCATGGGTGAGACTTTAAGAGAGACATGATCGCCTTCTAAGAACTCAAGAGGTCGACGGTGCATGTCCGTGTAACTCTTCTGACGGCTTTGTGCTACCTTCAGCCTCTCGTAGATCAAACTGATCTTATGGACGGTTTTCTCTACGAGTTTTGGGCCAAGAATTTGTTATTCACCAACTTTATCCTAATAGATAGAGATCTAGACTTTTGCCCATACAACTCCTCATACGACGCTATTTGAATGTTGGATTGATAGCTATTATTGTATGCAAATTCGACTAACTGTAGATGCATGACCCAACTGGACTTCGAGTCCAAGGCACATAGCCATAATATGTCTTCAAGGATCTGATTCACCCATTCTTTCTGGCCGTCGGTCTGAGGATGATAGGCTGAGCCAAACTTTAACTTTGTCCTCATTGCTAATTAAAGGCTCTTCCAGAAGCTTGATAAGAATTGTCTATCTCAGTCAAAGACAATAGATACTGGCACACCGTGGAGTCGAACTATCTCATCGAGTTAAATCTGCGCTAGACGATCAATATTCCAAGCAACTTTAAAAAGAAGAAAGTGAGCTGAGTTGGTGAGTCGATCGACGATGACCCAGACGACATCGTTTTTCTATTGCATCTTTGGCAAACCAACAATAAAATCTATGGTTATGTATTTCCACTTCCACTCTGGTATAACAAGGTCCTGCATCTCCCTGTCTGGCTTCTGGTATTCAGTCTTCACTCGCTGATAGGTCATGCATTGTGACACAAACAATGCCAGATCCCACTTCATGTCGTGCCACTAAAACGTCGAACGAAGGTCTCGATACATCTTCGTGATGTCAGGGTGTGAAGTATGACTCGCATAGTGAGATTCTGTGAGTTTCTCTTTTCTGAGATTTGCATCATTGGGAACACACAATCTCCACTTCACCTGTATCATTCCATCCCCACTTACCACAAAGTCGGTCGCCTTTCATGCTGAGGTAAGCTCGCGTATCTTCTTCAATAATAGGTTATCCTTTTGTGCGGACTTGACCTTCTCTAATAGGTCCAGTTTGAGGCACAATTGAGTTGACTATGCCCCTTTATATCTAATTTGGAGAGTAATGCTCAAACTCTCCAGATCCCTTTACAGCCTGCTGTCGATAGCTAAGCTCCATAAAAATACTTGACTCAGTGCATCAGCTAAAACGTTGCCCTTGTTCGGTGTATATATGATCGACAAGTCAAAGTCGCAAAGGAGTTTAAGCCAACGTCATTGCCATAAATTTATATCCTTTTGGGTGTAAAGGTACTTGAGGCCCTTGTGATTGGTGAAGATTTGGCACGGTACGCCGTAGAGGTAGTGCCGCCATAACTTTAATACGAACACTATCGCTGTAAGATCTAGGTCATGTGTCAGATAGTTCTTCTTGTAAGGCTTTAAATGTCTCGACGCATATGCTATCACATTGTCCCTCTGCATAAGGACACATCCCAAACACTTGCCTGACGCATCGCTAAAAATCTAAAAATCATCGTGCCCGTCCGGGAGTGCAAGAATCGGTGCTGAGACGAGGCATCGCTTTAATTCTAGGAATAAAGTTTCACAGTCGTCTAAACATGCAAACATTACTCCCTTTTGAGTGAAACGAGTCAGAGGCAATATAATCTTTGAAAAATCCCTAACGAATCTTTTGTAGTAGCATGCTAGGCCAAGAAAGCTTCGAATGTCGCTGACCGACTTAGGTCGCCTCCACTCCTTGATGGCTTCAACTTTCTTCAGATTGATTGAGATGCCCTCCGCATAAATGACACGTCCGAGAAAAGATATATTGTTCAACCAGAATTCGCACTTACTCTGCTTTGCATACAACTTATTGTCTCAAAGAGCTTGAAGAATGATCCGAAGGTGATCGGCATATTCTTCTTTATTCTTCGAGTACACGAAGATATCATCTATGAATACCACCATAAACTTTCTCTAAGAATGGTCGGAACACAAGATTCATTAGATCCATGAAAGCAGTTGGAGAGTTCATCAGTCTGAACGGCATGACTAGGAACTCGTAGTGGCCATAACGGTTACGGAACACTGACTTCGGAACATCGTCTGGCTTGATCTTCAACTGAGGGTAGCCAGAGCGAAGGTCTATCTTTGAAGACACCGACGCACCTTATAGTTATACAAAGAGTTCGTCGATCCTGGGCAGAAGGTACTTGTTCTGGCTGGTGACCTTATTTAGCTCCTGGTAGTCTCGGTAGAGCCGCATCGTCCCATTATTTTTCTTCACAAATAGCACAAGCGTGCCCTAAGAAGACATGCTCGGACAGATTTACCCACGGTCAAGCAGTTCATGTAGTTGACTCTTTAACTCCTTTAGTTCCGCAGGGGCCATTCGGTACGGAGACTTAGAAATCGGTCAGATATTTGGGAATGTGTCGATGGTTAATTTGATTTATCGGTCGGGTCGTAAGACAGGTAGTTCTTTCGATAACACGTCAAAGAATTCTGCTACAACAAAAGTAGACTCTATGTTTTCATAATTCTTTCGAGTGTCACGAACATTCGCTAAATATCCTTTGCAGCCAAAGTATAGAATCTGCCGAGCTGATATCGCAAAAATCACCATACAGGCTTTTGACGCTTCTAACGCTGAACTACTCGAGTAGCAGAATTTGGCCTCTCTTGGTAGACGAAAGATGACCCTTTTATCTGCACAGTCGATGGTGGCCGAGCAAGGGCCGAGCCAATCCATCCCCAAGGTAATGTTGTAATCCCGGATGTCTAGGACTAACACATTGAACGATATTTTCCTTCCTCCGATATAGACATGGCCGCCTTGACATACTGAACAAACAGGTATTTTTGTGTCTGACGGGGTACTAACACTAAGGTGTAGATATAATGGTGTCATCACTAACTTATGTTCTATGATAAAATCCACGGATATAAAACTATGCGTAGCACCAGAATCAAATAGCACACAAGTAGGTGTGTTATTGAAAAGTAATATATCTGACACAACGGTGTCCGAAACGAGGGCTTATTCCCATGTCATAGTGAATACCCGACCTTGAGCTTGACTACAATCCTATTGCGGTATGGCTCGATTTGCATGAGGCTCTAGAGCAGGATTTTGATATTAAGGGAGGAGCTTAGAGGGGTGCGGACAGTTCTTTGACATGTGGCATGGACCACCATAATTAAAGCATAACCAGTTCTTGAAGTGACAGTCATTGACGGTGTGCCTTGGCTTATTATAGTATATACAACGTAGACCCTGGTGACTGCCTTGGTTTGTACGCTTCATAGTGTTGTTTCCTCCTGTGTTGTTAGGGCGCTTCTGATTGGAAGTATGCACAGTGGCAGTAGCAACTGAAGGATATTATGTTTTGAGGGAATGGGCATGGTTGAAAACTTCATACATCGTCTGGTACTGGGAAACGACTACGTGCGCATAGATGGCTGGTCGCAAGTCGCCTTCGAATTATCTAGCATGAGTAGCCGCGTCTGTCAAGTAAGAACTTGCAAACTTGGTGAGCTGATTGAACTCGACGGAGTACTACTTCACTGTCATGTTGCCTTGACGAATCTAGACGAACTTGTTCCCCTTTTGTCGACGAACGGGAGGGGGTATGAACTCCTATTCAAACGCGCTATGGAAGGTAGACCACACGACCATCTCGTCTTTACTGTTTGCGTGAAGAGATCTTCGATGCACGTTTCACCAATCGTGCGCGTTCAAACGAAGCTGGAGTTGGGAACATGCGACTCGCTTCTCTTCAGGTACCTAAAGAAGTTAAATTGATCTTCAAGCTCTGCTACCCAATCTAGAGCCATGATTGGATCTTCAGTCCTGCGGAAAGACATATTGCAGACCTTCTTGAAGTCGACAAAGTCGAAGGTGGTCACTTCCTTCTTCTTTGGGGTTTGAGATGTCTCGACTTTAGTTGCTAAGGGATCCACCTGCGCCGCTGCTGTCGTCGCGGAATGGTTGGCACACCAAAATATGATAAAATAGCAATATTTTTAGTGACGTCTCAGTTAACATCACTAATTTTAAAGAATTTAGCGACTCTATAAATAAATATCACTGTACGTCGATGTTTGCGACGAATAACAACTAGTAGCGACTGTAATTGGATTTTATAAAAGAATAGTCGTTATATATTTTTTTAACGTCGCTAAAGTTTTTGATTTAGCGACGTTTGGCAACATTTTTATCGACGTTGTTAATTTTTTAATTAGCGACATTTATAAATGTAGGAAGTCATCGCTAAAAAATTTTAATGGCGACGTTTAGCGACGTTTAAGAAGTCGCTAATATTTTTTAGCATTAGCGACGTTTAGCGACTATATAAACATCGCTAATAGCGATGTTTAGCAACGTCAGGATCAGATGTCGCCAATTTATTTTCAATATAGCGGTCAAGTTTTCCTTTTCCCCCATTCTCACTCGAATATTTTCCAAAAAAAAAATTTTCCCCCAAATCCTTCGCCGACGACCCCCACTATAGACCGTGACCCGCCGACCCCCCTCCGACCGTGCTCTACTGCCGAAAATCCCCCTCCTCCTCCTCCTCCACCGACCTCCTTCTCCTCCTCTCTGGGCTCTTCCTCCACCGAGCTCCTCCTCCTTCTCTCCGGGCTCCTCCTCCTCAACCGCCTACGCCGACCTCCTTCTCCTCTCAACCATCCCCTTCCTCGGTCAACCCCCAAGATTAGGTAAACCCTAACCCTAGCTATTTGATATAGACATAATACATATACAAACATGACACTGACATAGACACGACCCGAGACATGACACAAACACATATACTGACACGACACGGGATATGACACAGACCATAACCCTAACCCTATATCTCTTCTAGTTAGTTAACTGAGTTAATTAGATGCAGCCTTGGGTATCGTCATTATCTATAATATGATGCAGATCACGACTTAAGGAGAGTCATATACACGGACACGGAAATAACTCTTCAAAGTCGAGACACGAAACAGTATTAGCTTCTTCTAGAACTCGTATCCAACATGGGTTAGAGTAGTGTCAAACCTATCATTGACACAAGAGTTCTTGTTAGGGTAGTTGTGACAAGGCATTGGTTTATTTATCGCGTAACCAAGGATACAGCGTCCCCTTCGGCCACCAACGACCCCCTCGGCTCCCCTCAACCCCGACGACCCACCTCATTATTCAGAGGGTCAAGTAACATATATTTGGAGTGAATGTCATGAGTGGAGTTTGTATCTAGGGTTTACTTGTGTGTGCGTGTGTGTGTGTGTGTGTGCGTGTATGCACGTGCGCGCATATGTGCGTGCGTGCGTGTATAGCAGCAAGCAATAGCAATAGCAGCAACAGCAACTTGCACGATGTGAAAGTGAGTGCACATTGTATACATGTGTGTGTTTAGTGAGTGACTATTAGTGAGTTAGTATAGGTTAAGTGTTTAAGTGTTGAGTGAGGGTATGTATATTAGGATTGAGTATCTAAAGATATTTGAGTTTTGGTTTAGTATCCCAAGATACTTGAGTAGGTATCAATATACCAAGATACATGGATAAGTTATTGAGTTTGAGGTATTGAGTTAATTTTGAATATCTTAAGTACATGGGGTACTACATGTTATGTGATACCTATATACCAAGTGCATATATAGCTACATGTATAGGATTAGCTATATAAGTTAAGTAGTAAATAGCTTCATATAGATAATACTCATTATAAAAGTAGAATAACTAGGTTTATGTTACAAGCTAGATAAATAAAAGTTAAGTGGTAAATAGTTTCACATAGATAATACTTATTAAGTAGAATAACTAGGAACGCTTGTAGTCACCTCCGAAGTCAAGTATCCATGTGAGCCATTCTTTGAAGAAAAAAAATATTTTTGTAAGCTTTTTGAGGCTATTAGAGTTTTACCAGAAATCTAGTAGACTTTTAGAAATCTAATCTAACTCTAATAGTCTCAAAAGGCTTGCAGAAGTAAAAAAAAATCAGAGAATGGCATACATTGAATACGTAATGTCACACATATTCTTTATTAGTGTTCACATGTGTATCCATCTTTCCATCCATTTGGATAATATACTTGAACGATGTCTATTCATCTTTGCAGAAGTATCTAGAAATGGATCTAAATTACTACCTGTGGCATCGTTCGTGGATGTACAACCGTTATCCTGATGATATGTGCGGTGTGCGGGATAAATTCATACAGGGGGTAGAATAATTCCTGTAGTTCGCCAAGGAGTTCCCTCAGTACATGGACGACCCCAAAATTAAATGTCCGTGTATGAGATATCGCAACTTGAAATATCACTCAGAAGCGGATGTGACATATCATTTGTACTCGAGAGATTTTTTGTCGAATTACTATTAGTGGACCTCACACGAAGAACTTGTGTATTTAGCATCGGAGCCAGAGCCTTATGTAGAGCCGTATATGGATGTCCATGACTACGCTGATTACGACGACGGGTGCGTGAACATAGTTTTTGACGCTGTTGGACCTAGTTTCAATCCGGATAATTATGATGCAGTTGAGGAGGCATTGAATGCCGCTGCTGCAAAGTTCATAAAGTTACTAGAGAATACAAGGACTCCATTATATCCTGCTTGTGAGGATAATTCACCGTTGAAGGTGGTTACAAGATTGTTGAGCATCAAGTCCGATTTTAACATGTCGTAAGAATGCAACAACCGACTGATAGAGTTGATTAGAGAGATCTTGCCGGAGGGTGCTAAGTTATCTAATGATTTCTACCAATCTAAGATGATGGTGAGATCGCTCTAGATAGGATACGAGAAAATTAATGCATGTCGCAACGGGTGCATGTTGTACTACAAAGACGATAAAGATGAAGACGCATGCAGATTCTATGGTGCTTATCACTACAAGGCCACTAGTAGAGAAAGGTCTGTCGGTACAAAAAAGCCTACCAATTCGATGTACTAATTGTCTTTGACATCGCAGTTGTAGAGGTTGTTTATGGTGAAGTATACTGCAGAAAACATGAGTTATCACAGGAAAAAATAGATTGAAGGAGTGTTAGATCATCCATCTGATGGAGAAGCATGGAAGCACTTTGATCGAGTGTATCCAAATTTTGCTTCGGATCCGGGTAATGTCATATTGTGGCTCTCGTCCGACGGTTTTATCCCATTCAAACTTTCGGTCTCCCAATATTCATGTTGGCTTGTGATCGTCACTCCGTACAATCTATCACCTTGGATGTGCATGAAGACTATGTATATGTTCCTAACCATTATTATCCCGGGTCCGAACAATCTGAAGAGGAACATCGATGTGTATTTACAGCCGTTGATAGATGAGTTGAATCAGCTGTGGAAAGTAGGTGCCAACACATACGATATTTCTAGAAAGCAGAATTTTTAGATGAGGGCAATACTTATGTAGAAAATCAATAACTTTATGGCCTATGGAATATTATCAAGATTGAGCACTCATGACTCTCTCATGTCCGTATTGCATGGACCGCACTAAGGTTTTCCGTTTAAAACAAGAAGGTAAATCAACCATATTCGATTGTCATCAATAATTTCTGCCGAAAGATCATCCGTACCGGAGGAACAAGAATGCTTTTTGTGTTAGCATTGTAGACAAGGCTAATCCACCGCCAAGGTGGCCAGGATATACGATATAGGAAGAGGTAAAATATTTATCAAGTGCTATCGAAGAGCTTGCTTAGGGGTACAAGTATGATAGATTTGGTCATACTCATAACTGGACGACAAGGAGTATATTATGGAATATACCATATTGGAGCACCAATCTGATCAGACATAATCTTGATGTCATGCATATCGAGAATAATGTGTTTAACAACATAATTAATACTATAATAGACGTTAAGGGGGAGACAAAGACAATCTGAAGGCCAGGTTGAACTTGGAAAAAATATATAGACGTATTGTGTTGCATTTGATAGAGGAGGGGAATGGAAAGTTAAAGCAACCTAAGGCAATTTTTCACTAGAGAATGAGGATAAAGGGAGACTTTGTAGGTAGATTCATGGCCTAAAATTTTTAGATGAGTACGTATCGAACTTAAGAAGATGTGTCGACCTCAAGGAGAACAAACTGATGGGTATGAAGAGCCACGATTGTCACGTATTCATGGAGAGGTTAATTCTGATTGTATTTTAGGAATTCTTATCGTAGGTCATTTGGGATCCATTGAAAGATCTCAGCATATTCTTTAGAGATCTTTATTCTACTAAGTTGCTCATCGATCGTCTAGAAAAGCAATAAAAGTACATTGCGGTAACACTGTGCAAGCTTGAGAAGGTGTTTCCTCCTGGATTCTTCGACTCCATGGAACATTTGCCAATTCATCTTTTCTATGAGGCACGTATTGGTGGGCCTGTCGGTTATCGGTAGATGTACCCGTTCGAGTGGCATCTGAATTACCTAAAGAGAAAGGTAAAAAAATAAAGCACGGGTTGAGGGTTCTATTTGTAAATCTTATGTTATCGAGGAGATTACAAACTTTTGCTCGACGTATTTCAAACCTCATGTTGCTACTAATAGAACGAGATCTCTGAGAAATGACGACAGATATCAGGAATCTAATGATGCAATACTGAAACTATTCAATACGTACGGAAAGCCTACGGGGAAAATGAAGAAGAGATATATGAATGACGATGAGCTAAGGGCTGCTCAGTTGTATATATTACTCAATTGTGACGAGGATGAAGTAGAGAAGCTAGAGGGGTAGGTAATTAATATGTCCACGTTTACGTTATCTTAATGTAATAGTATAAGCTAATATTATACTACTAATCGGCGGTTGCTTCATTATTTTTTAGCACATATAATGATGAGCTAAGGTCGGTTAGACCCTACATAACAGATGAAGAAATAGAACAAGAAATAAGGCATCATTTTTCTTCTTGGTTGAGCGCATATGTAAGGAGCTAGGTAATTACTTTTTCTGTATGAACTTGTATAATAAATAACTTTTCATCGCTCCTTTGGTATTTAGGTCGATCGTCTAATAACATCCGAGACTGAATCTATTAGAACTCTAGCCAAGGGACCAATTACTGCCGTCAAAATATGGCCAAATTATTGTGTGAATGGGTTTAGGTTCAAGTCAATAAATGCTCTGATCAGAGACAGCTTCATGGATCTTGATTCCACGAAAATTAGTTGTTTGTGTATTAAATCTTCTAACTACAAAGACGTCAATCCAGGCAATAATTTCTTTGACATCTTACGAGAGATTGTCGAGTTGACATATTATTATGGCATAGAACTACAAGCGTGTTATTCAAGGGTGAATGGTTCAATCCGATTCAAGATCAAGGTTAGAAAATTGATAAGTATGGTCTTGTGGATATAAACTACAAGCGTAGATATCAAGGCTATGAACCATTTGTCCTATCAAATCAGGCTCAGCTCATGTACTTCATAACTTATACTAGACGGGATACAGCGAGGTTGAACTAGTGGGAAGTATGCAAGACTCAAGCTAGAAATACCTTTGACGTTGACGAAATAGCTTATCAGGAGGACGAGCTAACTTTTGTAACAAATATTGTAGATGTGGACTCAATGGAAGTTACTTATTATACTACTAATAATATAGAAGAGGTAGAATTATTCGAAGACGAAGACGAAGACAAAGACGAAGTAGATGAAAGTAAAGATGAGGAGGAAGAGGAAGAGGAGGATGAGGAAGACGAACAAGATAAATTTTTTGAAGATGATTAAAAATAAAATAAATCCATTTGGACTTATGACATGTATTATATTTTGACTGTAGAATATACTATCCATTTAGACTTATGATACTACTAGTTATTTAACGTGCAATTATTTTAATACTGTGAGATATGTATAACATTTTAACTGTAGAATATATTATATATCTGTTTATTTGTTCTATTATCATATGTTGTTATCAGGTATGATAGTACAATATGGAGCATTCGGCAGGTCTTGAGGTATATGGAGTGATCCTCCTGTACTGCCTACTGGTTCTGAATTCTCGTCGCCAAGTACTCCAATATATCGACCAGCCACATCTCCGACTGCGACAACGTTACGTGGTAGCACTCCTGGGACGAGTAGTTCCAGGCTGAGACTACTTCCTCGTCGATGAGCAGATGGAGGAGGTTGAGCCGACGCCATCTCCGTATCAGCGAGATCCTCTATACGCACCACCGGACGAGAGGAGGACAGAGAATTGGGCCGACGGTATAAAGTAAGTCAATTAGTTGGTTTATCATCATATATATTGTGTATTTCTTTATTCATCATATATTTATTTTTTTATGAATATAATTATCTCTGCATAAATATCGTCCCTTGTCGATACAGAGATGCCTGTGCCACTTTCTAAAGTATAACTATGGTGGCCCTTGGATCAACTAATCTGATGCTCCGGATGAGAGAAAGGCGTTTTGGTTATGCACTTCAAGGTAAATGTAGATTTGGTTTTAATATCAATCATCTAATTTATGCATATTATATAACTTACTAAATTACTTCGTGTAGAAAATATATTTTTATCCACCGTACCAGGCCGAGTTGATCGAGCAGATATTTCCTACCATCACCGCCAAACTGATCTATGATACTTTGGATGACCAAAAGGCTCGTGATCGTGAAGGAAAACTGATCCCAGGTTGGATCATGCCTGAGCAGTGGACTGTGATGAGGGCTATCGATGATCCAAGGTACAAAGAAAGGTCTGAGAAGGCCAAGTCGGCTAGGAAGAAGTCAGCAAAGTGGTATGGCGGCTCGATTCTGATGACGAAATATTTTTGTCGTTTGGTATATTTTTTATTTCAGATATATTATTTTAATGCAAGTACGATAAAATAGTAGTTGGATAAAATATTTAATTTTATACTAAATAATATATTTTTAACAGGTACGGAGGGGTGAGGATGCCAATATGTGACCGTCTTCCTGGCCACCCATCGGAAGGATTGGAAGCTCATTAATGAGAGGACCTCGCAAACCTATGTAAGTATTACTTTACTTTATGTTAATTTTAATATAACACAGGAAATATGCAAATAAATATCCATGTAGTTAGTAATAAGTACCATAGATATTAGCAATTATCGAGTATCCATACTTTTCTAGGCAAAGTATCTTAGGCTGCGTGAGCGAGCGACTGCTAGTGCACCTACAGCGGGAGAGGCTGGTACTTCATCGCAGCCCTTTTCAGCTCCGTCGGAGGACGGGCTGTGGGTGACCACCGCTGGTGGTCTCCAGAGGGGTACATACTACGGTATGGAATCTAATATCTGCCTTGTTATGATGTAGTCCTCTACGGTCTCCTCTGTAAGTGAGCCTTCCCTACAGCCCTCGCAAGGGTCTGCCCGAGTCCAGGAGACCGTTGACCATCAGATTGCGTCTCTATGTGACGAGTTGCTGCAAAGGATGGAGGAGCATCCATTGTCTCAGCCACAGACAGACGATGTGACGCTTATCGCACGATTGATACGCTCGAGCGCAGCATCATGGAGCTCAGGAATATGGCTGAGAGGACAGAGGGTGTTGTTTCTGATCTTAGAGCGTCGACAGAGGACAACATGATGGAGCTGCAGGCATCATAACTGTCAATGGGCGAGAGGCTGACGATGATACGGGAGTCAATGGATAATAGTAGTACGGGGTTGTTATCTACCATGGATTTATACAACCGTCGACTAGCAGCGTTGGAGCAGATACGTCATCCAGGTGCACCTTCATTGACACCGACTCCACCGATGTCACTGCCTTCTTCATCGACATCGGTGTCAATTTCACGGGAGCAGTATGAGTTGTTCTTATTCCTGGTGTGTGTCGGTGCTCATCCTCCTCCAGATCCGCAGTAGTCCTAGTTAGGACAGCTTACTGATTATTTGTGTTTTGACCCATAATATTGGGTCATTTATGAATATTATACATTTATTGAGGCTTTCATACTTTATTTCTTGCACTCAGTTGTGTGAATATTTATTGCATTCTTTACAACGAGATTTTCTTGAGACTCGGTTTATAATTATAATTTGTCATTTTCTTCAAATTTTACTTTATTATTCATATTAAATGTATATGAATTTACCGGTGTTGAGTGTTCCACCGAAGGGGTCGACGAACCCAGGAAAATTCAACGGAGGGTTGCTCCGGGTCAATTTATGTAAATTATGAATTCATAAACAGCAAAAAGATTGGTTTGGAAACCATTTTATATTCTATTTTTTTATTTTTTTACTGAAAATTTAGCAACGTTTATTAACTATTAGCGACGTTTAGCGATGTTTATATACGTCGCTAACAGTATCATAACGTCACTAATTATGTCGCTAAACGTCGCTAAATTGCTGACATGGCAGTATTTAACAGGTCAACAAAATATCGCTAAATGTGTTACAAAATATCGCTAAATAGAAAAATATTAGCGACATTTAGCGATATACAACACATCGCTAATATAGCTAAGTTGCGTCGTTAAATATCGCTAATATGAAAAATATTAGCGACGCCAATACGTCGCTAGAAAATGTCGCTATAGCGACGTTTTGTGACATTTTCCCTGTCAGCGACTAGCTTAAACGCGACTTCAATGAAACATCGCTAATTACGTCACTAATTTTTTAGCGACATTTTTATGCCATTTAACGATGTTTTCAGATGTCGCTAATTTGACTTATTCTGGTAGTGTAGAAGCTAAGATCTGAACAATCTGCTGCAGGGCATCTACCTGCTTCTGTTAGACTATAAATTCGGCTTCAAGATTGCTTTCAAACTTGCTCTGACGTTCTTCCACCAGCTTCTCAGCTCGCTCATAACAAGCCTCATCCATCTGTTTTCTTGCCTCAAGCATCAGCATCATGCGCTCAACTGGGTCGACATGGGGCATAACTCGCTGGATTCTAAAACTTTTCGAGGTGTCGAAACTACTTTCTGAGGTGCCGAAACTACTTTCATGTGCTTGTACATCTCCATGTGCTAGCGTTGATGCATGTGCTTGAGTTATTCCTTCAAAAGAAAGTAACTTGCATCAGTCTAATAACGTATTATGGACTCACTGTATGGAACGCATCTTATTTTTTGTCGAACGAGTTCAAGAGTTCGTATAGTGAAACAAAATTGTTTTAACAAAACTTTTCCAATACGAGGGTCTAAGGAACTGAAGCTATGCTCTGATACCAATATGTTATGCCCCAATTCCGTGAAATAGATAGTCGTCCCCGAGCGTGATGTCGTGCGTGCCAGAGTTGCACAATGCACAAGGCCATGGTATTTGATATAACGAGCACATATTCAGAGTAAGCAAATATTTTAACACAATATTGAAAGAAGGAAAATTTCTCTTTATTGATAATAAACATCATTTATAAACTCTTAAAAAAGTACAAAAGGTTGTCGCACGGGCATACAAAAGCGGACACAAAATGAGATAGTCGTGCGATACATTATATTATTTTACTAAAACTTCAAAAGCTATAGACACCTTCGGACGAAGCTATCACCTTGCCACAGAGCTGCATAACGTATGTGCACGATCTCCAGAAAGTTGAACACACTTCAAAAGGGCACGAATAGGGCACACCGGTAGGTGGACTGGATGGAAAGTCGCCTTAGCTCCTTACTGGATCGACTTGGCGCGAAGAACCTATTGCAATGAGGGTCAGTACATCGAAATGCACTGGTAAGAGCAAAGCTAACCCAACTATACCAATCAACACGTTATTTATGTGAAGCATGCAAGTAATTATGTGATCTTTCTATCTTGTCTTAGTTCAAGTTATAAACATATGATAAGTGCAAACGACTGAAATGAATGCATCACCGTACGGTGACTTTTCTGTCGTCGATGCGTCCACTTGCACAAGACTTACCATGTTCTTCTCCGCCAAGAAGATATCGTTAGCCTGAACAGATGCATATAAACAGAGGAGTCACTAGCGTAAGCCATATAGGACGAGTTATAGTATCGGGATGGAAATGATATGTAACGCAGGTGGCGAGCCCCGCTACACGCCATTCGGTCCATAACATATGACTATCAGAACGTTCCATCCGAATCGGATCTGTCCCAGTGCCCTAGCGACCATCCGTTGGAACCAAAAACCATGTGCACAAGTTGTCCATGACCAAACGATATCTAAAATACTAAGTTATCATATGTGGCATTTCAAGACATCAGAATGAACGAATCTACTTAGCATAGTGCAATGACATAGACTTCTTACTCGGTTGATCACATAGTAAAGTGTTCTAAACTTGGCACAAAAAATAAAAGAATATATTCTAGCTAGTATTGAAACATGATAATAGAACATTCTAAGCAAGATAGCATACAATAGTGTAACCGTTCACAAGTTAGTTGACAAGCATAAAGTATTTCAAGTCTATTTTATTCTATCATGATATCCTTTAGTTAATATGGTATCATTTGATCAAAAAAATTAAGAAAGCAATATTATTAGGTGTGAAGACTTGAGAGAAGAGCTAGCTAATCGGGATGGTAGCCACTCACAAGTTGGTGGAGGTAGGGAAGGAAAGATGTTCTTCAAGACTCTGCTCGCAAGACGCCTATACGATCAACTGCATTGCCACAAACGGACAATCAATACCTCTTCTTCTCATTCTCCAATATCGAAATGAAAGCGAAGTTCAACGAACAAAAATAATGCAATCATCGAAACCGTTCAAGAAAATGCAAGATCGAAAATAAACTTGAAAGCACGAAAGCAACAATACGACAGTAAAAACTAGACAAGAAAACTTGTAGCTGAGAGGTCCCTCTTGACTCTACCGCTAAGTCTGTCCTTGGGACACAATACACTGAATATGGGAATCGATTCCGAAGAATCCAATCCATAACGAGGACAAGATTTTGATTCAATCTATCCCGATAGAATGATACCGAAAGTATTTCTTAGTCGCGCTTCCCGAAAAGGGGGAACGGGACACTACAACCCGAGCTTGGTAAAATATTATTTTAATTAATTTCTCATATATTATTATTCTTTTGAATGATTATGACTATTTTACTAAAGCCTGGACAATTCTACTATTGGACAAAAATATAACCTAAAATATTCCTAAAAATTCTTTTGGACTTCCCCTCCCATCTCTCTCTCCCTCTCTCTCTCTCTCTCTCTTATTCTTCTTATTTTTCTCCTTCATCCGGCGATGGTCAACGTGCAGCCTTTTGCCTTCGCCATCTTTCGGCCTTCGCCCCCTCCGTCTTTTCCTTCTCCACCGCCTTCGCTATATGCGACCATGACTTCACCTTTATCGTCGCACCGAGTACCCCAAGCTCGGCGGCCATGGCTTCGCCTTCACTATCGCGTTGAGCCCCCGTCTACCCTACACCCAGCCGAGCCAGTACCTCATCATCCTCAATGCCAACGACATCACCAATGCCATAGACCATTTTCTGGCGATAGGTACTCGGCTTCAATGGCACTGCAGAAGCAACATAAGGGCTATTCGAGGAAGCCATGGGTGACTGAACACTTTTGTGGTGGGTCATCAAGCGAGATCAAGGAGGTCAATGGCATGGTGGCAGCGGGAGTTACTCAAGAGACTTTCAAGGTTGTTCCCACCCGAGATACTCCTTTCTCATGCCAGTTTCAAGAGAGGAGTTTCCTCAAAAAAATAAAGGATGTGAAAATGAAGGGAAGCAGGAACTACAAAATTTTATTTCAAGAAAAAAATAAGTTTTGAACTTTGTAACCGAACATCGAAAGTGCCCTCAGTTCAGCGGAGTTTCACAATTATCTGCAGATCCCTCCCACTTTCGGACAACCAAACACGTTGTTACCCAATCAACTTGTCCTAAATTATGACCTTGTCTCGCCCCTACATCTATATGACAGGTGGGTTTGGTACAATGCACACACTCTCCACTCCTAAGACGGGTATGTTCAGTGTGACGCGCACACACGAGGGTTAATCACGACCCACTGTCACAAAAATTGAGGCAAATAATTAAGGTTGGATTTGATACATAAAAATTAATTATTATTTTTAAAAAAAAGAAGTTGTTGTATTTCTTGGGGTGTATTTCATATTATAAGGGAATTATTTTTCAATCCTTTCCACTAAGCTATCTTTTACTTTACTAATTTGGAACTAAAATATCCTGATTCAATCACACTTTTATGATCAAAAAATTTCAAATTCTGCAAATTGTTATTATGAAGTTTCAAATTTATAAATTAATATCATATATCATTATTTATTTTGTAATTTAATACCATATTTTTTATTTTTGCAAACATGAATGACTAAAGAGGATTCTTGTCCTACCTAATAATTAAATGAGGGCATAGAAATTCAGATGTATAGAAGATACACAATGCAAAGTATGGTTGAAAATGGTAAAAAGTAGATGGAGCCTGTAGAGAACTATAGTTTATCGATATTCTCTGCAGAGAAATAAGTTTAGAGGAATTATGAAATGAGAAACTAAACGCCCTTAGTAAGGGCAACTAGCTCTTTTCTAAAACTTTTTTTTCAACCAAACGTCCTTACTAAGGGCGCTCGTCGTTTTATTTTTATTTTTTCATCAATAAAATAAAGTTAAAAAATGAAAGAAAGAAAACTGAGAAACACCAAGCACCTTGCTATGGGCATTTGCAACATTTTTTAAAAGAAAAAAAAATTAAAAAACTACAGGTGTCACGTCCCAGTACAGGAATACGGAGACAAACATGGCTAGCTATCCCATACAAGGTACCTTACTAAAGCACCAAGCACCTTACTATACGTCGTACGGTGATCAGGGTTGAAATTAGACAAGGGGTGAATTCTACAATCAAGTCACTTAGGGTCATAAAGAGCATCTATTGTCTCAATTAGTCAAACAAGAATAGTAAACATAGAACATATATGACAAGAAAATAAGGTATCACAAACGCACTGCCACAATATTCTGGAAACCAGCTGTGCAAAATAAAAAGCTGGCGGAGTAGCAAAAGTACATGACCATGATCAGCTGCAGTCTGATTAATTACTTTCATGTAAAAAAAATTAAATGTCCAGATTTATGGCTAACAAGTGTCGGTGGCTAAATACCCAAAAGAGTAAAATATATGATAACGAGCAGGAAAAAAGAAACCCACTCGTGTCCTTCAGCGACCATCCGCCTGGTGTGCGCCATCAGGAAGGGAAAAGTAAGATGGATCCTCTGGAACTGGCTCAAAACCTGGACATACAAAACCAGTAGGGTTAGACCCCAAGTAGCAAGTACCACAAAGGTAGCACAAAAATGGAGAAACAAAACCCAAAGCAATAGATAGGGTATAAATATAGGTTTTGTGTCATAGTTTCGATCCATAGCTTATCTTAGCATAATGCCCAACCCTACAGCCAAATAATGACAAGGGTTGAATCATTACACTATGATAATCCATGTCCCTAGACTACTAACAAAATAATATAATCACAACCAAGTCCAGTTATATAATGACCAATCATTTGAATGGCTTGCTACTGTGGAGTCTGAGTTTTCTTAGATTGGATGCATAAGAGAAATCCTCAGATCGTGAGTTATTTAGCGGGGCTAACCGAGCCATAGTATCGCATAGCACATTGTATATTATGCACCGGTCCCTCGTAAAGCTATCGTGCTAAGATCACATATAATGCATTTTACAATATAAGTATTCGAATATTGCCATCCACTAGTACGGATGTGACTAATATCCATGGGGGTCAGCTTTACACATCATGATAGTTGTCAGAGGTGGCTAATGTGCACGATTCGGGATTTCATCCCTCATAATGCTCTACCAATTTTAGTTGCCTAAATTAGCCCAATGGTTATGTTAGGAATCCCATGGCATGGTCATATTATCAATCCACCTATATGTCATACCGTAGTACGGTACACGCTAGATACGAATCTACTTTGTTATTTAATGGCTCAAACTGGATTCACCTGAGCGTGATGCAATAATCAATCAAGTCCTAGCCACACTTTGGTAGTTGACCCATATACCTTGCCCGTGCTGAGAATTAATATAATAATATCATATGTCACATAGTATATGGGGCATTCTCGATGTACAATCTGAAATATGTAATTTTATTGCACGTATCAAGTTATGTCGCACCTCACACATTATAATATAGTTGTACCTCAGTGTACCTTATAACACATGTACACGTAGCACGTAGTAATTGTATCAGCACGGATACAAGAAATCGGATCGGATTATAAAACTTACAGTCGGTCGTATGAGCCTTATCACATTGGGACACATAGCTTATGTTATGCACATAGCAGTTTAGTCACTTATGACTTAGTCAATTCTAGCACATGGTCATGTTTGGCATAAGATTGGGTTACTCGGTCCATTCTTCCTTAGAATCAATCACAAGTAATTGTCAAGACCAACCACATAGAACAAAAAAATATTCCAAATAAAATATCTAAGCCGCATGCACAACTTGGCGTATTAGACGGGTGCCGCATGGACTATCGGCCGCATGCTACCTCGGGTCGCATATAATCTCAGGCCGCATGCTCCGGACAAAAGTTCACTCTTTGGGACAAGTGCCACGTGATGGGTCAGAGAAGTGAATGAAGTGATAGATGTTACAGGCCATAAAGTATCAGAGAGAAAAGACAATATAATAGAAAGATGTGCAAGAGCGAAACATGGTTATGCGTCAACAAGAGAAGAGGCACATAGTCGATGCCGCATAAGTCTACTTGCCGCATGCTATGCTTGTCGTATATATATCTCTTGGACTTAGCGAATTTCTCATTAGTTCAGCGAGCAAAACACAAGGAGTCATGTCACTTAGCTCCAGAACACTTTGTGTAATGATCAGTCATGCTTCCAGTAAAATGGACGCATGCTGGTTGGCTATGCGGCAAAGATTCCAGGCCGCATAAGGATCATGCCGCATGGAAGTCTCTGTCTCATATGATGCTGGCCGCTTGAGAACTTCGTCTTCTCCAAAAATCATGTTCAACCTTGGCAGAAAAGCTCCAAAAATACAAAAAATTATTTTCTTCATAAAAACTTCATTTAAACTCTGAATCAAGTGAACCAAAAGCCAAAATGCTCGAACTAAAGTGCTCCATCAACTACAAAAATTGTTTTTCTAAAATACCATATTTTATTAGATCAAAACTAAGAAAAATACATGGAACCCATAAAAACTTTAAACTTCAAGTGTAGATCTACTTATATCTAGCCTTCAAAACCAAAAAATCCAAGTATTAAAAGTGTTTAGAATCATAATACACACATATTAGACTAATAAAATTCAAGAAAATGGTAATAATAAAAAATTAAGCAGTTTCTCCATCTAATGCAAGGTGTACTTGCCTAAAATGAAGGAAGGAGAAAAATTAAGAGAAAGAGAAAAGAGAGAGAAAAAAGTTAGCTTATATATGCTAGGGTTGAGGTTTAGACCATGGGTTCACTCATGACCAAACCAACCCAACAATTAAACCATTAGTCTAATTGAACCAAAGAATGGGTCTAGTCTCTATGACATGCAATCTAATCACTATGCAAGCAAGAAATAATATACGCAGGAAAACTAATATCTCAAATACGTATCTCAAGAACGGGGAGTGACATCTCTACCCACCTTAGAAAATTTTTGTCCTTGAAATTCGAATCCAAGTATTATTAGAGAAGTCAGGACAAGTACGATACTAATCTATAAGATAATCTACACATGCAAGCAATCATATATAATGAAGCAAAGCAACAACATAACACATAGATGGTCGATGATCATAGAATCCAAGATATGAAGGCGTAAGAAAGAATATACCTTTGAAATCGAATAGGTGCGGGTACCGGGATCGAATATCATCCTCGCGCTCCTATGTCGATTCCTCCAGAGAGTGAAGGCCCCAGGCAACCCGAACAAGAGAAATAGTCTGGTTCTTGAGCACATTCTCCCTTTAGTCCAATATGGATACGGGTTGCTCCTCGTAAGATAAATCGGTACCAACGACTAATTCAGAGTGATCGAGGATATGACTTGGATTCGGAACATACCTATGCAACTAAAACATATGCAATACATCGTGTACCTCACGTAGCAAAGATGGAAGGGCAAGACGAAAAATAATATCGTCTACCGGCTCGATAATATCGAACTGCCCTACGTATCGCGGACTAAGCTTCCCGCTAACCCCAAATCTAATGACTCCATGGGTCGATAAAATCTGCAAGAACACGTAGTCGCCGACACAAAACTCTAAAGGCCTACGATGGTGATCTGTCTAATGCGATTCATATTTTGTGCACCCCGAAGTTGCTCTCTGATCTTCCAGACAACTTCTACTGTCTGCGTGATCATCTCAGGGCCTAACATCTTCCACTCACCTATATCACCCCATGCCAATGGTGACCTGTACTTTCTCTCATATAACGCTTTAAAGGGTGCCATCTGAATACTAGCCTGATAACTGTTGTTGTACGAGAACTCGACAAGATGCAGGTGGTCCTTCCAAGACCCTCCAAAATCCAAAGTACAAGCTCGTAGCATATCCTCCAATGTCTGAATTGTTCTATCTAATTTCTTATTTGTTTGAGGATGATAAGCGGTACTGAATCTCAACTTGGTGCCCAAACTATGATGCAAGCTTTTTCAAAAATATGAAGTAAACCGGGTGTCTCGATCTGATATGATATTCACTGGAACATCATGTTGTCTTACTATTTATCGTATGTATAATTTTGTCAACTGCTCTGTGGATTGTTCTACTCGGAAGGAAAGAAAATTAGCTACCTTTGTGAGACGATCTACTATCACCCAAATAGCATCATGACCAGTCGGGGATCTAGGTAAACCAGTTACAAAGTCCATCGTGATATGTTCCCACTTCCACTTCGGAATATGAAGCAGTTGTAATAATTATGCTGGTCTTTGTTGGTCGGCCTTCACTTGTTGACATACCAAACTCCCAAAAATGAATCGTGCTATCTCCCTCTTCATCCCGTTCCACCAGAAATGTTGCTTGATGTCTTAATACATCATGGTACCTCCTGGATGAATTGAATACTGGAAAATGTGTGCCTCGGTCATTACTTCTTGATGAATATCTTTACTTGGTACACAAAGACGATTCTAAATCTAAGGGTCCCACCTTCATGAATCGTTAACTCCTTCCTGAGACCAAACTCATATTCTTCCCGTAGCTTTTGAATCTTTGGGTCCTCTGTCTGAGCCGCCTTGATTCTCTCCACCAAAGTAGACTGTACTTGCAAGCTAGCCAAAAATTTTGCGTCTTGCGGAAGTACTACCTCAATACCCATTTCTTGAAGATCCTCTAATATATGTCACTGCGATGTCAAGATGAATGCGCTGCCTCTCCTGCTAAGTGCGTCTTCTACTACATTAGTCTTGTCCGGATGATAGTGAAGTTCCACATCATAGTCCTTTATCAATTCAAGGTACCTCCTCTGCCTCATATTCAAGTTCTTCTGAGTGAATACATATTTTAAACTTTTATGGTCCATAAATATCTCTACCCGATTACCAAATAAGTAGTGACTCAATAGTTTAAGTGCAAATACCACTGCTGCCAATTCCAAGGTATGAGTTGGATAGTTCTTCTTATGATCTCGAAGCTGTCGAGATGCATAAGCTATCATATTTTCATGTTACATCAATATACACCATATTTCTTTGCCGGTTGCGTCATAATATACTGTAAACCCTCAGGAACCTACTAAAAGAATGAGAATCGGTGCTGAAATTAGTCTCTTTTTTAATTCTTCAAATGTAGTCTGACACTCTATTGACTAATCAAAATTAGCCTTCTTGAGTGTCAAACGAGTCAACGGTGCTGAAATCCTTGCAAAATCTGACACAAATCTTCTGTAGTATCTTGCCAAGCCGAGAAAACTATGTACTTCTGCTAATGTCTTTGGAACTGGCCAACTCTTTATGGCCTCAACCTTCTTTGGGTCGACTGCCACTCCTGCTCCAGAGATGATGTGACCCAAGAATGACATGTGATCCAACCAAAACTCATACTTGCTGAGTTTTGCATATAACTGATGCTCCCTCAAAATCTGCAACACCTTCCGAAGATCTTCTTCATGTTCCTCCTCGCTACTGGAATAAACCAGAATATTTTCTATGAAAACCACCACGAACTGATCTAGATACGGAATAAAGATACGGTTCATCAAATTCATAAATATCGTTGGAGCATTTGTCAGTCCGAATGGCATAACTAAGAATTCGTAATGCCCATATCGTGACCTGAATGTTGTCTTGGGTATGCCTTGCTCCCGAACTCTTACTTGATGATACCCTGATCGAAGATCGATCTTAGAGAAAACCTTAGCCTTGTTCAACTGATCAAACAAATCATTGATTCTTGGTAATAGATACTTGTTATTCACTGTCACAGTGTTCAGCTGTCGGTAGTCGATACATAACCAGGATAACCCATCATTCTTCTTTACTAAAACCACTAGCGCTCCCCAAGGTGATCCACTAGTTCGAATGAACTTCTTCAACTTAAGTTCTTCTATGTATTGGTACAGTATGTCTAATTCTGATGGTGCTATCTGTTAAAATTTATAAGATATTGGCCCTGATCCAGGGATCAACTCTATGCAAAACTCTACATCCCTTACTGGTTGTAACATTGGAAGTTCATAAGGAAAGACATCTAAAAATAATTGGACTACCCCGGGAATATGCTCTTCTTCTACTACTGCTGCAATTATGTCTCCAAATTGGTCTCTCACGATTCTTTCAAGGATAAAATCCTTCATTCCTGGGATATTAAATAATACGCTACCCCTATGGAAATCTATCCTAGCATGACTGTCTCTCAGTCAGTCCATGCCTAGAACTACATTGAAATTACCCATAGGGAACTCGATCAACTTGGCGGGTAATGAACGCCCTCACACTATGATTGGATATGCCACACACACTTTACTAACTTCTACGAACCCATTACTAGTGGGTATATTCAACCTCTCTGGCAATGCCCCGAACTCTAATCCAATATGTGTTATAAATTATGCATATACAAATGAATGCGAAGCTCCTGAATCAAATAATGTTATTACAGGAAAAGGTGCGACAAAAATATTACCTACCACTACATCACCTAATTCCAAAGCCTCCTCCAGCGATAAAGTAAATGTCTGCCCTTGGCCTTGTTGTGCTCCTTGCTGTGGCCTCTCTTGGTAATGTTGTTGTCGCCTCTGGTAGCCCTGTTGCTAGTCCCTCTGTCGAAACATCTGTGCCCGCGTCAATAATAGACGCTAAGCCACCGGTTGTGCTTCTAATGCTGGTCCTCTGTACTGCACTGCCCCTGGTGCTGGTAGTTTCGAAAACTGCTGAGTCGTCCCTCCTTGCCTTTGCATTATCGAGCAATTAGTAATCTTGTAGACTAGATCACCATATCTTATGCAAAGCCCATTCGCCGCTCTACACACGTCTCTATTATGGCCTCCCTTGCCACAGTAGGTGCAACCCACTTGTTCTCCTAGATGCTATTGCTTCTACGGTTGCCTCAGCTGATGCCGAGATGGAACTATCATTGTTGAATTCTCTGTCCTGTGTGGTATAAAGTCATATATACGAACGCCAGGGGATGGTGCTAACGTTCGGGGTGCTTTTCCTCCTCCAACCTGAGCATGAGATATCTTCTGGCCTCCTATCCTCGCTGACAATCTCTGCATGGTCAACTCGTACCTTCTGGCTGCTATTAATACTTTCTCATAAGTCTGGTAGTCGTGCTCCTCTACCAGTTGTAGAATCTCCAGGTAAAGCCCCTGCTAGAACCTCATTGCTCTGTCCGACTCCGTAGCTACCATAGTCGGAGCAAACCTACTTAGCCTGCAAAACTCTGCTGCATATCTATCTACAGTACTATTGGCCTGCTTAAGACCGATAAACCTCTGTTAGAGCTCATAATGCACTATAACTCCAAAATACTTAGACCTAAATTAAGCCCTGAAACTATCCCAAGAGATAGGACACCTCAAGTTGACTTCCACTGATGCCTACCAGTCACGGGCAAGGTCTAGAATCTGTAATCCGACCTGGTCAACTTGCTCATCATCGGAAACCTTTGTCGCTGCTAGAATAACTTCGATGTCTTGGAGCCATGCATCTGTCATGATGGCGTCCTCTGTGCCATCAAAGTATTTGGGTTAAGTCGACAAAATATGACTGACGCCCCCGAATTAGTCCTTATGCCTTCCTCCAGAGCCGTCTGTAAACCCTGACTTAACAAGACATTATGCTCTTGTCGTTGAAATTGCTGGTGTTATTGCAATACCATATGATGTTGCTATGTAGCCATCATTCCTCGAAGAATCTCTAGTAATGCCAGAGTGTCTAGTACACTGGTACTACTGGAGGTACAGGGATCTCAGGGGTTTGTGGCTGAACTGCCCAACTTCTGGTTCCACGGTGCCAGCTTGCTCAACTACTGGCTTAACCCAAATCTGACTCTGAGCAAGTGCTACCTTCCGCTGTTGTCCAGGGGAACCCTGTCTGACCATGCTTGCTGCTCCAGTAACTAAAGAAACCCTAAAGAAAGGACAAAAAAATCAAGAACAGGACAGGTAGGATCAAAGAAATAATTGATTCGATAGTCAAGCAAAGCTTCGAGAAGAACGAATTCAGGAAAGGCACATGTTTGATTGAGACTCCTATAACCATAACACCTCACAAGTTTGAAAACATAGACCTGCTTAGGCTACCACTAAAATCTTGTCACATTCCAGTACCGACCTACAGAGACAGACATGGCCAGCTACCCCATACAAGGTATTATACGTCGTACGACGATCACGGCTGTAACTAGACAAGGGGTGCATGCTACAATCAAGTCACTTAGGGTCATAAAGAGCATCTATTATCTTAATCAATCAAACAAGAATAGTAAACATAGAACATATATAACAAGGAATTAAGGTATCCCAAATGTCCTGCCACTACATTCAGGAAAACAACTTGCAAAATGAAAAGCTGGCCGAGTAGCAAAAGTACATGACCATGATCAGCTGCAGTCTGATTAATTACAATCATGTAAAGAAAACTAAATGTCCAGATTTACGGCTAATAAGTGTCGATGGCTAAACGCCCAAAAGAGTAAAATATATGATAATGAGCAGGAAAGAAGAAACCCACCCATGCCCTTTAGTGACCATCCGCCTGGTGTGCGCCATCATGAAGGAAAAAGTAAGCTGGATCCTCTAGAACTGGCTAGAAACCTGGCCATATAAAACCAGTGGGGTTAGACCCCAAATATCAAGTACCACAAAGGAAGCACAAAAATGGAGAAACAATACCCAAAGCAATAGATAGGGTATAAAATTAGGTTTTGTGTCGTAGTTTTGATCCATAGCTTATCTTAGCATAATAGCTCAACCCTACAACCAAACAAGGACAATGGTTGAATCATCATACTATGATAATCTATGTCCCTACACTACTAACAGAATAATATAATCACAACCAAGTCCAGTTATATAACGGCCAATCATTTGTATGGCTTGCTACTGTGGAGTCTGAGTTATCTCAGATTGGATGCATAAGAGAAATCCTCAAATCGATAGCGGTTTAGCGGGGTTAACCGAGCTATAGTATTACATGGCACATTGTATATTATGCACTGGTCCCTCGTAAGACCACCGTGCTAAGATCACATAGAACGTATTGTACAATATAAGTATTCGGATATTGCTGTCCACTAGTTCGGAGGTGACCAATATCCATGGGGGTCAGCCTTGTACGCCATGATAGTTGTCTGAGGTGTCTAATGTACACGATCTCAGAATTTTATCCTTCCCAATGCTATACCAATTTTAGTTTCCTAAATTAGCCCTATGGTTATGTTAGGAATCTCATAGCATGGTCACATAATCAATCCTCATATAGGTCGTACCGTAGTACTGTCCACGCTAGATACGAATCCACTTTATTACTTGATGGCTCAAACTGGATTTACCCGAGCATGATGCAATAATCAATCAAGTCCTAGCCACGCTTTGGTAGTTGACCCACATATAATGCCCGTGTTGGGGAATTAATCTAATAATATCATATGTCATAGAGTATAGGGGGCATTCTCGATGCACAATCCAAAATATATAATCTTATAGCACGTAGCAAGTTATGTCGTACCTCAGTGCATATTATAATATGGTCGTACCTCAGTGCACCTTATAACACATGTATACGTAACACGTAGTAATTATATCAGCACTGATACAAGAAATTGGGTTGGATTACCAAACTTACAGTTGATCGTATGAGCCTTATCACATTGGGACCCATAGCTCATGTTATGCACATAGCAGGTTAGTTACTTATGATATAGTCAATTCTAGCATATGGTCATGTCTAGCACAAGGTCAGGTTACTAGGTCCATTCTTCCTTAGGATCAATCACAAGCAATTGTCAAGACCAAACACATTGAACAAAAAAATATTCCAAATAAAATAGCTAAGCCACATGCACAACTTGGCGCATGAGATGGGTGCCGCATGGACTGTCGGCCGCTACCTCAAGCCCCATACAATCCCAGGCTGTCATACCCCAGTCCCAAAATTCCGAGGGACTAGCCACGTGGCAATGGCTAGAAGAACAACCCCAAAGGGCAAACCCAATTTAATGGACCCGTTAGAGTGTACTTAAGCTGTAATAAATATAAATGCAGTCTACACCGTCAATCACAAAATAATTTTAATTTTATCCACAGAAAGAAATATAACTCAATATGAAAGACTAATCAAGATAATAGATAAATGAAAAATTCCATTATTAAGTCAACATATGTAGTATCTCGAGGAACAATCCGGTAAAATAAGAAAAGAGAATTAGTCAAAACATAAATCCATGAGTCAAGATATGAAATAACAGGAAGCATAAATAACTGAGTATGTAACAGAATACTCAGAAGAAATCCTCCGGCACAACCTCGTCTTCTGGTGCTAGTACTGCTCCAACGTCAGCTCATGTCCCGTATATCTCGGGGTAATCCTCCTCTACTGTACCTGGGGAGATAATCTGGATCCAGGTCCTCAGGGGACATAGATAGGTATAAGAATAACTCCAGCCAAATAAAATGCAGTAAACAAAACAGATCTTCAGGGCAAGCTATGTAACTAGCTAAGTATGCAAATGAGAGCATCACTAGTACTCAAGCTAAAACCACTACAAGCTTTGTGTCAGGGAGCCCGTAGCAGCAAGAATATTATGTAATGGGCCACGCTCTAATATAGAGACTAAAGCACCTCAATAATAAAGTGTATATATATAATCAACATGTATCCTGTGTGTCTCTCCCCACCCAATGTAATCACATGTCTCATGTCCATGACGTCTCATGTCCATAATACGCAAGATCATGACCTCTAACTAGTACAGCGAGTCATAATGATATCTATGTATATGCAAGTCTTATGTCATGAATCATATAGCCTATACAGAATCACCATGAATAACTCAGGAAAGATTCTGTCACATGAATAGTATCAAGTGTCCTTTGGTATGACGTACTTGGTAAAGCAAGCACGCAAAAAAAGGATCATAGAATCAATTCTCTAAATGATGTTACACGACTCCGCATACGGCGTCGACACCCAAATCTTGTTCAGACGCTAAGCAACGTCTCACGATCCTAGGTTGAACAGGTACATCTCAAGTGTATATATATAGAGAGAGAAAAAACTCAAGCAAATAATATAACAGGAACTACTGCAAGTTGGCCTGGTACACTTGCTTGTGTTTTGAGCTCCGTCAGTTGCTCCGATATAATTAGAATCTTCAGGTACATCTCCGGATACTGAAACAAACATTACCATTGCTCTTAGAAAATATAAAATAACTAGGATCGACTACCCATAAGTCAAATTTGGACACAGGGACAAATTGACAGTTTCTGGTCAAAACGGGGTCCACATATGGCCCACTTCGCACCAAAAAATGTGCCAGAGATAAAGTTTTTCAAATTTATCAAATTTAGTGTCTACGAGTCCAGATTAATGATACGAACCCAACGAAACATTCAGAACTGGATTCCGATGAGCTGATCACGAAACGCCCGTCGGGTGGAACCGTGGGGCCCACGAAACGAGGTTTTTCAACGTTCTCAGAATTAAATCAAACTTGGGTCACAGGACTAGAATAACACTATGAATCCGATGGCACAAGTTTTGTTGAGAAATGATAGGCACACACGAAATTATGACGAGTGTCAGAACAGGCAGATATGGAACTTTTTGACGGATATGCGTTGATTTCGGTGTGCACGTACATCCAAATCAACTTCCACAAAATCACACACGTCCGAATTGATGATACGCGTCTTTCAATATAATTCTTACACGACGAAGTTGCCTCATTTAGCAGGACGCACTCCGTTTAGGAGAAATTTGGGTTTAAAAAATCAAGTTTTTGACAGATTTTAACAGAAATTAAAACACAGCATACAACGAATTAAAATAAACTAATTGAAGAGATTAAATCTCGGTTATGTTATCAAAATTAATGTTCAAGTAGAATTTAAAAATATTAACTAGGTTGGAAGAAAATTAGACATGAGCATAGGTTGTTGGAACAGTTTCTGAACTACAAACTGGGTCATTTTTTTTCCGGTTTTGCATCATGAATTATGATCGACATAGGATACGATACACCGAACTAATTATACAAGGTTTAAGGGGGTCATGTGGTCTTCGCATAGGATTCAACGGGTCAAAATTTAATTAACTGTGCAGGAAGATACAGGGGCTAGAAGTAGTGTACCTTGTTGTGTGCTGTTGGTCGGGATGTCGGAGCGGGCTTCTTCGCGGCGGCGGTCCGGCAGCGACGACTCATCGGGATGGTAGAGGAGATGATGGTGGTGGGGGTGGTCTATTGTGGTCGTTATATAGGGGTAAAAGAGGGAGGTTACGGGGAGATGAATAGAAGGGGGTCGGGGAGGTTACAGAGAAGGGGAATCGAGGGGGTCGGGTCTGCGATCGGTTAAAGGGAAAGTACTGTAGTAGTGCATATGGGTTCGGGTGAGCGGATTATCGGGTGAGCGGGTTTAGGGTTTACGAGTTTGGGTTGGTTTAGGTTGGGTTGGTTCTGTTTGGGTTGGTTTAATTATAATCTCTATATATGCATGCAATTAGCTATCTAAAAAAAATAGTTTCTTACCCCAATAAATTCCAAAAAAAATTATATAATACTCTATTAATAGTTTTACACCCAAAAATTTATTTTCTACACTATATTAATAATTAATTAAATACACATAAATATTAATCCAAGAATATATATTTATTTTAATTAGCTAAAAATAATAAAAAATTTCTCTCTTAATCACAATAATAATTAAATAATTTTTAAATTAAATTCTAAAAATTATGGTATTTACAATCTGCCCACCTTAGGAATTGCGTCCTCGAAATTAAGAATTAAACTACTAAGGAATTTAAAAAGACATGATAACCTATATGTAGTTCTTAGGTCATACCTGTAACTTCGAATAAGTGAGGATAACGCTGGCGTATGACATCCTCTCGCTCCCAAGTGAATTCTCTTGGGGAGTGATGTTTCTAAGCTACTCGAACCAATCTGATTGTCTGACCTTAATATCTTCTCACTGATGTCAAGTATACCAACTGGATGTTCCTCATACCTCAAGCTCGGTCTCACTGAAATCTCAGAATAATTGACTACATGACTTGGGTCAGTCACGTACCTCCTCAGCTGTGAGACATGAAATACATCATGTACTCCCTCTAGAGATGGAAGTAATGCAAGACGGTACGCCACCTCACCAATACGCTCTAAAATATCAAACGGCCCAATTTACCTCGGGCTCAGCTTGCCTCTGCTCCCGAATCGAATAGTACCTCGAGTATGTGAGATCCTCAAGAACACATGTTCACCTTCCTTGCACTCCAAAGTTTGGCGGTGTGTGTCAGCCCAATGCTTTTGTCTGTCCTGAGCTGCATGAAGATGACTTTGAATTTGCTTTACCTTATCAACTGTCTACATCACTAACTCCGGACCGAGTATCAGACGCTCGCCAACATCATCCAACATATCGGTGACCTGCACTTCCTGCCGTATAGTGCCTCAAAAGGTGCCATCTGGATGCTCGTCTGGTAGCTGTTATTGTAAAAGAACTCCACCAAGAGCAAAAGATCTTCCCAAGACCCTCTGAAGTCTAACATACACAACCTCAGTATATCCTCTAGGATCTGAATCGTGCGCTCTGACTGTCCGTCTATTTGTGGATGATAAGCAGTGCTAAACTTGAGTCGGGTGCCAAGAATCTCCTGCATGCTTCACCAAAAATAGAATTTGAATCTTCAGTCACAATTAGACACAATACTAACCGGTACTCCATGTAACCTTATGATCTGTCGTATATACATATCGGCTAGAATCTCTGTGAACAGTCCAACTCTGAACGACAAAAAATATGCCAATTTGGTGAGTCGATCTACAATAACCCAGACTGCATCCTTCCTACTGGGGCTTCTTGGAAATCATGTAACGAAATCCATAGTGATATGTTTCCACTTTCATTCGGGTATGGGAAGCGGTTGTAACATACCAGCAGTTCTCTGATACTCGGCCTTCACTTGCTGACAGAACAAACATTTTGCCATGAATCACGCAATCTCTCTCTTTATCCTATGCCACCATTAGTACTGCCTCAAATTTTGGTACATCTTCGTACCTTCCGGATGAATTAGAGTATATAGAGCTATGTGCTTCGTACATTAATTCATGTCTTAACTCTCCATTTGAAACATATAGGCATTTTTTGCATCTTAGCGTCCCGTCCTTATGGATTCGAAGTCCCGTCTGCATGTCGGTTTTCGTCTTCTCTTAAAGTCTCTGAAACCTAGCATCTGTAGGTAATACCGCCTTAATCCTCTCCACTAATGATGATTTAACTTCAAGATTCGCTAACTGCCCACTCTGCCTTGGCAAAATAATCTCTATTCTGAGCTCCTATAGATCCTCTAATAGCTGGGGCTACATCGTCAAGAAATAAGCTGTGGGCTTCCTGCTGAGTGCATTTGCTACGATATTCGTCTTATCCGGATGGTACTGTAAATGTATATCAAAATCGACCATCAACTCTAACCAACGCCTCTATCTCAGGTTGAGTTCTTTCTAAGTATAGACATACTTCAGACTCTTGTGATCAGTAAAGTTTTTTACCTTCTCTCCTTAAAGATAGTGCCTCCATATCTTTAATACAAATATTACCACAGCTAGCTCGAGATCGTGCGTCGGGTAGTTCTTCTCATGAACCTTCAGCTGCCTTGATGCATAAGTAATAACTTTTCTATGTTGCATCAAAACACATCCTAGTCTACTGCCTGACGCATCACTATAAACAATGAATCATCCCAATCCTGAAGGAAGAGTCAAGACCGGTGTTGTCGTCAATCGTCTCTTCAACTCCTCAAAGGCCTTATGGCAATCTTTTATCCATGTAAACTTCTGGTCCTTACGCGTCAACCGCGTCATAGGCTCCGCAATCCTTGAGAAATTATCCATGAATCTCCGATAGTATCCAGCAAGTCCGAGAAAACTTCTCACCTCCGCAACTGATGTAGGTGTGGGCCTAGTTTCTATTGCAGCAATCTTCTCCGGATCAACTGAAAGTCCTTCTCCCAAGATAATATGTCACAAGAAAGGCACCCTATCCTGACAAAACTCACATTTGTTGAGTTTGGCGTACAGCTTATCCTATCTCAGCTTCTCCAGCACGATTCTGAGATGCTCCTAGTGCTCTTCGTAGCTCTTGGAATATATCAAGATATCATCAATAAATACAACCACGAACTTGTCCAAGTACTGATGAAAGACTATGTTCATCAAACTCATGAACACAGCTAGCGCGTTGGTTAAACCAAACGGCATAACTAAGAACTCATAATGTCCGTACTTGGTCCTGAAGGCTGTCTTTGGTATATCTTCTTTTCGCACTCTAATCTGATGATAACCGGATCTGAGATCGATCTTTGAGAATACATGAGCACCACTCAATTGATAGAACAGATCATCAATGCGTGGCAAGGGATACCAATTCTTGATAGTTAGAGTGTTCAATGCCCTATAGTCAATACACAGGAGTACCGTTCCATCCTTCTTTGGCACAAATAGTATGGGTGCTCCCCATGGGTTACCATCAGTGCTTGTCGGTGAACCATCGATGCTTCTTCTCGATGCTTAATGCAATTTCTGGCTGAATGTTGGCTGGATCAGCAAACCAAGCATAATCTCAATCTGCATCGATATTCCTTGGCGAGATGGCCTACCTTGCCACAATAATGATAAGTAGGGAGTGCTGGTGCTAGTGCTGGTATGGATGGTCGATGAATCATCAGTGCTCCTCTCCGTTGTTCCATACAGTCTCATGTCGAGTGTTGTCCCCATCCACAAATCAAGCATAGTCCTAACTTGCGTTGCCACTCGCTCTCGTAGTGACCTCGCTTGCCACAATATTGACATATAGGCAGTGCCTGTGGAGCTTCTCTGGGTGGCTGGTGCATGTGAGGTCTCTTTGCAGATTCTTCCTGTGGTGTTCTGGCTGGTGCTGATATGAACGATCATTTCTGGCTGGACTCCCTCCTGGTGACGTGCTCTATGCGTCAGGCTGCAGCAAGGACGTCCGTATAGGAAGTAGTTACAACGGAGCCGATTAATCTTTGTAGCTCAAAGCTAAGTCTGTCAAAGAACTTTTTTTCCTTCTCTTCTTTTGTCGGGATCAGAGTAGAGTCGAACAGTTGAATCAAGCATGATACAAGTCAAGAAATTTTTTTGAGTACGATATAGAGGTCAAGAATATATCAACATGTGGATGAGATCATATATTTTATCCTATCCTAATTTGCAGGCTTGCTTGATCCCTTAGTTAAAACCGAAGCAATATAGTCGTAGACCTGTATGGGCCACCACAAAAATCATGTCATGTCCCAGTCCCAAAATACCGAGGGACTAGCCACGTGGCAATGGCCAGTAGCATAACTCCATAGGGCAAACCTAATTTAATGGACCCATTATAGTGTACTTAAGCTGTAATAAATATAAATGCAGTCTACACTGTCTATTACAGAATAATTATAATCTCATCTACAGAAGGAAACATAACTCAATATGATAGACTAATCAAGATAATAGATAAAGGAAATAGTCCATCATTTAGTCAACATATGTAGTGTCTCGGGGAACAATCCAATAAAATAAGAAAAGAGAATAAGTCAATACAAGTCCATGAGTCAAGATATGAAATACCTTGAAGCATAAATAACTGAGTATGTAACAGAATACTCAGAAGAAATTCTCTGGCACAACCTCGCCTTCTGGTACCAGTACTGCTCCAGCGTCAGCTCCTGTCCCGTATATCTCGGGGTAATCCTCCTCTGCTGTACCTGGGGACATAATCTGGATCCAGGTCCTCAGGGGACATAACAAGGTACAAGAATAACTTAAGCCAAATAAAATGTAGTAAATAAAATAGATCCTCAGGGCACGCTATGTAACCAGCTAAGTAAAATAAAAATAAGAGCATCACTAGTACTCAGACTGAAACCACTACAAGCTCTGTGTCGGGGAGCTCGTAGCAGCAAGAATATCACGTAATGGGCCAAGCTCTAATATAGAGACTAAAGCACCTCAATGATAAAGTATATATATATATATGTGTGTGTGTGTGTGTGTGTGTGTGTGTGTGTGTGTGTGTGTGTGTGTGTGTGTGTGTGTGTGTGTGTGTGTGTGTGTGTGTGTGTGTGTGTAATCAGCCTGTAGGCTGTGTGTGTCTCCCCATCTAATATAATCATACGTCTCATGTCCACGATTTCTCATGTCCATAACACGCAAGATCATGACCTCTAGCTTGTACAGCGAGTCATAATGATATCTATGTATATGCAAGTCTCATGTCACGAATCTTGTAAGCCTATACAGAATTGCCATGAATGACTCAAAAAAGATTGTCACATGAATAATGTCAAGTATCCTATGGTATGACGTACTTGGTAAAGCAAGAACACAAAAATAGGATCATGGAATCAATTCTCTAAATGACGTTACATGACTCCGCATACAGCGTCGACACTCGAATCTTGTTCGGACGCTAAGCAACATCTCACGGTCCTAGGTTGAACAGATATATCTCAAGAGTATATATATATATAGAGAGAGAGAGAGAGAGAGAAAAAACTCAAGCAAATATTATAACAGAAACTACTGCAAGTTGGCAAGGTACACTTGCATGTGTTCTAAGCTCCGTCAGTTGCTCCGATATAATTAGAATCTCCAAGTACACCTGTGGATGCTGAAACAAACATTACCATCGCTCGCAAAAAACTTGAAATAACTAGGCCCATATGTCCAATTTGGACACAGGGGCAGAATTGATAATTTATGGACAAAGCAGGGTCCACATGTGGCCCACTTTGCACCGAAAAATATGCCAGAGATAAAGTTCTCCAAATTTTTCAAACATAGTGTCTGCGAGTCCAAAACAATGATACGAAATCAAAAGAATATCCAAAACTGGATTCTGATAAGCCGATCACGAAATTGCCCGTTAGGTGGAATCGTGGGGCTCACGAAATAGGGTTTCATCAACGTTCTCAGAATCGAACCAAACTTGGGTCACATGACCAGTATAACGCTGTGAATCTGATGGCTCAAGTTTCGTTGCGAAACGACAGGCACACACGAAATTAGGACGAGTGTCAGAATAGGCCGATACGAAACTTTTCGACGGATACGCGTTGATTCCAGTGTGCACGCACATCCAAATCAACTTTCATAAAATTTCACATGTCCGTGTTGATGATACGCACCTTTCGGTACAATTCTCATACGACAAAGTTGCCTCGTTTAGAGGAACGCACCCCGTTTCGAGAAATTTTGGATTTAAAAAACCAAGTTTTTGACATATTTCAACAAAAATTAAAATACAGCAAACAATAAATTAAAATAAACTAATTAAATAGATTAAATCTCGATTATGTTGTCTAAATTACTGTTCAAGTAGAATTTAAAAATATTTACTAGGTTGAAATAAAATCAGACATGAACATGGGTGGTTGGAACAGTTTCTGAACTACAAACTGGGTTATTTTTTTCCTATTTTGCGTCGCGAATTACGATCGACACAGGACACGATACACTGAACTAATTATACAAGGTTCAAGGGGATCATGTGGTCTTCGTATAGGATTCGACGGATCGATATTTAGTTAACTGTGCAGGAAGATACATGGGCTAGAAGTAGTGTACCTTAATGTGTGTTGTTGCTCGGGATAACGGAGCGGGCTTTTTCGCGGCGGCGTGCCCGGCGGTCCGACGTAGTCGTCAGTGGCGGCTCGTCGGGATGGTAGAGGAGATCATGGTGGTGGGGGTAGTCAGTTGTAGTCTTTATATAGGGGTGAAGGAGGGAGGTTACGGGGAGATTAAGAGGAGGGGGTCGGGGAGGTTACAGAGAAGGGGAATCGAGGGGGTCGGGGCTGCGGTCGGTTACAGGGGAAGTACTGTAGCTGTGGGTATGGGTTCGGGTTAGCGGATTATCGGGTGAGCGGGTTCGGGTTTAGGATTTACGGGTTTGGGTTGGGTTGGGCTAGTTCGGTTTGGGTTGGTTTAATTATAATCTCTATATATGTATGCAATTAGCTATCTAAAAAAATAGTTTTTGACCCCAATAAATTACAAAAAATTTATACAATACTCAATTAATAGTTTTACACCCAAAAATATATTTTTTACACTATATTAATAATTAATTAAATATAATATTAATCCATGAATATATATTTATTTTAATTAGCTAAAAATAAAAAAAATTCTCTCTTAATCACAATAATAATTAAATAATTTTTAAATTAAATTCTAAAAATTATGGTGTTTACACAGGCCACATACGATCCCAAACCGCATGCTTCCCCAGGCCGCATGTTCCAAAAAAAGTCCACTCTTTAGGACAAGTGCCACGTGATGTGTCAGAGAAGTGAATGAAGTGATGGATGTGACAGGCCATAAAGTGTCAGAGAGAAAAGACAAAATCATAAAAAGATGTGCAAGAGCAAAACAGGGTTATGCGTCATCAATAGAAGAGACGCATAGTCGTTGCGGCATAAGTCCGCTTGCCGTATGCTATGATTGTCATATAGATGTCTCTTGGACTTAGCGAATTTCTCATTCGTTCAGTGAGCAAAACACAAGGTGTCTTGTCACTTAGCTCCAGAATACTTTGTCTAATGATAAGTCATGCTTCCAACAAAATGGACGCATGTTGGTTGGCTATGCGACAAAGAGTCCAAGCCACATAAGAATCATGCCGCATGGAAGTCTCGGCCGCATATGATGATGGTCGCATGAGAACATCGTCTTCTCCAAACAACAACTTCACCATGGCAAAAAAGCTCCAAAAACCCAAAAATTTATTTTCTTCATAAAAACTTTATTTTAACTCTGAATCAAGTGAACCAACAGCCAAAATGCTCGAAATAAAGTGCTCCATCAACCACAAAAACTAATTTTCTAAAATACTATATTTTAGTAGATCAAAACCACAAAAAATACATAGAACCCATAAAAACTCCAAACTTTAAGTGTAGATCTACTCATATCTAGCTATCAAAACCGAAAACTCCAAGTATTAAAAGTGTTTAGAATTATAATACACACAAATTAGAATAATAAAATGCAAAAAAAGAGCAAGAATCATAAATCAAAAGGTTTCTCCATCTAATGCCAAGTGTACTTGCCTAAAATGAAGGAACGAGAAAAAAATGAGAAAATGAGGGAAGAGAGAGAAAGAAGTTAGCTTATATATGCTAGGGTTGAGGTTTAGACCAAGGGTTCACTCATAACCAAACCAACACAATAATTAAACCATGAGTCTAATTGAACCAAAGAATGGGTCTAGTCTCCATTACATGCAATCTAATCACCATGCAAGCAAGAAATAATATAAGCAGAAAAACTAATATGTCCCAAATAAGTATCTCGGAAACGAGGAGTGATAACAGGTGCCCTTGTATGGGTGTTTAATATTTTTTTTCTCGTTCGTTTAGTTGTTTAATTCTCATCCGTTTAGTTCATGTTTATTATTAATTAATTAATATTTTATTATTAAAAATAGATATATTATTAGAAATAATTATATGTTACTTGATACTAAAGTTAAAATAATTGCATGTTTAATTATTTGTTACATACCAAGTAAATTTAGCCGTTAAAATATAAATGTAGCTTTTTCCCTCCCAAAAACACAAATAAAAAACAAAAACATACACAAATATAGCAAACGCCCATATCAAGGGCGTGGGTGATTTTTAAAAAATGTGCCAAATGCCCATAGTAGAGCTCTATAGTAGAGCATTAGGGGTTTTCAATTTTTTCTTTTCCTTTATTTTAGCGATGAAAAAAATAGCGAGCGTCCTTAGTAAGGACGTTCGGTGCGTTTAAAGTGTTGGAAAGTAGCCAACGCCCTTAGTAAGGGCGTTTGGTTTCTCATTTCATAATTTTTCCAAACTTATTTCTCTGTGGGGAATATAGATGGACTGTACTACTCTACAAGAAAATTTATGTAGATAGAAGGAGGGAACGCTACAAGGGGCGAGGGTGTATGGGAGTTTGTACGAGCAAAGAGGGTGGAATGTTATAGGTGCAGGGAGGGAAGGAGGTACAATTGTGGCAGTAATGTACGGATGGTGGAATGAGGGAGAAAAATTATAGACAAATGGGAAGGAGAGTGGTAATTTAGTGGCTGCTACGGGCAATGTAGGTTAAACGGACACGAGGTTATGGGTCTGTTTAAATAGGTTTTCAGAAATTTTTATTTTAAAACATATTTCAAAAAAAAAGTTATACAGTTGTTTTATAGTTTTTAAAAGTTTGACTTGTGTTTGATTACTTACATCTGAAAATTGGTTTTAATAAACAAAACTTAAAAGATTTTGTTCGGTAAACAAAATTTAGAAAAATAAAATTGTTATTAACTCGGAGATCGCGGTGGGCCCTACTCTTAGCTATCCAGAGCAGCCGGTGGAGATTCTGGATCGGCAGGAGAAGGTGTTGAGGAACCAAACTATTCCCTTGGTTCGCGTCGCATGGAGGCATCACTCTCCAGGTGAGTCGACCTGGGAGAGGGAGGATGAAATGCGCGAGCGATACCCTTATCTCTTCGAGCCCTGAGGTATGGTTCTTTCTTTGCATTCCTGTCCTAGTTTCGTCTTTTAATTTCGAGGACGAAATTATTTTAAGGAGGGTAGACTTGTCACTACCCAATTCTAGAAAATAGGGTTTTTTTTTATTTGATAAATAGTGGATTGTATTTAATTAATTATATTTATATTTATTTGGTGCTTGTCTTATTTTTATTTTTATTGTTTTAGGGTTTTGGCTAGCCTGGACCCATGTCAGACCCTAGTGGACCCATGTCCGACCCAGCCCACACCCTTGTGAGCATTATTTTGGGACTTAGAATTGTTTATTATATTTTTAGGAGGTTAGTTGGAGAGTTTTGGAGCTAGTTTGAGTGCTTTTGGAACCCGAAACCCAAAACCGAGTTAGGAGGGCATTTTGGACCTTTGTACATGTAAACCCCTATTTATTTACATGGCCGGCACCCCTACCTACCCCACCCGACCGTGAGCATCCAGCAGCAGCCCCCTCACTCTTCATTCTACTTCTTCTTCTTCATTTCTTCTTCTCCACTTCTTCTTCCTTCTTCTTCAAAGTAAGTCTCTTCTTCCATTTTTCTTCTTTCTTCTTCCATTCCTTCTCCTTAAGCTAACCCTAACCTTGCTTTTTCCCCAACCTAGGTGTGAGGAGCTTAGATCTAGTGTGGGAGCTAGAGTTGGTGGCTTGGAGCTTGAGGGAGGTAATTTCTAGGGGTTGTGAGACTTTGGCCTTGGGATTCCAACTCCCAAGAGGTAAAACCTAACTTTCCCCTTCCTAATTATTTTTGTGTAGTGTAATTAGTGTTGTAGAACCTTTCTAGACCCTAACCCTACCCATAGGAGGAAGTTGGAACTAGTTTGGGTGAGTTTAGAGACTTTGACATTAGATTTTGTGTCGAATTCGGGTGGAATCCAAATTTGGCCCAATTTTGGGTGATGCCCTAGGTTAGATGGACCTAGGTAGACGTTGTCGGGTGTCTAGAGGGTGAGTGCGTGTCTCCGTTAGGACACGGAAAGCCGTGTCGCGGAGAAACGGGCGTTTCGGGCAAAATTGGGGCTTTTCGTCGTCGCCGATTCTAAGTGCATGCGCGTTTCCGCCATGGGCCTAGAATCGACGTGGGAGCACATTTTCTAGGATCTAGACATCGTGTAGAGCGCGTGGGTAAATTTTGGACCGATTCCGAGTTCGTTTAGTGTACGTTTCAGGAGGTTTTCCGAGCCGCGCACCACGTGTTCGTCGAAATGACCGAACGGCCATTTCGACTTGGTTTCCTCGTTTCGAGCTTGTGCGCGCGTTGGGTTAGTATCGGGGAGTGTGTGCTAGATTTTTCGAGTTATATTTTATATATTTTAGGGTATTGGTGAGTGTCGGGGTCGTTGGGCGTGAGTGGGGCGTGTGGTTTGGGTGTTGTTGTGTGTTGTGTTGTGTTAGTGTATATGTATCTATATATATATATTTATATATATATATGTATGTGTGTTTATATATATATATTTTTATATATATGTGTGTATTTAGATCTATGTGCTTGTGTGTGTATATGTCTATGTGTAAATATATATATATATATATATATATATGTATATGTGTAAGTGTGCTTGTGTGTGTGTATATGTATATATATATTTTGGGTGTATGTATATATATATATATAGTTGAGAGTGTGTGTAGATATATATATATATTAAGTGTATATATATATATATGTAGCTATGTATATATATTTATGTGTGTGTGTTTTGTTAGTGTTGTGAGTGTGTGTGTGTGTAATAGTGTGTGAGTGTGTTAGTGTGTGTGTTAGAGTGTGTAGATGAGTGTGAATATATATATAGATAGCTAGTTATATATATAGATATATATGTATATATATATATATATATATATAGAGTGATATATATATGTATATATATAGGTGTGTGTGTGTGTGTGTATGTGAGAGGAAGGGGGGGCAGAACCTGCTGCAGCAGCAGCCAACAGGCAGCCAGCCACTGCAGCAGGGAGCTGCAGCAGCAGCAGCATGTAGAAGCCCAGCAGCAGCAAGAGCAGCAGTAACAGCAGTATAAGGAGCAGCTAGCAGCAGTAGTAAGGAGCAGCAGCAGCAGGAATAAGAGCACCAGCAGTAGCAACAGCAAGCCAGGCAGCAGTAGCAGCTAGGTAATAGATATATCAATAGATAGATAGTTAGGTAGATAAGATAAATAGATGTCTAAGATAGATTAAATAGATAGATGGATAGATAATAACTTAGATAGATAGATAGTTACTTAGATAAGTAGATAATAGGTAGATAGTTAGATTTATAGATTATAGATAGGTAGATAGCTAGATACTTAGATATACCTATCTAAGATATAGATATCTATATACCTATAGTTATATATATATCTATAGATATCTTGATAGGTATATATATATATATATATATATATATATATATATATATATATATATATATATATATATATATATATATATGTTATGATTAGGTAAGGTAATGGGTATTTGGGTATATGTGTGTGGATATATATGTATATAGGTAGATACCTACTTAGATATATATAAATATGGTAGATATCTATATTATCTAGCCTAGATTAATAACTAGGTGCATAATTAATAGCTAGATAGCTAGTTAGAGGGTTTTAGAGCGAAACCTCAATACCTTGAGATACCGAGGTATCTCGATACCTTTAGATATTCAAGGTATTGAGTTTCGAGCGGGGTATTTGAGCATTAGCCTAGAAAATGTCTTGGAATGATTTTTATATGTTTATATATATATAATTACGCGTGCTAGCATAGGTTTTAGCGGGTTTAGGCGGGGTGCGTGGCCTAGGGCGAGGTATCAGATACCGAGGGTATCCCGGTATCTCGATTAGGCGAGTTTGTGAGTTTAGTAGCTTAATGAGCTCGGTTTGACCTAGAATTTCAGGGGCACCCTAGTTTGACCTAGCTTTGACCAAATTTGTCCTCGTTGACCGTAAAAGTCAACGTTTGACCTAGTTTTGACCTAGAGTTGACTTTTTGGACCCCGGGTTAACTTTTTGACCCGAATTTTACCGGTTTGACCCGTTCGACCTAGAATAGCCCTAGAAGCCTGTTTTTAATTATTTTGTAATAGTTTAAATGCTTAGAACCCTTTTAATTCTGATTTTCGTATTAGGTCCTTGCGACACCGGTCTGGATCTCGATCCTCATCAGTTGCTCAGGACATCAGGCGAGTACCTACCTCTGATAGTTTCTATTTCATGATAGCGCTTATATCACCTGTTCTAGAACTTTAATACTTGATTCTGACACATTGTTACACGAGCTGGTACTAGTGGATCCCGTCATGAGATGCTATCCCCCTTACCGTGTTCAACAGGTACTCTATCACGTGTATTTCATCATGTGCTTCGGGTATTGATTCTCATGTGCTATCATGTGCTTCTTGTGCTCTCGCCTTCGTGTGCGCGAGCTATTATCATGTACGTAGCGTGTTATGGTTGGATCCAATGGTATTAGTGGGGGAGGGGAGTAGGAGTTGGTTATATGATCAAAGCCAAACAGTATTCATGTGTATGTCGGTTATGCAACTCACGCATAACGGAGTTATCGTAGTGACTTTCATGTGCAACCTAAGTCGATCATATAACGAACTTGTGCTCAAGGCACTTAGCTAGTATTCATGTTTCTCACCTGCAGTTACTTTTCCACTACTTGTATCGTTCTCCAGTTTACATTGCAGCTACTTATTGTGCTCCAGCATATATTTATTTCCTGTGCATCTTGATTACTTTTCTATTGCTCGTCATATACACCTTACCATGTATTTGGAGTTGCTTTCAGAGTTATGTACTTCGCTCCAGTCCTGACTGGACATATTTTTTCCAGAGGATCCTGAGAACTATTGTCCGACGTTCTACGGGCCAGGTGTTGACGACTGTTGTGACCCCGAGATCGAGGAGGAGTGCACCGAGGAGACGCCGATAGCACCCTAGTTAGCTAGGTGGGTTCCTGGGTTATTTCCAGTGGTTTGTATTGTGGATGACTGTACTTGTTCTTTTGATGCTGTGATGTTGTAGCTATTTTGGCTTGGACTGTATTATTTTGGATTGTCTTGCTCTCTTTGGTTCTGTTTCTTTGTTTATATCATATCGTGCTTTATTTCTTCCCCTAGTTTCTGTGATTGAGAGATTTCATATATATATTGCGTGGTTGCCCTCCTTTTGGAGAGGATTTTATTCACATATATATATTGCGTGGTTTTGCCCTCCTTTTGGAGAGGTCATGCCGGATTTTTCTGTGAGTTATCTAGATAGTTGGTTGACCTAGAACGGACCTTTACAGCGTTCTACCGCCGATTCTGCGGCATAGGCTGGACGTACCCACGGCTCATGCCCGATTTTCGGGTGCGGGTCATGACACTATCATGTCTTTTCATGAACATGTATGTCTCTACCAACAGTCAGAACGAAACATAAACGAAGAGTCACAACCAAAACCCAAGAGTCAAAACCAAAATCCAAAAAATATTAGAACTCGTTCAAAGAAATGAATCCGGAGACTCGTTCAAACCCAATGAATCCAAATATTTGTTCAACCTCAACGAATCTGAGCATAGAAGTTTGCCTTTATACAATCAAACTAAAATTCTCAATAATATTTAACTCAAAAGAGCTATGGTATGGTTGTTATAATGTTTGACTAACACACTAGAGGTCCTTAGTTCAAATATGGGCAATAATATTTTGATATTATTTACTTTTATTTTACTTTTTTTTAAAAATTATGTATGGGGGTCCATTTCGAAAGTTTATTTCGGACTCCCATGAGCTCTGGACTGGCCTTGTTTGTGCCTGTTTTGTTGCACAAAAGTATAAAAAGGTATTGTAGAAGCATGGAAAATCTGAAGCCATGCACCCTCATGCATAGAGCCCATGCACCCTCAAAATGAAGACAAGCCGCATAGCCTGCAAAAGTCTCCATGCAGCTAGTACAGCCACAGAGTTAGGGATCGTACAAGATCCCCCCTTGTAGAAGCATAAAAAAAACACAGAAGCCCCTATGCGCCTTAATCCTCATGCGTCGAAGAAGCTAATATACATGCATCAAAATTCAAGTGACGCATGACTTGTTGGACGCATAATTCTAACTCAGTCAAGTCAGAGCATTTATGACTCTAACAACAATGATGCTCTAAACACCTCAATTATGACGCTGACAGTTGGTGTCAGTGCCCACGTCACCGTCATAATTATTTTTGTTCAAATATAGCAGTACAGCGCCACGTGTATGTAAGACAAAGATCTTCATGCGTCTCTGGGCCTATAAGTACCAAACTTTATGTGTCATATTCTTCTCTAGCCCTATGCATTCCAGACTCCATGCGTCCAATATGGCAGTGCTCTTCGAGCCAAAAAAAATTTGTTGCAACTGAGAAGATTCTCTACAATTAAGTACGGACCTCATGTCAAGCTGACCAAGTCACGTACACCATAAAAGAGAACTGACCAAATTTTTAACAACAATAGATCTCAACAAAAGCAGATCTCAACAAAGACTCCACGTGGCAACTCGGCCATTACATGTATCCACGGTTGCAATGACATCCTGTTAAGGATGGATACGTGGCAGCTCCAGTATCTATGTGCGCATAGCTAATGCGTACATAGACCCATTGGCATGATGGCTATAAATAATGGGGTTGCATACCCACAAGAAGAGACACGTACGCATACAGGAGAGAGAAACCTGAAGAAGGCATTCTCGTTCCCTCATCGGACCGTCAACGGAGTAAATGAGTCACTACAGTACTCGATCTCCATTGTCACACTCTCCAGAATCAAAAACATTGTACTTAGATTTCTTTTTTTTTGGATTTCTTTGTACTCTTTCGTTTGTTAAACAACAACGCTTGTTCAAGCTTGCATTAATGGCAAACAAGTATAAAAGTAAAAAAAATGGAGTTTGTATACGCGATGTTTACGCATAAGTTTTGACTTTCATAATGTTATTTGGCTGGTGGAATTAGAAGACATGAAAGTTGATAAAAAAAATGAGTTTGGTTGTTTAGATGGTTGTTGAAAGTGGAGAAAAAATGAGTTTGGTTATTTGGATGGTTGTTGAAAGTAGATGTTGGTTGGAGATGTGGTAAATGTGGATATGCTTACCCCAAATTTTTTTACACAAATAATTCTCAATGTAACATAAAATTTGTAACATACATTTTTATTTCATACAAATATTGACATATTATTAGTAAATATAAATTTTCTAAAATATAACATAAATTTCTCATAAATTAAAAAATATTGTAATGAAGAGAAATATCTTATAATTTGTCTAATTAATTTCTTAAATATTCAATTATCCTAAAATATTCCTATAATATTGTTTCAAATTTTTTTTATATGTCAGACGTAACGTTCGGGACTTTGTGCACGCTGTATTGCATGTCATTTGGGCCCACTGCCCCCAACTTCCACCAAATAAATGAAAGTAATAATATGTCCATGTGGCTCGATTACCGATCTTCTGCCACCCAAACAAGGTATTATACCTCTTTCCAGTAAACACAAGGGTCACTCGTGTCACACCTCGATTCTATGGAATCAACAATCGTCCCCCTAAAATGATACCGTGCGTGCCTAAGTTGCACAACGGATAAGGCCACGATATTTGATATAAGGATCACATATTCAGAGTTCACAGATATTTGAACACAATATTGAAACAAGCAAAGTTCTCTTTATTAATAATGAACATCATTTACAAACTCTTGAACAGGTACAAAAGGTTGTCGTACAGGCTTACAAAAGCGGACACAAAATAAGGTAGTTGTTCGATATATTTCATCATTTTACTAAAACTTCAAAAGCTATAGACATCTTCGGGCAAAGTTATCGCATTGCCATACAGCTGCATAAGGTATGTGCATGAGCTATAAAAACTTGAACATGCTTCAAAAGGCAGGAACAGGATGCACCGGTATGTGGACTGGATGGGAAGTCACCTAGCTCCTCGCAGGATTGCCTTGACGCGGAGAATCTGTTGCAACGAGGGTCATTACATCAAAATACACGGGTAAGGGCGAGCTAACCCAACTATACTAATCAACACGTTATTTATGTGAAGCATACAAGTTATTATATGGTCTTTCTATCTTGCTTTAGTTCAAGTTACAATCATATGATAAGTGCAAAGGAATAAAATGAATGTGTCACCGTGCGGTGACTTTTACCTGTCGTCAACGCGTCCACCTGCACAAGACTTACCAAGTTCTTCCCTAGCAAGAAGATATCGTTATCCTGAAGAAATGCATATAAACAGAGGGGTAACTAGCACAAGCAATATAGGATGAGTTGTAGTCTCGAGAATAAAATAGTAAGTAACACAGGTGGCAAGCACCGCTACATGCCATCCTGTCCATAATAGACGACTATCAGAACGTTCCGTCCGGATCGGATCGGTCCCAGTGTCCCAGCGACCGTCCACAGGAACCAAAAATCTTGTGCACAAGTTGTCCGTGATCAAACGACGTCTAAAAGACTAAGTTATTATATGCAACATTTCAAGACATCACAATGAACGAAACTACTTAGTATAGTACCATGTGTAAACCCCCTCACCCAAAATAGATATTTTGTGTATATTTTATATTATTATAGGTATTGAATTTCTTTAGAGTATTCTATTATTTAATTAGCAAATGAATTTTTTGATATATTTACTTATATAAATATTTATTTAGAATCATTTTTAGGTTATTTTAGATTTTTGAAATTAATTAGGATTTATTTGGATATATATAGTCTTAATATTAGATAGATGCTAATTTAGTGTTAATATATATTAATAAGATTTTATAAATTATTTGTATTATATTTAATTATATTCAAGATTATAAATTATTGAAATAGATTCAAACTCTACTTTAAATTAATTCAAATCATGAACCTACTAGGAATACAACTTAATGTATATCATATCCTTATTTAAATTCATCATAATCCTATCCAAATTAACCAATCCTAGTTGTATTTAATTAAGTAGTCTCCACCATTATAAATACCTCATCCTTCATATTTTTTTTCCCCAAATTCCTCTCTTTTTCGTCCAAAAATAGTCAAAATTCATCATAAATTCAGCCTCATTTTCTACTAGTTATGACGAATTAAAAAGACGATATCTCCTAGCTCCGGACTCCAAATGTGCTCCATTTTTTTTGTTAGAACGATAATGAGGTTAGATTTCTGATTATATAATTTTTTTTTTATGAAATTATGAGTATTAAATTCTGGAAAATTCGTAGAGCACAGCATGTCCGAAAATAGACGTGTTTCGATGTTTTCGCGATTCCGGGAGAACCAGGAATCAGAATCACGAATCGTTTAAAGTTTCGGAAAGCTAATGTCGAGATCATCGACATATATTTTTTCCAGAATTTAATTTGAAGTATTTACATACTGTTAATTCTGTAGAACTTCTAGGTTAGAATTTAACCATCGGTGCACAATACAAAATTTGTATGTGCCATAATTCTCAAACAAATTTGAATTCAGACGAGCCATAAATTCTAGTATGTTTTTTATTCTGAAATCTACAGGAAATCATGCATGAAAGTTGAGTTTGTATCGGTTGACTTTTTGGTCAACAGATCGCCTCGATTTGCGTGCCATGAGTCTCGAGTTGATAAAATTTAGTTTCTTTAGACAAAATTTAGGAATTAACATAAAAATCAGAATAATAAGATTAAAATAGGATTTTAGAGTAACTATTCCAGAATTAAATAAATTAAAATAAATTATCTTTTGACGTGATAAATCTGTAATACATAGGCTATTTGGACTGTGACTTGGACCCTGATTCATACCAGCAGCATGACCCCAGGCAAGATACCTTGCCAAATTGCTTACAGTATTTTGCATGCTTAGTATATTTCTGTATATTTATTGTATTTCTGTTATTTATTGCATGTGTAGTTCCTTTCAGTCATTACTATATATTAGATATGTTGACACACACTTGACACTTAGTATCATGAGAGGACAATCATTAGGCGTATGGGCTTTTAACCACTCTGATAAACCGTAGTATATAGTTTGCACTACGGGCGTGTGTCGCGCTGGTCGCTACCCCAGAGGTATGTCGATTTCTGTAGAGTCGCGCTGGTCGCTACCCCAGAGGTATGTCGATTTCTGATGTCCATTGACGGGTGTGTGAGTTGTGAGGCTTAGATCGAGTAGACTACCCTTGCCCATACGTCGAAAAGTTGTCCTCATTTGTATTCATATAGATTGTCTTGTACAGCGTACTTATCTATTTTCAAACCATATGCATATTTACTGTATTCAAATTGGCTCGTATTTTCTGTATCTTGTTACGTCCCTCTGAGGACCTGGTCCGCTGCCAGGTGTATCTTTTTTTGAGTATTTACAGGAGCGCAGATTTGGATGGTTACATGTGATCCGAGGATGTCTTCTCTTCGAGCTGTGATGGATAGCTGGTATTCTTATATTGTGTTGTGGTGTTATACTTATATTGTATTTGCTCTTATATTCGAGTTGGTAGTGGATTTATTTCCATCCAACTATCATCCTTAGATACTTCTTATTGAGATCTAGTTTCATAGATACTGGTTATTTATTTTTATATGATTTTGGTGGATGAGATTTAGATTTTACCCTGTGACTTGTATTACATTTTATACCACTTGTGGATTTTATATTCATATTACAGCGTACGTATGGATTTGGTTTCCATATATTGGAGTTGCCATATCCATGCGGCTGGCATGCTTACGTGTCCTAGTCCTACATATTTTTGGGACTGGGGCGTGACATATTTTTTGTGGTGGCCCATGCAGGTCGAGAGCATATTGTCTCGGTTACGTTACTGTACCGAACAAGCCTGCACCTAGGACTAGAGTATAGGATCTCATCCACAATTGACTATGATTCATCTTCCTCCTCTCTATTCTATTCGAATAATTGCATCCTGCTTGATTCCTGTACTTCCCTAATAGTTCTTTGAGAATAGCCTTCTGCTAGAATATAGGAACCCCTATTATTATGATGATAATTATGGTAGTACACCTATTAAGAATACAACGAGAATATAGACACACCACTAAGTTTAGAATATCTAGTGAACCTAGACTTCCTTATCTTTAGATTGTTATACCATTACCCCTTGATGTATTAAGAAGACTTGAGAGTAGTATAGACACTACTAGAGTTAGTTAGAAGTTTTACCACAATATTTGACACCTAGTATCACATAGTCTTTTGACCTATTAATTGAAGTGTAACCGAATAATATTTATCGCATACTAGCAAAAGACGACGGTGTTTATTCAGACCATAGAATTTAGAGGTCCTTGCCCTATTTGGTCGACTAGCGACTTAGATAAGGAGGTTGTATGATAACTGTAGAGATTGTAGAGTCTTTTATTATTATTGCTTATGTTGTTTTTGCTTTTGCGAACTTGAATTATTTTGTAACTTCTCACATCATAATCCAGCGTTATATTTTTTGTGCTACCTTGAATTATGCTGCTATTATAGCCCAGTTTTTGCAAGCTTAATCTTATATCGAGCTTGTTCATGACATATGTGTTATTGGGGCCTGATCAACCATACTAATACAAATTGTCTAATCAGAATCAGTGTATTATGGTCTAGCTAGCCATAATGCGCTTGATTCGCCCTTCACAATAGTATTTTACGTGGATTGAGATGTATAGTGGACCAGTAGACAAATATACTTACCCTCTAGATACGACAAAGCATATCATATCAAGTACATAACTGCACCGATGTGAGCATACGAATAGGAAATTACCAAATTAAGATTTCAATCCACAACTGTCTTGACAATTCTCATTTGAATTCTTTAAAACGCTTTGATTCCCATACTTCCATTCTATTACCCCTCCTTGAACTCTTTTTCGTTGCTTTCCGTCTTCCCTTGTTTCGGAAAGACAAAATCTCGTGCTTGGATATAAGTGATACACGGATAGTACAAGATATACCCCATAGGCCAATCACATTATTTGGTGACTATCTTTCATAATTGATTAAGGGCATATCACATATGATATAGTTGGTGTTAAAGTTTTGAGGATTGAATGACATGAGAAAATAAATTGAGGAATATTTTCTTAAGTGTAAGAGCCTTATGTGATAGATGGGTAAATTCTAAGTTGGGTAGAAATTACATTATTAAACTTGAGTTAAAATTTTTTAGATTGTGATCAAGTGAGATTAGATAGAGAGAAACCATGTTCTATTTTAATTTCGAGGACGAAATTGTTTTAAGTTGAGTAGATTGTAAACCCCCTCACCCAAAATAGATATTTTGTGTATATTTTATATTATTATAGGTATTGAATTTCTTTAGAGTATTCTATTATTTAATTAGCAAATGAATTTTTTGATATATTTACTTATATAAATATTTATTTAGAATCATTTTTAGGTTATTTTAGATTTTTGAAATTAATTAGGATTTATTTGGATATATATAGTCTTAATATTAGATAGATGCTAATTTAGTGTTAATATATATTAATAAGATTTTATAAATTATTTGTATTATATTTAATTATATTCAAGATTATAAATTATTGAGATAGATTCAAACTCTACTTTAAATTAATTCAAATCATGAACCTACTAGGAATACAACTTAATGTATATCATATCCTTATTTAAATTCATCATAATCCTATCCAAATTAACCAATCCTAGTTGTATTTAATTAAGTAGTCTCCACCATTATAAATACCTCATCCTTCATATTTTTTTCCCCAAATTCCTCTCTTTTTCGTCCAAAAATAGTCAAAATTCGTCATAAATTCAGCCTCATTTTCTACTAGTTATGACGAATTAAAAAGACGATATCTCCTAGCTCCGGACTCCAAATGTGATCCAGTTTTTTTTGTTAGAATGATAATGAGGTTAGATTTCTGATTATATAATTTTTTTTACGAAATTATGAGTATTAAATTCTGGAAAATTCGTAGAGCACAGCATGTCCAAAAATAGACATGTTTCGATATTTTCGCGATTCCGGGAGAACCAGGAATCAGAATCATGAACCGTTTAAAGTTTCGGAAAGCTAATGTCGAGATCATCGACATATATTTTTTCCAGAATTTAATTTGAAGTATTTACATACTGTTAATTCTGTAGAACTTCTAGGTTAGAATTTAACCATCGGTGCACAATACAAAATTTGTATGTGCCATAATTCTCAAACAAATTTGAATTCAGACGAGCCATAAATTCTAGTATGTTTTTTATTCTAAAATCTACAGGAAATCATGCATGAAAGTCGAGTTTGTATCAGTTGACTTTTTGGTCAACAGATCGCCTCGATTTGCGTGCCATGAGTCTCGAGTTGATAAAATTCAGTTTCTTTAGACAAAATTTAGGAATTAACATAAAATCAGAATAATAAGATTAAAATAGGATTTTAGAGTAACTATTCCAGAATTAAATAAATTAAAATAAATTATCTTTTGACGTGATAAATCTGTAATACATAGGCTATTTGGACTGTGACTTGGACCCTGATTCATACCAGCAGCATGACCCCAGGCAAGATACCTTGCCAAATTGCTTACAGTATTTTGCATGCTTAGTATATTTCTGTATATTTATTGTATTTCTGTTATTTATTGCATGTGTAGTTCCTTTCAGTCATTACTATATATTAGATATGTTGACACACACTTGACACTTAGTATCATGAGAGGACAATCATTAGGCATATGGGCTTTTAACCACTCTGATAAACCGTAGTATATAGTTCGCACTATGGGCGTGTGTCGCGCTGGTCGCTACCCCAGAGGTATGTCGATTTCTGTAGAGTCGCGCTGGTCGCTACCCCAGAGGTATGTCGATTTCTGATGTCCATTGACGGGTGTGTGAGTTGTGAGGCTTAGATCGAGTAGACTACCCTTGCCCATACGTCGAAAAGTTGTCCTCAATTGCATTCATATAGATTGTCTTGTACAGCGTACTTATCTATTTTCAAACCATATGTATATTTACTGTATTCAAATTGGCTCGTATTTTCTGTATCTTGTTACGTCCCTCTGAGGACCTGGTCCGCTGCCAGGTGTATCTTTTTTTGAGTATTTACAGGAGCGCAGATTTGGATGGTTACATGTGATCCGAGGATGTCTTCTCTTCGAGCTGTGATGGATAGCTGGTATTCTTATATTGTGTTGTGGTGTTATACTCATATTGTATTTGCTCTTATATTCGAGTTGGTAGTGGATTTATTTCCATCCAACTATCATCCTTAGATACTTCTTATTGAGATCTAGTTTCATAGATACTGGTTATTTATTTTTATATGATTTTGGTGGATGAGATTTAGATTTTACCCTGTGACTTGTATTATATTTTATACCACTTGTGGATTTTATATTCATATTACAGCGTACGTATGGATTTGGTTTCCATATATTGGAGTTGCCATATCCATGCGGCTGGCATGCTTACGTGTCCTAGTCCTACGTATTTTTGGGACTGGGGCGTGACACCATGGCATAGTCTTCTTATTCAGTTGATCGCATAGTAAAGTGTTCTACACTTGGCACAAAAAAAGAAGAATATGCTCTAACTAGTATTGAAATACGATAATAGAATATTCTAAGCAAGCCAACATGCAACAGTGTAACCGTTCACGAGTTGGTTGACAAGTATAAAGTATTCTAAGTCTATTTCATTATATCTCGATATCCTTTAGTTATTATGGTCTCGTTTGATCGAAGCAATCAAGAGAGTAAGATTATTAGATGTGAAGACTTGGGAAAAGAGATAGCTAATCGGGATGGTAGCCACTCATATGTTGGTGGAGGTAGGGAAGAAAAGAGGTTCTTCAATCCTCTGCTCGCGCGATGCCTACACGATCACCTGCATTGCCATAAACAGACGATCAATACCTATTGTTCTCATCCTCAAAGATCTAAACGAAAGCGAAGTTCAAAAAACAAAAATAATTCAATCATCTAAATCGTTCAAGAAAACACAAGATCAAAAACTAACTCAAAAGCACTAAAGCAACAATACGATATCGAAAACTAGGCAAGAAAACTTGTAGCGGAGAGGTCCCTCTTAACTCTGTCGCTAAGTCCATCCTTGGGACACAGACCACTAAATATGGGAATCAATTTCGAAGAAGCCAATCCATAACGATAAAAGAATCGTGATTCAATCTATCCCGATAGAATGATACCAAAAGTATTTCTTAGTCGCGCTCCTCGAAAAGAGAAAATGGGGCACTATATCTTAACCAAATAATAGGAAGTTTTATCCTAGAAACTTAGGAATATAACCTACCACTAAGAAACAATGAAGAAAACTTTTCCTTCATCTCAGACTCAAGTTTCCATGTTGACTCCTCGGTCGAATAATTTCTTCAAAGCACGCGAACGAGAGGAACCCAATGACTTTGAAGCAACTTCTCCTTTCGATCCAAGATCTGTACAGGTTGTTCGACATATGACAAGTCTTCTTTCAAGTCCAGTTGACCAAAATCTACTATATGACTCGGATCGTACATGTACTTCCTAAGTTATAAAACATGAAAAAAATCATGCACCTCTGATAATGAGGGTGGCAAGGAAATCTGATATGCGACTGGGGTGACTCGCTTGAGTATCTCGAATGGGCCGAAGAATCTCGGACTTAGCTTCCATTTTGCTCCAAATCTGGTGACTCCTCGCATGGGTGAGACTTTGAGAGATACATGATCGCCTTCTAAGAACTCAAGAGGTCGATGGTGCATGTCTGTGTAACTCTTCTGACGGCTTTGTGCTACCTTCAGCCTCTTGCGGATCAAACTGATCTTATGGACGGTTTTCTCTACGAGTTTTGGGCCAAGAATTTTTATTCACCAACTTTATCCTAATAGATAGGGATATAGACTTTCGCCCATACAACTTCTCATACGACGCTATTTGAATGTTGGATTGATAGCTATTATTGTATGCAAATTCGACTAACTATAGATGCATGACCCAACTGGACTTCGAGTCCAAGGCACAGAGCCGTAATATGTCTACAAGAATCTGATTCACCCGTTCTGTCTGGCCGTCGGTCTGAGGATGATAGGATGAGCCAAACTTCAATTTTGTCCTCATTGCTGATTGAAGGCTATTCCAGAAGTGTATAAGAATTTTCTATCTCAGTCAGAGACAATAGATACTGGCACACCGTAGAGTCGAACTATCTCATCGAGGTAAATCTGCGCCAGACGGTCGACATTCCAAGCAACTTTAATAAGATGAAAGTGAGCTGAGTTAGTGAGTCGATCGACGATGACCCAGACGGCATCGTTTTCCTATTACGTCTTCGGCAAACCAACAATAAAATCTATGGTTATGTATTCCCGCTTCCACTCCGGTATAACAAGGTCCTGCATCTCCCCGTCTGGCTTATGGTGTTTAGTCTTTACTCACTGATAGGCCATACAATGCGACAAAAATAACGACAGATCCTTCTTCATGTCGTGCCACCAAAATATCGTACGAAGGTCTCGATACATCTTCGTGCTGTCAGGGTGTGAAGTGTAACTCGCATAGTGGGATTGTCTGAGTTTCTCTTTTCTGAGATTTGCATCATTGGGAACACGCAATCTCTACTTCACCTGCATCAATCCATCCCCACTTACCGCAAAGTCGGCCGCCTTTCATACTGGATTAAGCTCGCGTATCTTCTTCAAGAATAGGTTATCCTTTTGTGCGGACTTGACCTTCTCTAATAGGTCTGGTTCGAGGCACAATTAAGATGACTATGCCCCTTTGTATCTAATTTGGAGAGTAATGCTCAAACTCTCCAGATCCTTTTACAGCCTGCTGTCGATAGCTAAGCTCCATGAAAATACTTGACTCAGTGCATCAGTTAAAATGTTGTCCTTGTTCGGTGTATATATAATCTACAAGTCAAAGTCGCAAAGGAGTTTAAGCCAACGCCATTGCCATAAATTTATATCCTTTTGGGTGTAAAGGTACTTGAGGCCCTTGTGATTGGTGAAGATTTGGCACGGTACGCCGTAGAGGTAGTGCCGCCATAATTTTAATACGAACACTATCGCTGTAAGATCTAGGTCATGTGTCAGATAGTTCTTCTTGTGAGGCTTTAAATGTCTCGACACATATGCTATCACATTGTCCCTCTGCATAAGGACACATCCCAAACACTTGCCTGGGGCGACTCGCTTGAGTATCTCGAATGGGCCGAAGAATCTCGGACTTAGCTTCCATTTTGCTCCAAATCTGGTGACTCCTTGCATGGGTGAGACTTTAAGAGATACATGATCACCTTCTAAGAACTCAAGAGGTCGATGGTGCATGTCCGTGTAACTCTTCTGACGGCTTTGTGCTACCTTCAGTCTCTCGCGGATCAAACTGATCTTATGGACGATTTTCTCTACGAGTTTTGGGCCAAGAATTTGTTATTCACCAACTTTATCGTAATAGATAGGGATCTTAACTTTTGCCCATACAACTCCTCATACAACGCTATTTGAATATTGGATTGATAGCTATTATTGTATGCAAATTCGACTAACTGTAGATGCATGACCCAACTGGACTTCGAGTCCAAGGCACAGAGCCATAATATGTCTTCAAGAATCTGATTCACCCATTCTGTCTAGACGTCAGTCTGAGGATGATAGGCTGAGCAAAACTTCAACTTTTTCCTCATTGCTGATTGAAGGCTCTTCCAGAAGCGTGATAAGAATTGTCTATCTCAGTCAGAGACAATAGATACTGGCACACCGTGGAGTCAAACTATCTTATCGAGTTAAATCTGCGCCAGACGGTCGACATTCCAAGCAACTTTATTAAGAAGAAAGTGAACTGAGTAGGTGAGTCGATCGACGATGACCCAGACGGCATCGTTTTCCTATTGCTTCTTCGGCAAACCAACAATAAAATCTATGGTTATGTATTCCCACATCCACTCTGGTATAACAAGGTCCTGCATCTCCCTGTCTGGCTTCTGGTGTTCAGTCTTCACTCGCTGATAGGTCATGCATTGTGACACAAACAACGCCAGATCCCCCTTTATGTCGTGCCACTAAAACGTCGAACGAAGGTCTCGATACATCTTCGTGATGTCAGGGTGTGAAGTGTAACTCGCATAGTGAGATTCTGTGAGTTTCTATTTTCTGAGATTTGCATCATTGGGAACACACAATCTCCACTTCACCTGTATCATTCCATCCCCACTTACCACAAAGTCGGTCGCCTTTCATGCTGAGTTAAGCTCGCGTATCTTCTTCAAGAATAGGTTATCCTTTTGTGCGGACTTGACCTTCTCTAATAGGTCCGGTTTGAGGCACAATTGAGCTGACTATGCCCCTTTATATCTAATTTGGAGAGTAATGCTCAAACTCTCCAGATCCCTTTACAGCCTGCTGTCGATAGCTAAGCTCCATGAAAATACTTGACTCAGTGCATCAGTTAAAACGTTGCCCTTGTTCGGTGTATATATAATCTACAAGTCAAAGTCTCAAAGGAGTTTAAGCCAACGCCATTGCCATAAATTTATATCCTTTTGGGTGTAAAGGTACTTGAGGCCCTTGTGATTGGTGAAGATTTAGCACGGTACGCCGTAGAGGTAGTGCCGCCATAACTTTAATACGAACACTATCGCTATAAGATCTAGGTCATGTGTCAGATAGTTCTTCTCGTGAGGCTTTAAATGTCTCGACGCATATGCTATCACATTGTCCCTCTGTATAATGACACATCCCAAATACTTGCCTGGAGTGACTCGCTTGAGTATCTCGAATGGGCCGAAGAATCTCGGACTTAGCTTCCATTTTGCTCCAAATCTGGTGACTCCTTGCATGGGTGAGACTTTGAGAGAGACATGATCGCCTTCTAAGAACTCAAGAGGTTGACGGTGCATGTCCGTGTAACTCTTCTGACGGCTTTGTGCTACCTTCAGCCTCTCGCAGATCAAACTGATCTTATGGACGGTTTTCTCTACGAGTTTTGGGCCAAGAATTTATTATTCGCCAACTTTATCCTAATAGATAGGGATCTAGACTTTTGCCCATACAACTCCTCATATGACGCTATTTGAATGTTGGATTGATAGCTATTATTGTATGCAAATTTGACTAATTGTAGATGCATGACCCAACTGGACTTCGAGTCCAAGGCACAGAGCCATAATATGTCTTCAAGGATCTGATTCACCCATTCTGTCTGGCCGTCGGTCTGAGGATGATAGGCTGAGCCAAACTTTAACTTTGTCCTCATTGCTGATTAAAGGCTCTTCCAGAAGCGTGATAAGAATTGTCTATCTCAGTCAAAGACAATAGAAACTGGCACACCGTGGAGTCGAACTATCTCATCGAGTTAAATCTGCGCTAGACGATCGACATTCCAAGCAACTTTAAAAAGAAGAAAGTGAGCTGAGTTAGTGAGTCGATCGACGATGACCCAGACGGCATCGTTTTTCTATTGCTTCTTTGGCAAACCAACAATAAAATCTATGGTAATGTATTCCCACTTCCACTCTGGTATAACAAGGTCCTGCATCTCCCTGTCTGGCTTCTGGTGTTCAGTCTTCACTCGCTGATAGGTCATACATTGTGACACAAATAACGCCAGATCCCTCTTTATGTCGTACCACTAAAACGTCGAACGAAGGTCTTGATACATCTTCGTAATGTCAGGGTGTGAAGTGTAACTCGAATAGTGAGATTCTGTGAGTTTCTCTTTTCTGAGATTTGCATCATTGGGAACACACAATCTCCACTTCACCTGTATCATTCCATCCCCTCTTACCACAAAGTCGGTCGCCTTTCATGCTGAGTTAAGCTCGCGTATCTTCTTCAAGAATAGGTTATCCTTTTGTGCGGACTTGACCTTCTCTAATAGGTCCGGTTTGAGGCACAATTGAGCTGACTATGCCCCTTTATATCTAATTTGGAGAGTAATGCTCAAACTCTCCAGATCCCTTTACAGCCTGTTGTCGATAGCTAAGCTCCATGAAAATACTTGACTCAGTGCATCAGTTAAAATGTTGCCCTTGTTCGGTGTATATATAATCTACAAGTCAAAGTCTCAAAGGAGTTTAAGCCAACGCCATTGCCATAAATTTATATCCTTTTGGGTGTAAAGGTACTTGAGGCCCTTGTGATTGGTGAAGATTTGGCACGGTACGCCGTAGAGGTAGTGCCGCCATAACTTTAATACGAACACTATCGCTGTAAGATCTAGGTCATGTGTCAGATAGTTCTTCTTGTGAGGCTTTAAATGTCTCGACGCATATGCTATCACATTGTCCCTCTGCATAAGGATACATCCCAAACACTTGCCTGGGTGACGCCCTTGAGTATCTCGAATGGGCCGAAGAATCTCGGACTTAGCTTCCATTTTTCTCCAAATCTGGTGACTCCTTGCATGGGTGAGACTTTAAGAGATACATGATCACCTTCTAAGAACTCAAGGGGTCGACGGTGCATGTCCGTATAACTCTTCTGACGGCTTTGTGCTACCTTCAGCCTCTCGCGGATCAAACTGATCTTATGGACGGTTTTCTCTACGAGTTTTGGGCCAAGAATTTGTTATTCACCAACTTTATCCTAATAGATAGGGATCTTAACTTTTGCCCATACAACTCCTCATACAACGCTATTTGAATGTTGGATTGATAGCTATTATTGTATGTAAATTCGACTAACTGTAGATGCATGACCCAACTGGACTTCGAGTCCAAGGGACAGAGCCATAATATGTCTTCAAGAATCTGATTCACCCATTCTGTCTGGACGTCGGTCTGAGGATGATAGGCTGAGCCAAACTTTAACTTTTTCCTCATTGCTGATTGAAGGCTCTTCCAGAAGCGTGATAAGAATTTTCTATCTCAGTCAGAGACAATAGATACTGGCACACCGTGGAGTCAAACTATCTCATCGAGTTAAATCTGCGCCAGACGGTCGACATTCTAAGCAACTTTAATAAGAAGAAAGTGAGCTGAGTAGGTGAGTCGATCGACGATGACCCAGACGGCATCGTTTTCCTATTGCATCTTCGGCAAACCAACAATAAAATCTACGGTTATGTATTCCCACTTCCACTCCGGTATAACAAGGTCCTGCATCTCCCTGTCTGGCTTCTGGTGTTCAGTCTTTACTCGCTGATAGGCCATACATTGCGACACAAACAATGCCAGATCCCTCTTCATGTCGTGCCACCAAAACGTCGTACGAAGGTCTCGATATATCTTCGTGTTGTCGGGGTATGAAGTGTAACTCGCATAGTGGGATTCTGTGAGTTTCTCTTTTTTCTGAGATTTGCATCATTGGGAACCCGCAATCTCTGCTTTACCTGCATCATTCCATCCCCACTTACCGCAAAGTCGGTCGCCTTTCCTGCTGAGTTAAGCTCGCAAATCTTCTTTAAGAATAGGTTATCCATCTGTGCGGACTTGACCTTCTCTAATAGGTCCGGTTCGAGGCACAATTGAGCTGACTATGCCCCTTTGTATCTAATTTGGAGTGTAATGCTCAAACTCTCCAGATCCCTTTACAGCCTGCTATCGATAGCTAAGCTCCATGAAAATACTTGAATCAGTGCATCAGCTATAACATTGCCCTTGTTCGGTGTATATATGATCTACAAGTCAAAGTCACAAACGAGTTTAAGCCAACGCCATTGCCATAAATTTATATCCTTTTGGGTGTAAAGGTACTTGAGGCCCTTGTGATTGGTGAAGATTTAGCACGGTACGCCGTAGAGGTAGTGCCGCCAAAACTTTAATACGAACACTATCGCTATAAGATCTAGGTCATGTGTCAGATAGTTTTTCTCGTGAGGCTTTAAATGTCTCGACGCATATGCTATCACATTGTCCCTCTGTATAATGACACATCCCAAATACTTGCCTGGAGCGACTCGCATGAGTATCTCGAATGGGCCGAAGAATCTCGGACTTAGCTTCCATTTTGCTCCAAATCTGGTGACTCCTTGCATGGGTGAGACTTTAAGAGAGACATGATCACCTTCTAAGAACTCAAGAGGTCGACGGTGCATGTCCGTGTAACTCTTCTGACGGCTTTGTGCTACCTTCAGCCTCTCGTAGATCAAACTGATCTTATGGACGGTTTTCTCTACGAGTTTTGGGCCAAGAATTTGTTATTCACCAACTTTATCCTAATAGATAGGGATCTAGACTTTTGCCCATACAACTCCTCATACGACGCTATTTGAATATTGGATTGATAGCTATTATTGTATGCAAATTCGACTAACTGTAGATGCATGACCCAACTGGACTTCGAGTCCAAGGCACATAGCCATAATATGTCTTCAAGGATCTGATTCACCCATTCTGTCTGGCCGTCGGTCTGAGGATGATAGGCTGAGCCAAACTTTAACTTTGTCCTCATTGCTAATTAAAGGCTCTTCCAGAAGCTTGATAAGAATTGTCTATCTCAGTCAAAGACAATAGATACTGGCACAGCGTGGAGTCGAACTATCTCATCGAGTTAAATCTGCGCTAAACGATCAACATTCCAAGCAACTTTAAAAAGAAGAAAGTGAGCTGAGTTGGTGAGTCGATCGACGATGACCCAGACGGCATCGTTTTTCTATTGCATCTTTGGCAAACCAACAATAAAATCTATGGTTATGTATTCCCACTTCCACTCTGGTATAACAAGGTCCTGCATCTCCCTATCTGGCTTCTGGTATTCAGTCTTCACTCGCTGATAGGTCATGCATTGTGACACAAACAATGCCAGATCCCACTTCATGTCGTGCCACTAAAACGTCGAACGAAGGTCTCGATACATCTTCGTGATGTCAGGGTGTGAAGTATAACTCGCATAGTGAGATTCTGTGAGTTTCTCTTTTCTGAGATTTGCATTATTGGGAACACACAATCTCCACTTCACCTGTATCATTCCATCCCCACTTACCACAAAGTCGGTCGCCTTTCATGCTGAGTTAAGCTCGCGTATCTTCTTCAAGAATAGGTTATCCTTTTGTGCGGACTTGACCTTCTCTAATAGGTCCGGTTTGAGGCACAATTGAGCTGACTATGCCCTTTTATATCTAATTTGGAGAGTAATGCTCAAACTCTCCAGATCCCTTTACAGCCTGCTGTCGATAGCTAAGCTCCATGAAAATACTTGACTCAGTGCATCAGCTAAAACGTTGCCCTTGTTCGGTGTATATATGATCGACAAGTCAAAGTCGCAAAGGAGTTTAAGCCAACGTTATTGCCATAAATTTATATCCTTTTGGGTGTAAAGGTACTTGAGGCCCTTGTGATTGGTGAAGATTTGGCACGGTACGCCGTAGAGGTAGTGCCGCCATAACTTTAATACGAACACTATCGCTGTAAGATCTAGGTCATGTGTCAGATAGTTCTTCTTGTGAGGCTTTAAATGTCTCGACGCATATGCTATCACATTGTCCCTCTGCATAAGGACACATCCCAAACACTTGCCTGACGCATCGCTAAAAATCTAAAAATCATCGGGCCCGTCCGGGAGTGCAAGAATCGGTGCTGAGACGAGGCATCGCTTTAATTATAGGAATAAAGTTTCACAGTCGTCTAAACATGCAAACATTACTCCCTTTTGAGTGAAACGAGTCAGAGGCAATATAATCTTTGAAAAATCCCTAACGAATCTTTTGTAGTAGCATGCTAGGCCAAGAAAGCTTCGAATGTCGCTGACTGACTTAGGTCGCCTCCACTCCTTGATGGCTTCAACTTTCTTCAGATTGATTGAGATGCCCTCCGCATAAATGACACGCCCGAGAAAAGATATATTGTTCAACCAGAATTCGCACTTACTCTGCTTTGCATACAACTTATTGTCTCAAAGAGCTTGAAGAATGATCCGAAGGTGATCGGCGTGTTCTTCTTTATTCTTCGAGTACACGAAGATATCATCTATGAATACCACCATAAACTTTCTCTAAGAATGGTCGGAACACAAGATTCATTAGATCCATGAAAGCAGTTGAAGAGTTTATCAGTCTGAACGGCATGACTAGGAACTCGTAGTGGCCATAACGGTTATGGAACACTGACTTCGGAACATCGTCTGGCTTGATCTTCAACTGAGGGTAGCCAGAGCGAAGGTCTATCTTTGAAGACACCGACACACCTTATAGTTATACAAAGAGTTCGTCGATCCTGGGCAGAAGGTACTTGTTCTGGATGGTGACCTTATTTAGCTCCTGGTAGTCTCGGTAGAGCCGCATCGTCCCATTATTTTTCTTCACAAATAGCACAAGCGTGCCCTAAGAAGACATGCTCGGACAGATTTACCCACGGTCAAGCAGTTCATGTAGTTGACTCTTTAACTCCTTTAGTTCCGCAGGGGCCATTCGGTACGGAGACTTAGAAATCGGTCAGATATTTGGGAATGTGTCGATGGTTAATTTGATTTATCGGTCGGGTCGTATGACAGGTAGTTCTTTCGATAACACGTCAAAGAATTCTGCTACAACAAAAGTAGACTCTATGTTTTCATAATTCTTTCGAGTGTCACGAACATTCGCTAAATATCCTTTGCAGCCAAAGTATAGAATCTGCCGAGCTGATATCGCAAAAATCACCATACAGGCTTTTGACGCTTCTAACGCTGAACTACTCGAGTAGCAGAATTTGGCCTCTCTTGGTAGACGAAAGATGACCCTTTTATCTGCACAGTCGATGGTGGCCGAGCAAGGGCCGAGCCAATCCATCCCCAAGGTAATGTTGTAATCCCGGATGTCTAGGACTAACACATTGAACGATATTTTCCTTCCTCCGATATAGACATGGCCGCCTTGACATACTGAACAAACAGGTATTTTTGTGTCTGACGGGGTACTAACACTAAGGTGTAGATATAATGGTGTCATCACTAACTTATGTTCTATGATAAAATCCACGGATATAAAACTATGCGTAGCACCAGAATCAAATAGCACACGAGTAGGTGTGTTATTGAAAAGTAATATATCTGACACAACGGTGTCCGAAACGAGGGCTTATTCCCATGTCATAGTGAATACCCGACCTTGAGCTTGACTATAATCCTATTGCGGTATGGCTCGATTTGCATGAGGCTCTGGAGCAGGATTTTGATGTTAAGGGAGGAGCTTAGAGGGGTGCGGACAGTTCTTTGACATGTGGCATGGACCACCATAATTAAAGCATAACCAGTTCTTGAAGTGACAGTCATTGACGGTGTGCCTTGGCTTATTATAGTATATACAACGTAGACCCTGGTGACTGCCTTGGTTTGTACGCTTCATAGTGTTGTTTCCTCCTGTGTTGTTAGGGCGCTTCTGATTGGAAGTATGCACAGTGGCAGTAGCAACTGAAGGATATTATATTTTGAGGGAATGGGCATGGTTGAAAACTTTATACATCGTCTGGTACTGGGAAACGACTACGTGCGCATAGATGGCTGGTCGCAAGTCGCCTTCGAATTATCTAGCATGAGTAGCCGCGTCTGTCAAGTAAGAACTTGCAAACTTGGTGAGCTGATTGAACTCGACGGAGTACTACTTCACTGTCATGTTGCCTTGACGAATCTAGACGAACTTGTTCCCCTTTTGTCGACGAACGGGAGGGGGTATGAACTCCTATTCAAACGCGCTATGGATGGTAGACCACACGACCATCTCGTCTTTACTGTTTGCGTGAAGAGATCTTCGATGCACGTTTCACCAATCGTGCGCGTTCAAACGAAGCTGGAGTTGGGAACATGCGACTCGCTTCTCTTCAGGTACCTAAAGAAGTTAAATTGATCTTCAAGCTCTGCTACCCAATCTAGAGCCATGATTGGATCTTCAGTCCTGCGGAAAGACATATTACAGACCTTCTTGAAGTCGACAAAGTCGAAGGTGGTCACTTCCTTCTTCTTTGGGGTTTGAGATGTCTCGACTTTAGTTGCTAAGGGATCCACCTGCGCCGCTGCTGTCGTCGCGGAATGGTTGGCACACCAAAATATGATAAAATAGTAATATTTTTAGTGACGTCTCAGTTAACATCACTAATTTTAAAGAATTTAGCGACTCTATAAATAAATATCACTGTACGTCGATGTTTGCGACGAATAACAACTAGTAGCGACTGTAATTGGATTTTATGAAAGAATAGTCGTTATATATTTTTTTAACGTCGCTAAAATTTTTGATTTAGCGACGTTTGGCAACATTTTTATCGACGTTGTTAATTTTTTAATTAGCGACATTTATAAATGTAGGAAGTCGTCGCTAAAAAATTTTAATGGCGACGTTTAGCGACGTTTAAGAAGTCGCTAATATTTTTTAGCATTAGCGACATTTAGCGACTATATAAACAATGCTAATAGCGATGTTTAGCAATGTCAGGATCAGATGTCGCCAATTTATTTTCAATATAGCGGTCAAGTTTTCCTTTTCCCCCATTCTCACTCGAATATTTTCCAAAAAAAATTATTTCCCCCAAATCCTTCGCCGACGACCCCCACTATAGACCGTGACCCGCCGACCCCCCTCCGACCGTGCTCTACTGCCGAAAATTCCCCTCCTCCTCCTCCTCCACCGAGCTCCTTCTCCTCCTCTCTCGGCTCTTCCTCCACCGAGCTCCTCCTCCTTCTCTTCGGGCTCCTCCTCCTCAACCGCCTACGTCGACCTCCTTCTCCTCTCGACCATCCCCTTCCTCGGTCAACCCCCAAGATCAGGTAAACCCTAACCCTAGCTATTTGATATAGACATGATACATATACAAACATGACACTGACATAGACATGACCCGAGACATGACACAAACACACATACTGACACGACACGGGATATGACACAGACCATAACCCTAACCCTATATCTCTTCTAGTTAGTTAACTGAGTTAATTAGATGCAGCCTTGGGTATCGTCATTATCTATAATATGATGCAGATCACGACTTAAGGAGAGTCATATACACGGATACGGAAATAACTCTTCAAAGTCGAGACACGAAACAGTATTGGCTTCTTCTAGAACTCGTATCCAACATGGGTCAGAGTAGTGTCAAACCTATCATTGACACAAGAGTTCTTGTTAGGGTAGTTGTGACAAGGCATTGGTTTATTTATCGCGTAACCAAGGATACAGCGTCCCCTTCGGCCACCAACGACCCCCTCGGCTCCCCTCAACCCCGACGACCCACCTCATCATTCAGAGGGTCAAGTAACATATATTTGGAGTGAATGTCATGAGTGGAGTGTGTATCTAGGGTTTACTTGTGTGTGCGTGTGTGTGTGTGTGTGTGTATGCGCGTGCGCGCATATGTGCGTGCGTGCGTGTATAGCAGCAAGCAATAGCAATAGCAGCAACAGCAACTTGCACGATGTGAAAGTGAGTGCACATTGTATACATGTGTGTGTTTAGTGAGTGACTATTAGTGAGTTAGTATAGGTTAAGTGTTTAAGTGTTGAGTGAGGGTATGTATATTAGGATTGAATATCTAAAGATATTTGAGTTTTGGTTTAGTATCCCAAGATACTTGAGTAGGTATCAATATACCAAGATACATGGATAAGTTATTGAGTATGAGGTATTGAGTTAATTTTGAATATCTTAAGTACATGGGGTACTACATGTTATGTGATACCTATATACCAAGTGCATATATAGCTACATGTATAGGATTAGCTATATAAGTTAAGTAGTAAATAGCTTCATATAGATAATACTCATTATAAAAGTAGAATAACTAGGTTTATGTTACAAGCTAGATAAATAAAAGTTAAGTGGTAAATAGTTTCACATAGATAATACTTATTAAGTAGAATAACTAGGAACGCTTGTAGTCACCTCCGAAGTCAAGTATCCATGTGAGCCATTCTTTGAAGAAAAAAAATATTTTTGTAAGCTTTTTGAGGCTATTAGAGTTTTACCAGAAATCTAGTAGACTTTTAGAAATCTAATCTAACTCTAATAGTCTCAAAAGGCTTGCAGAAGTAAAAAAAAAATCAGAGAATGGCATACATTGAATACGTAACGTCACACATATTCTTTATTAGTGTTCACATGTGTATCCATCTTTCCATCCATTTGGATAATATACTTGAACGATGTCTATTCATCTTTGCAGAAGTATCTAGAAATGGATCTAAATTACTACCTGTGGCATCGTTCGTGGATGTACAACCGTTATCCTGATGATATGTGCGGTGTGCGGGATAAATTCATACAGGGGGTAGAATAATTCCTGTAGTTCGCCAAGGAGTTCCCTCAGTACATGGACGACCCCAAAATTAAATGTCCGTGTATGAGATATCGCAACTTGAAATATCACTCAGAAGCGGATGTGACATATTATTTGTACTCGAGAGATTTTTTGTCGAATTACTATTAGTGGACCTCACACGAAGAACTTGTGTATTTAGCATCGGAGCCAGAGCCTTATGTAGAGCCGTATATGGATGTCCATGACTACGCTGATTACGACGACGGGTGCGTGAACATAGTTTTTGACGCTGTTGGACCTAGTTTCAATCCGGATAATTATGATGCAGTTGAGGAGGCATTGAATGCCGCTGCTGCAAAGTTCATAAAGTTACTAGAGAATACAAGGACTCCATTATATCCTGCTTGTGAGGATAATTCACCGTTGGAGGTGGTTACAAGATTGTTGAGCATCAAGTCCGATTTTAACATGTCGTAAGAATGCAACAACCGACTGATAGAGTTGATTAGAGAGATCTTGCCGGAGGGTGCTAAGTTATCTAATGATTTCTACCAATCTAAGATGATGGTGAGATCGCTCTAAATAGGATACGAGAAAATTAATGCATGTCGCAACGGGTGCATGTTGTACTACAAAGACGATAAAGATGAAGACGCATGCAGATTCTATGGTGCTTATCACTACAAGGCCACTAGTAGAGAAAGGTCTGTCGGTACAAAAAAGCCTACCAATTCGATATACTAATTGTCTTTGAAGTCGCAGTTGTAGAGGTTGTTTATGGTGAAGTATACTGCAGAAAACATGAGTTATCACAGGGAAAAATAGATTGAAGGAGTGTTAGATCATCCATCTGATGGAGAATCATGGAAGCACTTTGATCGAGTGTATCCAAATTTTGCTTCGGATCCGGGTAATGTCATATTGTGGCTCTCGTCCGACGGTTTTATCCCATTCAAACTTTTGGTCTCCCAATATTCATGTTGGCTTGTGATCGTCACTCCGTACAATCTATCACCTTGGATGTGCATGAAGACTATGTATATGTTCCTAACCATTATTATCCCGGGTCCGAACAATCTGAAGAGGAACATCGATGTGTATTTACAGCCGTTGATAGATGAGTTGAATCAGCTGTGGAAAGTATGTGCCAACACGTACGATATTTCTAGAAAGCAGAATTTTTAGATGAGGGTAATACTTATGTAGAAAATCAATAACTTTATGGCCTATGGAATATTATCAAGATTGAGCACTCATGACTCTCTCATGTCCGTATTGCATGGACCGCACTAAGGTTTTCCGTTTAAAACAAGAAGGTAAATCAACCATATTCGATTGTCATCAATAATTTCTGTCGAAAGATCATCCGTACCGGAGGAACAAGAATGCTTTTTGTGTTAGCATTGTAGACAAGGCTAATCCACCGCCAAGGTGGCCAGGATATACGATATAGGAAGAGGTAAAATATTTATCAAGTGCTATCGAAGAGCTTGCTTAGGGGTACAAGTATGACGGATTTGGTCATACTCATAACTGGACGACAAGGAGTATATTATGGAATATACCATATTGGAGCACCAATCTGATCAGACATAATCTTGATGTCATGCATATCGAGAATAATGTGTTTAACAACATAATTAATACTATAATAGACGTTAAGGGGGAGACAAAGACAATCTGAAGGCCAGGTTGAACTTGGAAAAAATATATAGACGTATTGTGTTGCATTTGATAGAGGAGGGGAATAGAAAGTTAAAGCAACCTAAGGCAATTTTTTCACTAGAGAATGAGGATAAAGGGAGACTTTGTAGGTAGATTCATGGCCTAAAATTTTCAGATGAGTACGTATCGAACTTAAGAAGATGTGTCGACCTCAAGAAGAACAAACTGATGGGTATGAAGAGCCATGATTGTCACGTATTCATAGAGAGGTTAATTCTGATTGTATTTTAGGAATTCTTATCGCAGGTCATTTGGGATCCATTGAAAGATCTCAGCATATTCTTTAAAGATCTTTATTCTACTAAGTTGCTCATCGATCGTCTAGAAAAGCAATAAAAGTACATTGCGGTAACACTGTGCAAGCTTGAGAAGGTGTTTCCTCCTGGATTCTTCGACTCCATGGAGCATTTGCCAATTCATCTTTTCTATGAGGCACGTATTGGTGGGCCTGTCGGTTATCGGTAGATGTACCCGTTCGAGTGGCATCTGAATTACCTAAAGAGAAAGGTAAAAAAATAAAGCACGGGTTGAGGGTTCTATTTGTAAATCTTATGTTATCGAGGAGATTACAAACTTTTGCTCGACGTATTTCAAACCTCATGTTGCTACTAATAGAACGAGATCTCTGAGAAATGACGACAGATATCAGGAATCTAATGATGCAATACTGAAACTATTCAATACGTACGGAAAGCCTTCGGGGAAAATGAAGAAGAGATATATGAATGACGATGAGCTAAGGGCTGCTCAGTTGTATATATTACTCAATTGTGACGAGGATAAAGTGGAGAAGCTAGAGGGGTAGGTAATTAATATGTCCACGTTTACGTTATCTTAATGTAATAGTATAAGCTAATATTATACTACTAATCGGCGGTTGCTTCATTATTTTTTAGCACATATAATGATGAGCTAAGGTCGGTTAGACCCTACATAACAGATGAAGAAATAGAACAAGAAATAAGGCATCATTTTTCTTCTTGGTTGAGCGCATATGTAAGGAGCTAGGTAATTACTTTTTCTGTATGAACTTGTATAATAAATAACTTTTTATCGCTCCTTTGGTATTTAGGTCGATCGTCTAATAACATCCGAGACTGAATCTATTAGAACTCTAGCCAAGAGACCAATTACTGCCGTCAAAATATGGCCAAATTATTGTGTGAATGGGTTTAGGTTCAAGTCAATAAATGCTCTGATCAGAGACAGCTTCTTGGATCTTGATTCCACGAAAATTAGTTGTTTGTGTATTAAATCTTCTAACTACAAAGACGTCAATCCAGGCAATAATTTCTTTGACATCTTACGAGAGATTATCGAGTTGACATATTATTATGGCATAGAACTACAAGCGTGTTATTCAAGGGTGAATGGTTCAATCCGATTCAAGATCAAGGTTAGAAAATTGATAAGTATGGTCTTGTGGATATAAACTACAAGCGTAGATATCAAGGCTATGAACCATTTATCCTATCAAATCAGGCTCAGCTCATGTACTTCATAACTTATACTAGACGGGATACAGCGAGGTTGAACTAGTGGGAAGTATGCAAGACTCAAGCTTGAAATACCTTTGACGTTGACGAAATAGCTTATCAGGAGGACGAGCTAACTTTTGTAACAAATATTGTAGATGTGGACTCAATGGAAGTTACTTATTATACTACTAATAATATAGAAGAGGTAGAATTATTCGAAGAGGAAGACGAAGACAAAGACGAAGTAGATGAAAGTAAAGATGAGGAGGAAGAGGAAGAGGAGGATGAGGAAGACGAACAAGATAAATTTTTTGAAGATGATTAAAAATAAAATAAATCCATTTGGACTTATGACATGTATTATATTTTGACTGTAGAATATACTATCCATTTAGACTTGTGATACTACTAGTTATTTAACGTGCAATTATTTTAATACTGTGAGATATGTATAATATTTTAACTGTAGAATATATTATATATCTGTTTATTTGTTCTATTATCATATGTTGTTATCAGGTATGATAGTACAATATGGAGCATTCGGCAGGTCCTGAGGTATATGGAGTGATCCTCCTGTACTGCCTACTGGTTCTGAATTCTCGTCGCCAAGTACTCCAATATATCGACCAGCCACATCTCCGACTGCGACAACGTTACGTGGTAGCACTCCTGGGACGAGTAGTTCCAGGCTGAGACTACTTCCTCGTCGATGAGCAGATGGAGGAGGTTGAGCCGACGCCATCTCCGTATCAGCGAGATCCTCTATACGCACCACCGGACGAGAGGAGGACAGAGAATTGGGCCGACGGTATAAAGTAAGTCAATTAGTTGGTTTATCATCATATATATTGTGTATTTCTTTATTCGTCATATATTTATTTTTTTATGAATATAATTATCTCTGCATAAATATCGTCCCTTGTCGATACAGAGATGCCTGTGCCACTTTCTAAAGTATAACTATGGTGGCCCTTGGATCAACTAATCTGATGCTCCGGATGAGAGAAAGGCGTTTTGGTTATGCACTTCAAGGTAAATGTAGATTTGGTTTTAATATCAATCATCTAATTTATGCATATTATATAACTTACTAAATTACTTCGTGTAGAAAATATATTTTTATCCACCGTACCAGGCCGAGTTGATCGAGCAGATATTTCCTACCATCACCGCCAAACTGATCTATGATACTTTGGATGACCAAAAGGCTCGTGATCGTGAAGGAAAACTGATCCCAGGTTGGATCATGCCTGAGCAGTGGACTGTGATGAGGGCTATCGATGATCCAAGGTACAAAGAAAGGTCTGAGAAGGCCAAGTCGGCTAGGAAGAAGTCAGCAAAGTGGTATGGCGGCTCGATTCTGATGACGAAATATTTTTGTCGTTTGGTATATTTTTTATTTCAGATATATTATTTTAATGCAAGTACGATAAAATAGTAGTTGGATAAAATATTTAATTTTATACTAAATAATATATTTTTAACAGGTACGGAGGGGTGAGGATGCCAATATGTGACCGTCTTCCTGGCCACCCATCGGAAGGATTGGAAGCTCATTAATGAGAGGACCTCGCAAACCTATGTAAGTATTACTTTACTTTATGTTAATTTTAATATAACACAGGAAATATGCAAATAAATATCCATGTAGTTAGTAATAAGTACCATAGATATTAGCAATTATCGAGTATCCATACTTTTCTAGGCCAAGTATCTTAGGCTGCGTGAGCGAGCGACTGCTAGTGCACCTACAGCGGGAGAGGCTGGTACTTCATCGCAGCCCTTTTCAGCTCCGTCGGAGGACGGGTTGTGGGTGACCACCGCTGGTGGTCTCCAGAGGGGTACGTACTACGGTATGGAATCTAATATCTGCCTTGTTATGACGTAGTCCTCTACGGCCTCCTCTGTAAGTGAGCCTTCCCTACAGCCCTCGCAAGGGTCTGCCCGAGTCCAGGAGACCGTTGACCATCAGATTGCGTCTCTATGTGACGAGTTGCTGCAAAGGATGGAGGAGCATCCATTGTCTCAGCCACAGACAGACGATGTGACGCTTATCGCACGATTGATACGCTCGAGCGCAGCATCATGGAGCTCAGGAATATGGCTGAGAGGACAGAGGGTGTTGTTTCTGATCTTAGAGCGTCGACAGAGGACAACATGATGGAGCTGCAGGTATCACAACTGTCAATGGGCGAGAGGCTGACGATGATACGGGAGTCAATGGATAATAGTAGTACGGGGTTGTTATCTACCATGAATTTATACAACCGTCGACTAGCAGCGTTGGAGTAGATAATTCATCCAGGTGCACCTTCATCGACACCGACTCCACCAATGTCACTGCCTTCTTCATCGACATCGGTGTCAATTTCACGGGAGCAGTATGAGTTGTTCTTATTCCTGGTGTGTGCCGGTGCTCATCCTCCTCCAGATCCGCAGTAGTCCTAGTTAGGACAGCTTACTGGTTATTTGTGTTTTGACCCATAATATTGGGTCATTTATAAATATTATACATTTATTGAGGCTTTCATACTTTATTTTTTGCACTCAGTTGTGTGAATATTTATTGCATTCTTTACAACGAGATTTTCTTGAGACTCGGTTTATAATTATAATTTGTCATTTTCTTCAAATTTTACTTTATTATTCATATTAAATGTATATGAATTTACCGGTGTTGAGTGTTCCACCGAAGGGGTCGACGAACCCAGAAAAATTCAACGGAGGGTTGCTCCGGGTCAATTTATGTAAATTATGAATTCATAAACAGCAAAAAGATTGGTTTGGAAACCATTTTATATTCTATTTTTTTATTTTTTTACTGAAAATTTAGCAACGTTTATTAACTATTAGCGACGTTTAGCGATGTTTATATACGTCGCTAACAGTATCATAACGTCACTAATTATGTCGCTAAACGTCGCTAAATTGCTGACATGGCAGTATTTAACAGGTCAACAAAATATCGCTAAATGTGTTACAAAATATCGCTAAATAGAAAAATATTAGCGACATTTAGCGATATACAACACATCGCTAATATAGCTAAGTTGCGTCGTTAAACATCGCTAATATAAAAAATATTAGCGACGCCAATACGTCGCTAGAAAATGTCGCTATAGCGACGTTTTGTGACATTTTTCCTGTCAGCGACTAGCTTAAACGCGACTTCAATGAAACGTCGCTAATTACGTCACTAATTTTTTAGCGACATTTTTATGCCATTTAACGATGTTTTCAGATGTCGCTAATTTGACTTATTCTGGTAGTGTAGAAGCTAAGATCTGAACAATCTGCTGCAGGGCATCTACCTGCTTCTGTTAGACTATAAATCCGGCTTCAAGATTGCTTTCAAACTTGCTCTGACGTTCTTCAACCCGCTTCTCAGCTCGCTCATAACAAGCCTCATCCCTCTGTTTTCTCGCCTCAAGCATCAGCATCATGCGCTCAACTGGGTCGACATGGGGCATAACTCGCTGGATTCTAAAACTTTTCGAGGTGTCGAAACTACTTTCTGAGGTGCCGAAACTACTTTCATGTGCTTGTACATCTCCATGTGCTAGCGTTGATGCATGTGCTTGAGTTATTCCTTCAAAAGAAAGTAACTTGCATCAGTCTAATAACGTATTATGGACTCACTGTATGGAACGCATCTTATTTTTTGTCGAACGAGTTCAAGAGTTCGTATAGTGAAACAAAATTGTTTTAACAAAACTTTTCCAATACGAGGGTCTAAGGAACTGAAGCTATGCTTTGATACCAATATGTTATGCCCCAATTCCGTGAAATAGATAGTCGTCCCCGAGCGTGATGTCGTGCGTGCCTGAGTTGCACAATGCACAAGGCCATGGTATTTGATATAACGAGCACATATTCAGAGTAAGCAAATATTTTAACACAATATTGAAAGAAGGAAAATTTCTCTTTATTGATAATAAACATCATTTATAAACTCTTGAAAAAGTACAAAAGGTTGTCGCACGGACATACAAAAGCGGACACAAAATGAGATAGTCGTGCGATACATTATATTATTTTACTAAAACTTCAAAAGCTATAGACACCTTCGGACGAAGCTATCACCTTGCCACAGAGCTGCATAACGTATGTGCACGATCTCCAGAAAGTTGAACACACTTCAAAAGGGCACGAATAGGGCACACCGGTAGGTGGACTGGATGGAAAGTCGCCTTAGCTCCTCACTGGATCGACTTGGCGGGAAGAACCTATTGCAATGAGGGTCAGTACATCGAAATGCACTGGTAAGAGCAAAGCTAACCCAACTATACCAATCAACACGTTATTTATGTGAAGCATGCAAGTAATTATGTGATCTTTCTATCTTGTCTTAGTTCAAGTTATAAACATATGATAAGTGCAAACGACTGAAATGAATGCATCACCGTACGGTGACTTTTTCTGTCGTCGATGCGTCGAAAGCAATATTATTAGGTGTGAAGACTTGAGAGAAGAGCTAGCTAATCAGGATGGTAGCCACTCACAAGTTGGTGGAGGTAGGGAAGGAAAGATGTTCTTCAAGACTCTGCTCGCAAGACGCCTATACGATCAACTGCATTGCCACAAACGGACAATCAATACCTCTTCTTCTCATTCTCCAATATCGAAATGAAAGCGAATTTCAACGAACAAAAATAATGCAATCATCGAAACCGTTCAAGAAAATGCAAGATCGAAAATAAACTTGAAAGCACGAAAGCAACAATACGACAGTAAAAACTAGACAAGAAAACTTGTAGCTGAGAGGTCCCTCTTGACTCTACCGCTAAGTCTGTCCTTGGGACACAATACACTGAATATGGGAATCGATTTCGAAGAATCCAATCCATAACGAGGACAAGATTTTGATTCAATCTATCCCGATAGAATGATACCGAAAGTATTTCTTAGTCGCGCTTCCCGAAAAGGGGGAACGGGACACTACAACCCGAGCTTGGTAAAATATTATTTTAATTAATTTCTCATATATTATTATTCTTTTGAATGATTATGACTATTTTACTAAAGCCTGGACAATTCTACTATTGGACAAAAATATAACCTAAAATATTCCTAAAATTCTTTTGGACTTCCCCTCCCATCTCTCTCTCCCTCTCTCTCTCTCTCTCTCTTATTCTTCTTATTTTTCTCCTTCATCCGGCGATGGTCAACGTGCAGCCTTTTGCCTTCACCATCTTTCGGCCTTCGCCCCCTCCGTCTTTTCCTTCTCCACCGCCTTCGCTATATGCGACCATGACTTTACCTTTATCGTCGCACCGAGTACCCCAAGCTCGGCGGCCATGGCTTCGCCTTCACTATCGCGTTGAGCCCCCGTCTACCCTACACCCAGCCGAGCCAGTACCTCATCATCCTCAATGCCAACGACATCACCAATGCCATAGACCATTTTCTGGCGATAGGTACTCGGCTTCAATGGCACTGCAGAAGCAACATAAGGGCTATTCGAGGAAGCCATGGGTGACTGAACACTTTTGTGGTGGGTCATCAAGCGAGATCAAGGAGGTCAATGGCATGGTGGCAGCGGGAGTTACTCAAGAGACTTTCAAGGTTGTTCCCACCCGAGATACTCCTTTCTCATGCCAGTTTCAAGAGAGGAGTTTCCTCAAAAAAATAAAGGATGTGAAAATGAAGGGAAGCAGGAACTACAAAATTTTACTTCAAGAAAAAAATAAGTTTTGAACTTTGTAACCGAACATCGAAAGTGCCCTCAGTTCAGCGGAGTTTCACAATTATCTGCAGATCCCTCCCACTTTCGGACAACCAAACACGTTGTTACCCAATCAACTTGTCCTAAATTATGACCTTGTCTCGCCCCTACATCTATATGACAGGTGGGTTTGGTACAATGCACACACTCTCCACTCCTAAGATGGGTATGTTCAGTGTGACGCGCACACACGAGGGTTAATCACGACCCACTGTCACAAAAATTGAGGCAAATAATTAAGGTTGGATTTGATACATGAAAATTAATTATTATTTTTAAAAAAAAGAAGTTGTTGTATTTCTTGGGGTGTATTTCATATTATAAGGGAATTATTTTTCAATCCTTTCCACTAAGCTATCTTTTACTTTACTAATTTGGAACTAAAATATCCTGATTCAATCACACTTTTATGATCAAAAAATTTCAAATTCTGCAAATTGTTATTATGAAGTTTCAAATTTATAAATTAATATCATATATCATTATTTATTTTGTAATTTAATACCATATTTTTTATTTTTGCAAACATGAATGACTAAAGAGGATTCTTGTCCTACCTAATAATTAAATGGGGGCATAGAAATTCAGATGTATAGAAGATACACAATGCAAAGTATGGTTGAAAATGGTAAAAAGTAGATGGAGCCTGTAGAGAACTATAGTTTATCGATATTCTCTGCAGAGAAATAAGTTTGGAGGAATTATGAAATGAGAAACTAAACGCCCTTAGTAAGGGCAACTAGCTCTTTTCCAAAACTTTTTTTTCAACCAAACGTCCTTACTAAGGGCGCTCGTCGTTTTATTTTTATTTTTTCATCAATAAAATAAAGTTAAAAAATGAAAGAAAGAAAACTGAGAAACACCAAGCACCTTGCTATGGGCATTTGCAACATTTTTTAAAAGAAAAAAAAATTAAAAAACTACAGGTGTCACGTCCCAGTACAGGAATACGGAGACAAATATGGCTAGCTATCCCATACAAGGTACTATACGTCGTACGGTGATCAGGGTTGAAATTAGACAAGGGGTGAATTCTACAATCAAGTCACTTAGGGTCATAAAGAGCATCTATTGTCTCAATTAGTCAAACAAGAATAGTAAACATAGAACATATATGACAAGAAAATAAGGCATCACAAACGCACTGCCACAATATTCTGGAAACCAGCTGTGCAAAATAAAAAGCTGGCAGAGTAGCAAAAGTACATGACCATGATCAGCTGCAGTCTGATTAATTACATTCATGTAAAAAAAATTAAATGTCCAGATTTCTGGCTAACAAGTGTCGGTGGCTAAATACCCAAAAGAGTAAAATATATGATAACGAGCAGGAAAAAAGAAACCCACTCGTGTCCTTCAGCGACCATCCGCCTGGTGTGCGCCATCAGGAAGGGAAAAGTAAGATGGATCCTCTGGAACTGGCTCAAAACCTGGACATACAAAACCAGTAGGGTTAGACCCCAAGTAGCAAGTACCACAAAGGTAGCACAAAAATGGAGAAACAAAACCCAAAGCAATAGATAGGGTATAAATATAGGTTTTGTGTCATAGTTTCGATCCATAGCTTATCTTAGCATAATGCCCAACCCTACAGCCAAATAATGACAAGGGTTGAATCATTACACTATGATAATCCATGTCCCTAGACTACTAACAAAATAATATAATCACAACCAAGTCTAGTTATTTAATGGCCAATCATTTGAATGGCTTGCTACTGTGGAGTCTGAGTTTTCTTAGATTGGATGCATAAGAGAAATCCTCAGATCGTGAGCTATTTAGCGGGGCTAACCGAGCCATAGTATCGCATAGCACATTGTATATTATGCACCGGTCCCTCGTAAAGCTATCGTGCTAAGATCACATATAATGCATTTTATAATATAAGTATTCGAATATTGCCATCCACTAGTACGGATGTGACTAATATCCATGGGGGTCAGCTTTACACATCATGATAGTTGTCAGAGGTGGCTAATGTGCACGATTCGGGATTTCATCCCTCATAATGCTCTACCAATTTTAGTTGCCTAAATTAGCCCAATGGTTATGTTAGGAATCCCATGGCATGGTCATATTATCAATCCACCTATATGTCATACCGTAGTACGGTACACGCTAGATACGAATCTACTTTGTTATTTAATGGCTCAAACTGGATTCACCTGAGCGTGATGCAATAATCAATCAAGTCCTAGCCACACTTTGGTAGTTGACCCATATACCTTGCCCGTGCTGAGAATTAATATAATAATATCATATGTCACGTAGTATATGGGGTATTCTCGATGTACAATCTGAAACATGTAATTTCATTGCACATATCAAGTTATGTCGCACCTCACACATTATAATATAGTTGTACCTCAGTGTACCTTATAACACATGTACACGTAGCACGTAGTAATTGTATCAGCACGGATACAAGAAATCGGATCGGATTATAAAACTTACAGTTGGTCGTATGAGCCTTATCACATTGGGACACATAGCTTATGTTATGCACATAGCAGTTTAGTCACTTATGACTTAGTCAATTCTAGCACATGGTCATGTTTGGCACAAGATTGGGTTACTAGGTCCATTCTTCCTTAGAATCAATCACAAGTAATTGTCAAGACCAACCACATAGAACAAAAAAATATTTCAAATAAAATATCTAAGCCGCATGCACAACTTGGCGTATTAGACGGGTGCCGCATGGACTATCGGCCGCATGCTACCTCGGGTCGCATATAATCTCAGGCCGCATGCTCCGGACAAAAGTTCACTCTTTGGGACAAGTGCCACGTGATGGGTCAGAGAAGTGAATGAAGTGATAGATGTTACAGGCCATAAAGTATCAGAGAGAAAAGACAATATAATAGAAAGATGTGAAAGAGCGAAACATGGTTATGCGTCAACAAGAGAAGAGGCACATAGTCGATGCCGCATAAGTCTACTTGCCGCATGCTATGCTTGTCGTATATATATCTCTTGGACTTAGCGAATTTCTCATTAGTTCAGCGAGCAAAACACAAGGAGTCATGTCACTTAGCTCCAGAACACTTTGTGTAATGATCAGTCATGCTTCCAATAAAATGGACGCATGCTGGTTGGCTATGCGGCAAAGATTTCAGGCCGCATAAGGATCATGCCGCATGGAAGTCTCTGTCTCATATGATGCTGGCCGCTTGAGAACTTCGTCTTCTCCAAAAATCATGTTCAACCTTGGCAGAAAAGCTCCAAAAATACAAAAAATTATTTTCTTCATAAAAACTTCATTTAAACTCTGAATCAAGTGAACCAAAAGCCAAAATGCTCGAACTAAAGTGCTCCATCAACCACAAAAATTGTTTTTCTAAAATACCATATTTTATTAGATCAAAACTAAGAAAAATACATGGAACCCATAAAAACTTTAAACTTCAAGTGTAGATCTACTTATATCTAGCCTTCAAAACCAAAAAATCCAAGTATTAAAAGTATTTAGAATCATAATACACACATATTAGACTAATAAAATTCAAGAAAATAGTAATAATAAAAAATTAAGCAGTTTCTCCATCTAATGCAAGGTGTACTTGCCTAAAATGAAGGAAGGAGAAAAATTAAGAGAAAGAGAAAAGAGAGAGAGAAAAGTTAGCTTATATATGCTAGGGTTGAGGTTTAGACCATGGGTTCACTCATGACCAAACCAACCCAACAATTAAACCATTAGTCTAATTGAACCAAAGAATGGGTCTAGTCTCTATGACATGCAATCTAATCACTATGCAAGCAAGAAATAATATACGCAGGAAAACTAATATCTCAAATACGTATCTCAAGAACGGGGAGTGACATCTCTACCCACCTTAGAAAATTTTTGTCCTTGAAATTCGAATCCAAGTATTATTAGAGAAGTCAGGACAAGTACGATACTAATCTATAAGATAATCTACACATGCAAGCAATCATATATAATGAAGCAAAGCAACAATATAACACATAGATGGTCGATGATCATAGAATCCGAGATATGAAGGCGTAAGAAAGAATATACCTTCGAAATCGAATAGGTGCGGGTACCAGGATCGAATATCATCCTCGCGCTCCTATGTCGATTCCTCCAGAAAGTGAAGGCCCCAGGCAACCCGAACAAGAGAAATAGTCTGGTTCTTGAGCACATTCTCCCTTTAGTCCAATATGGATACGGGTTGCTCTTCGTAAGATAAATCGGTACCAACGACTAATTCAGAGTGATCGAGGATATGACTTGGATTCGGAATATACCTATGAAACTGAAACATATGCAATACATCGTGTACCTCACGTAGCAAAGACGGAAGGGCAAGACGAAAAATAATATCGTCTACCGGCTCGATAATATCGAACTGCCCTACGTATCGCGGACTAAGCTTCCCGCTAACCCCAAATCTAATGACTCCATGGGTCGATAAAATCTGCAAGAACACGTAGTCGCCGACACAAAACTCTAAAGGCCTACGATGGTGATCTGTCTAATGCGATTCCTATTTTGTGCACCCCGAAGTTGCTCTCTGATCTTCCAGACAACTTCTACTGTCTGCGTGATCATCTCAGGGCCTAACATCTTCCACTCACCTATATCACCCCATGCCAATGGTGACCTATACTTTCTCCCATATAACGCTTTAAAGGGTGCCATCTGAATACTAGCCTGATAACTGTTGTTGTACGAGAACTCGACAAGATGCAAGTGGTCCTTCCAAGACCCTCCAAAATCCAAAGTACAAGCTCGTAGCATATCCTCCAATGTCTGAATTGTTCTATCTAATTTCTCATTTGTTTGAGGATGATAAGCGGTACTGAATCTCAACTTGGTGCCCAAACTATGATGCAAGCTTTTTCAAAAATATGAAGTAAACCGGGTGTCTCGATCTGATATGATATTCACTGGAACATCATGTTGTCTTACAATTTATCGTATGTATAATTTTGTCAACTGCTCTGTGGATTGTTCTACTCGGAAGGAAAGAAAATTAGCTACCTTTGTGAGACGATCTACTATCACCCAAACAGCATCATGACCAGTCGGGGATCTAGGTAAACCAGTTACAAAGTCCATCGTGATATGTTCCCACTTCCACTTCGGAATATGAAGCAGTTGTAATAATTATGCTGGTCTTTGTTGGTCGGCCTTCACTTGTTGACATACCAAACTCCCAAAAATGAATCGTTCTATCTCCCTCTTCATCCCGTTCCACCAGAAATGTTGCTTGATGTCTTAATACATCATGGTACCTCCTGGATGAATTGAATACTGGAAAATGTGTGCCTCGGTCATTACTTCTTGATGAATATCTTTACTTGGTACACAAAGACGATTCTAAATCTAAGGGTCCCACCTTCATGAATCGTTAACTCCTTCCTGAGACCAAACTCACATTCTTCCCGTAGCTTTTGAATCTTCGGGTCCTCTGTCTGAGCCGCCTTGATTCTCTCCACCAAAGTAGACTGTACTTGCAAGCTAGCCAAAAAAATTGCGTCTTGCGGAAGTACTACCTCAATACCCATTTCTTGAAGATCCTCTAATATATGTCACTGCGATGTCAAGATGAATGAGCTGCCTCTCCTGCTAAGTGCGTCTTCTACTACATTAGTCTTGTCCGGATGATAGTGAAGTTCCACATCATAGTCCTTTATCAATTCAAGCCACCTCCTCTGCCTCATATTCAAGTTCTTCTGAGTGAATACATATTTTAGACTTTTATGGTCCATAAATATCTCTACCCGATCACCAAATAAGTAGTGACTCAATAGTTTAAGTGCAAATACCACTGCTGCCAATTCCAAGGTATGAGTTGGATAGTTCTTCTTATGATCTCGAAGCTGTCGAGATGCATAAGCTATCATATTTTTATGTTACATCAATATACACCATATTTCTTTGCCGGATGCGTCATAATATACTGTAAACCCTCAGGAACCTACTAAAAGAATGAGAATCGGTGCTGAAATCAGTCTCTTTTTTAATTCTTCAAATGTAGTCTGGCACTCTATTGACTAATCAAAATTAGCCTTCTTGAGTGTCAAACGAGTCAACGATGCTGAAATCTTTGCAAAATCTGACACAAATCTTCTGTAGTATCTTGCCAAGCCGAGAAAACTACGTACTTCTGCTAATGTCTTTGGAACTAGCCAACTCTTTATGGCCTCAACCTTCTTTGGGTCGACTGCCACTCCTGCTCCAGAGATGATGTGACCCAAGAATGACATGTGATCCAACCAAAACTCATACTTGCTGAGTTTTGCGTATAACTGATGCTCCCTCAAAATCTGTAACACCTTCCGAAGATCTTCTTCATGTTCCTCCTCGCTACTGGAATAAACCAGAATATTATCTATGAAAACCACCACGAACTGATCTAGATACGGAATGAAGATACGGTTCATCAAATTCATAAATATCGTTGGAGCATTTGTCAGTCCGAATGGCATAACTAAGAATTCGTAATGCCCATATCGTGACCTGAATGTTGTCTTGGGTATGCCTTGCTCCCGAACTCTTACTTGATGATACCCTGATCGAAGATCGATCTTAGAGAAAACCTTAGCCTTGTTCAACTGATCAAATAAATCATTGATTCTTGGTAATAGATACTTGTTATTCACTGTCACAGTGTTCAGCTGTCGGTAGTCGATACATAACCAGGATAACCCATCATTCTTCTTTACTAAAACCACTAGCGCTCCCCAAGGTGGTCCACTAGTTCGAATGAACTTCTTCAACTTCAGTTCTTCTATGTATTGGTACAGTATGTCTAATTCTGATGGTGCTATCTGTTAAAATTTATAAGATATTGGCCCTGATCCAGGGATCAACTCTATGCAAAACTCTACATCCCTTACTGGTTGTAACATTGGAAGTTCATAAGGAAAGACATCTAAAAATAATTGGACTACCCCGGCAATATGCTCTTCTTCTACTACTGCTGCAATTATGTCTCCAAATTGGTCTCTCACGATTCTTTCAAGGATAAAATCCTCCATTCCTGGGATATTAAATAATACGCTACCCCTATGGAAATCTATCCTAGCATGACTGTCTCTCAGTCAGTCCATGCCTAGAACTACGTTGAAGTTACCCATAGGGAACTCGATCAACTTGGCGGGTAATGAACGCCCTCACACTATGATTGGATACGCCACACACACTTTACTAACTTCTACGAACCCATTACTAGTGGGTATATTCAACCTCTCTGGCAATGCCCCGAACTCTAATCCAATATGTGTTATAAATTATGCATATACAAATGAATGCGAAGCTCCTGAATCAAATAATGTTATTACAGGAAAAGGTGCGACAAAAATATTACCTACCACTACATCACCTAATTCCAAAGCCTCCTCCAGCGATAAAGTAAATGTCTGCCCTTGGCCTTGTTGTGCTCCTTGCTGTGGCCTCTCTTGGTAATGTTGTTGTCGCCTCTGGTAGCCCTGTTGCTAGTCCCTCTGTCGAAACATCTGTGCCCGCGTCAATAATAGACGCTAAGCCACCGGTTGTGCTTCTAATGCTGGTCCTCTGTACTGCACTGCCCCTGGTGCTGGTAGTTTCGAAAACTGCTGAGTCGTCCCTCCTTGCCTTTGCATTATCGGGCAATTAGTAATCTTGTAGACTGGATCACCATATCTTATGCAAAGCCCATTCGTCGCTCTACACACGTCTCTAGTATGGCCTCCCTTGCCACAGTAGGTGCAACCCACTTGTTCTCCTAGATGCTATTGCTTCTACGGTTGCCTCAGCTGATGCCGAGATGGAACTATCGTTGTTGAATTCTCCGTCCTGTGTGGTATAAAGTCATATATACGAACGCCAGGGGATGGTGCTAACGTTCGGGGTGCTTTCCCTCCTCCAACCTGAGCATGAGATATCTTCTGGTCTCCTATCCTCGCTGACAATCTCTGCATGGTCAACTCGTACCTTCTGGCTGCTATCAATACTTTCTCATAAGTCTGGTAGTCGTGCTCCTCTACCAGTTGTAGAATCTCCAGGTGAAGCCCCTGCTAGAACCTCATTGCTCTGTCCGACTCCGTAGCTACCATAGTCGGAGCAAACCTACTTAGCCTGCAAAACTCTGCTGCATATCTATCTACAGTACTATTGGCCTGCTTAAGACCGATAAACCTCTGTTAGAGCTCATACTGCACTATAACTCCAAAATACTTAGACCTAAATTAAGCCCTGAAACTATCCCAAGAGATAGGACACCTCAAGTTGACTTCCACTGATGCCTACCAGTCACGGGCAAGGTCTAGAATCTGTAATCCGACCTGGTCAACTTGCTCATCATCCGAAACCTTTGTCGCTGCTAGAATAACTTCGATGTCTTGGATCCATGCATCTGTCATGATGGCGTCCTCTGTGCCATCAAAGTATTTGGGTTAAGTCGACAAAATATGACTGACGCCCCCGAATTAGTCCTTATGCCTTCCTCCAGAGCCGTCTGTAAACCCTGACTTAACAAGATATTATGCTCTTGTCGTTGAAATTGCTGGTGTTATTGCAATACCATATGATGTTGCTATGTAGCCATCATTCCTCGAAGAATCTCTAGTAATGCCAGAGTGTCTAGTACACTGGTACTACTGGAGGTACAGGGATCTCAGGGGTTTGTGGCTGAACTGCCCAACTTCTGGTTCCACGGTGCCAGCTTGCTCAACTACTGGCTCAACCCAAATCTGACTCTGAGCAGGTGCTACCTTCCGCTGTTGTCCAGGGGAACCCTGTCCGACCATGCTTGCTGCTCCAGTAACTAAAGAAACCCTAAAGAAAGGACAAAAAAATCAAGAACAGGACAGGTAGGATCAAAGAAATAATTGATTCGATAGTCAAGCAAAGCTTCGAGAAGAACGAATTCAGGATTTCAAAGGCACATGTTTGATTGAGACTCCTATAACCATAACACCTCACAAGTTTGAAAACATAGACCTGCTTAGGCTACCACTAAAATCTTGTCACATCCCAGTACCGACCTACAGAGACAGACATGGCCAGCTACCCCATACAAGGTATTATACGTCGTACGACGATCACGGCTGTAACTAGACAAGGGGTGCATGCTACAATCAAGTCACTTAGGGTCATAAAGAGCATCTATTATCTTAATCAATCAAACAAGAATAGTAAACATAGAACATATATAACAAGGAATTAAGGTATCCCAAATGTCCTGCCACTACATTCAGGAAACCAACTTGCAAAATGAAAAGCTGGCCGAGTAGCAAAAGTACATGACCATGATCAGCTGCAGTCTGATTAATTACAATCATGTAAAGAAAACTAAATATCCAGATTTACGGCTAATAAGTGTCGATGGCTAAACGCCCAAAAGAGTAAAATATATGATAATGAGCAGGAAAGAAGAAACCCACCCGTGCCCTTTAGTAACCATCCGCCTGGTGTGCGCCATCATGAAGGAAAAAGTAAGCTGGATCCTCTAGAACTGGCTAGAAACCTGGCCATATAAAACCAGTGGGGTTAGACCCCAAATATCAAGTACCACAAAGGAAGCACAAAAATGGAGAAACAATACCCAAAGCAATAGATAGGGTATAAAATTAGGTTTTGTGTCGTAGTTTTGATCCATAGCTTATCTTAGCATAATAGCTCAACCCTACAACCAAACAAGGACAATGGTTGAATCATCATACTATGATAATCTATGTCCCTACACTACTAACAGAATAATATAATCACAACCAAGTCCAGTTATATAACGGCCAATCATTTGTATGGCTTGCTACTGTGGAGTCTGAGTTATCTCAGATTGGATGCATAAGAGAAATCCTCAAATCGATAGCGGTTTAGCGGGGTTAACCGAGCTATAGTATTACATGGCACATTGTATATTATGCACTGGTCCCTCGTAAGACCACCGTGCTAAGATCACATAGAACGTATTGTACAATATAAGTATTCGGATATTGCCGTCCACTAGTTCGGAGGTGACCAATATCCATGGGGGTCAGCCTTGTACGCCATGATAGTTGTCTGAGGTGTCTAATGTACACGATCTCAGAATTTTATCCTTCCCAATGCTATAGCAATTTTAGTTTCCTAAATTAGCCCTATGGTTATGTTAGGAATCTCATAGCATGGTCACATAATCAATCCTCATATAGGTCGTACCGTAGTACTGTCCACGCTAGATACGAATCCACTTTATTACTTGATGGCTCAAACTGGATTTACCCGAGCATGATGCAATAATTAATCAAGTCCTAGCCACGCTTTGGTAGTTGACCCACATATAATGCCCGTGCTGGGGAATTAATCTAATAATATCATATGTCATAGAGTATAGGGGGCATTCTCGATGCACAATCCAAAATATATAATCTCATAGCACGTAGCAAGTTATGTCGTACCTCAGTGCACATTATAATATGGTCGTACCTCAGTGCACCTTATAACACATGTATACGTAACACGTAGTAATTATATCAGCACTGATACAAGAAATTGGGTTGGATTACCAAACTTACAGTTGATCGTATGAGCCTTATCACATTGGGACCCATAGCTCATGTTATGCACATAGCAGGTTAGTTACTTATGATATAGTCAATTCTAGCATATGGTCATGTCTAGCACAAGGTCAGGTTACTAGGTCCATTCTTCCTTAGGATCAATCACAAGCAATTGTCAAGACCAAACACATTGAACAAAAAAATATTCCAAATAAAATAGCTAAGCCACATGCACAACTTGGCGCATGAGATGGGTGCCGCATGGACTGTCGGCCGCTACCTCAAGCCCCATACAATCCCAGGCTGTCATACCCCAGTCCCAAAATTCCGAGGGACTAGCCACGTGGCAATGGCTAAAAGAACAACCCCAAAGGGCAAACCCAATTTAATGGACCCGTTAGAGTGTACTTAAGCTGTAATAAATATAAATGCAGTCTACACCGTCAATCACAAAATAATTTTAATTTTATCCACAGAAAGAAATATAACTCAATATGAAAGACTAATCAAGATAATAGATAAATGAAAAATTCCATTATTAAGTCAACATATGTAGTATCTCGAGGAACAATCCGGTAAAATAAGAAAAGAGAATTAGTCAATACATAAATCCATGAGTCAAGATATGAAATAACAGGAAGCATAAATAACTGAGTATGTAACAGAATACTCAGAAGAAATCCTCCGGCACAACCTCGTCTTCTGGTGCTAGTACTGCTCCAGCGTCAGCTCATGTCCCGTATATCTCGGGGTAATCCTCCTCTACTGTACCTGGGGAGATAATCTGGATCCAGGTCCTCAGGGGACATAGATAGGTATAAGAATAACTCCAGCCAAATAAAATGCAGTAAACAAAACAGATCTTCAGGGCAAGCTATGTAACTAGCTAAGTATGCAAATGAGAGCATCACTAGTACTCAAGCTAAAACCACTACAAGCTTTGTGTCAGGGAGCCCGTAGCAGCAAGAATATTATGTAATGGGCCAAGCTCTAATATAGAGACTAAAGCACCTCAATAATAAAGTGTATATATATAATCAACATGTATCCTGTGTGTCTCTCCCCACCCAATGTAATCACATGTCTCATGTCCACGACGTCTCATGTCCATAACACGCAAGATCATGACCTCTAGCTAGTACAGCGAGTCATAATAATATCTATGTATATGCAAGTCTCATGTCATGAATCATATAGCCTATACAGAATCACCATGAATAACTCAGGAAAGATTCTGTCACATGAATAGTATCAAGTGTCCTATGGTATGACGTACTTGGTAAAGCAAGCACGCAAAAAAAGGATCGTGGAATCAATTCTCTAAATGATGTTACACGACTCCGCATACGGCGTCGACACCCGAATCTTGTTCAGACGCTAAGCAACGTCTCACGATCCTAGGTTGAACAGGTACATCTCAAGTGTATATATATAGAGAGAGAAAAAACTCAAGCAAATAATATAACAGGAACTACTGCAAGTTGGCCTGGTACACTTGCTTGTGTTTTGAGCTCCGTCAGTTGCTCCGATATAATTAGAATCTTCAGGTACATCTCCGGATACTGAAACAAACATTACCATTGCTCTTAGAAAATATAAAATAACTAGGATCGACTACCCATAAGTCAAATTTGGACACAGGGACAAATTGACAGTTTCTGGTCAAAACGGGGTCCACATATGGCCCACTTCGCACCAAAAAATGTGCCAGAGATAAAGTTTTTCAAATTTATCAAATTTAGTGTCTACGAGTCCAGATCAATGATACGAACCCAACGAAACGTTCAGAACTGGATTCCGATGAGCCGATCACGAAACGCCCGTCGGGTGGAACCGTGGGGCCCACGAAATGAGGTTTTTCAACGTTCTCAGAATTAAATCAAACTTGGGTCACAGGACTAGAATAACACTATGAATCTGATGGCGCAAGTTTTGTTGAGAAATGATAGGCACACACAAAATTATGACGAGTGTCAGAACAGGCAGATATAGAACTTTTTGACGGATATGCGTTGATTCCGGTGTGCACGTACATCCAAATCAACTTCCACAAAATCACACACGTCCGAATTGATGATACGCGTCTTTCGATATAATTCTCACACGACGAAGTTGCCTCATTTAGCAGGACGCACTCCGTTTAGGAGAAATTTGGGTTTAAAAAATCAAGTTTTTGACAGATTTTAACAGAAATTAAAACACAGCATACAACGAATTAAAATAAACTAATTGAAGAGATTAAATCTCGGTTATGTTATCAAAATTAATGTTCAAGTAGAATTTAAAAATATTAACTAGGTTGGAAGAAAATTAGACATGAACATAGGTTGTTGGAACAGTTTCTGAACTACAAACTGGGTCATTTTTTTTCGGTTTTGCATCATAAATTATGATCGACATAGGATACGATACACCGAACTAATTATACAAGGTTTAAGGGGGTCATGTGGTCTTCGCATAGGATTCAACGGGTCAAAATTTAATTAACTGTGCATGAAGATACAGGGGCTAGAAGTAGTGTACCTTGTTGTGTGCTGTTGGTCGGGATGTCGGAGCGGGCTTCTTCGCGGCGGCGGTCCGGCAGCGACGACTCATCGGGATGGTAGAGGAGATGATGGTGGTGGGGGTGGTCTATTATGGTCGTTATATAGGGGTAAAAGAGGGAGGTTACGGGGAGATAAATAGAAGGGGGTCGGGGAGGTTACAGAGAAGGGGAATCGAGGGGGTCGGGTCTGCGATCGGTTAAAGGGAAAGTACTGTAGTAGTGCATATGGGTTCGGGTGAGCGGATTATCGGGTGAGCGGGTTTAGGGTTTACGAGTTTGGGTTGGTTTAGGTTGGGTTGGTTCTGTTTGGGTTGGTTTAATTATAATCTCTATATATGCATGCAATTAGCTATCTAAAAAAAATAGTTTCTTACCCCAATAAATTCCAAAAAAAATTATATAATACTCTATTAATAGTTTTACACCCAAAAATTTATTTTCTACACTATATTAATAATTAATTAAATACACATAAATATTAATCCAAGAATATATATTTATTTTAATTAGCTAAAAATAATAAAAAATTTCTCTCTTAATCACAATAATAATTAAATAATTTTTAAATTAAATTCTAAAAATTATGGTATTTACAATCTACCCACCTTAGGAATTGCGTCCTCGAAATTAAGAATTAAACTACTAAGGAATTTAAAAAGACATGGTAACCTATATGTAGTTCTTAGGTCATACCTGTATCTTCGAATAAGTGAGGATAACGCTGGCGTATGACATCCTCTCGCTCCCAAGTGAATTCTCTTGGGGAGTGATGTTTCTAAGCTACTCGAACCAATCTGATTGTCTGACCTTAATATCTTCTCACTGATGTCAAGTATACCAACTGGATGTTCCTCATACCTCAAGCTCGGTCTCACTGAAATCTCAGAATAATTGACTACATGACTTGGGTCAGTCACGTACCTCCTCAGCTGTGAGACATGAAATACATCATGTACTCCCTCTAGAGATGGGAGTAATGCAAGACGGTACGCCACCTCACCAATACGCTCTAAAATATCAAACGGCCCAATTTACCTCGGGCTCAGCTTGCCTCTGCTCCCGAATCGAATAGTACCTCGAGTATGTGAGATCCTCAAGAACACATGTTCACCTTCCTTGCACTCCAAAGTTTGGCGGTGTGTGTCAGCCCAATGCTTTTGTCTGTCTTGAGCTGCATAAAGATGACTTTGAATTTGCTTTACCTTATCAACTGTCTACATCACTAACTCCGGACCGAGTATCAGACGCTCGCCAACGTCACTCCAACATATCGGTGACCTGCACTTCCTGTCGTATAGTGCCTCAAAAGGTGCCATATGGATGCTCGTCTGGTAGCTGTTATTGTAAGAGAACTCCACCAAGAGCAAAAGATCTTCCCAAGACCCTCTGAAGTCTAACATACACAACCTCAGTATATCCTCTAGGATCTGAATCGTGCGCTCTGACTGTCCGTCTATTTGTGGATGATAAGCAGTGCTAAACTTGAGTCGGGTGCCAAGAATCTCCTGCATGCTTCACCAAAAATAGAATTTGAATCTTCAGTCACAATCAGACACAATACTAACCGGTACTCCATGTAACCTTATGATCTGTCGTATATACATATCGGCTAGAATCTCTGTGAACAGTCCAACTCTGAACGACAAAAAATATGCCAATTTGGTGAGTCGATCCACAATAACCCAGATTGCATCCTTCCTACTGGGGCTTCTTGGAAATCATGTAACGAAATCCATAGTGATATGTTCCCACTTTCATTCGGGTATGGGAAGCGGTTGTAACATACCAGCAGTTCTCTGATACTCGGCCTTCACTTGCTGACAGAACAAACATTTTGCCATGAATCACGCAATCTCTCTCTTTATCCTATGCCACCATTAGTACTGCCTCAAATTTTGGTACATCTTCGTACCTCCCGGATGAATTAGAGTATATAGAGCTATGTGCTTCGGACATTAATTCATGTCTTAACTCTCCATTTGAAACATATAGGCATTTTTCGCATCTTAGCGTCCCGTCCTCATGGATTCGAAGTCCCGTCTGCATGTCGATTTTCGTCTTCTCTTAAAGTCTCTGAAACCTAGCATCTGTAGGTAATACCGCCTTAATCCTCTCCACTAATGATGATTTAACTTCAAGATTCGCTAATTGCCCACTCTGCCTTGGCAAAATAATCTCTATTCTGAGCTCCTATAGATCCTCTAATAGCTGGGGCTACATCGTCAAGAAATAAGCTGTGGGCTTCCTGCTGAGTGCATTTGCTACGACATTCGTCTTGTCCGGATGGTACTGTAAATGTATATCAAAATCGACCATCAACTCTAACCAACGCCTCTATCTCAGGTTGAGTTCTTTCTAAGTATAGACATACTTCAGACTCTTGTGATCAGTAAAGTTTTTTACCTTCTCTCCTTAAAGATAGTGCCTCCATATCTTTAATACAAATATTACCACAGCTAGCTCGAGATCGTGCGTCGGGTAGTTCTTCTCATGAACCTTCAGCTGCCTTGATGCATAAGTAATAACTTTTCTATGTTGCATCAAAACACATCCTAGTCTACTGCCTGACGCATCACTATAAACAATGAATCATCCCAATCCTGAAGGAAGAGTCAAGACCGGTGTTGTCGTCAATCGTCTCTTCAACTCCTCAAAGGCCTTATGGCAATCTTCCATCCATGTAAACTTCTGGTCCTTACGCATCAACCGCGTCATAGGCTCCGCAATCCTTGAGAAGTTATCCATGAATCTCCGATAGTATCCAGCAAGTCCGAGAAAACTTCTCACCTTCGCAACTGATGTAGGTGTGGGCCTAGTTTCTATTGCAGCAATCTTCTCTGGATCAACTGAAAGTCCTTCTCCCAAGATAATATGTCACAAGAAAGGCACCCTATCCTGACAAAACTCATATTTGTTGAGTTTGGCGTACAGCTTCTCCTGTCTCAGCTTCTCCAGCACGATTCTGAGATGCTCCTAGTGCTCTTCGTAGCTCTTGGAATATATCAAGATATCATCAATAAACACAACCACGAACTTGTTCAAGTACTGATGAAAGACTATGTTCATCAAACTCATGAACACAGCTAGCACGTTGGTTAAACCAAACGGCATAACTAAGAACTCATAATGTCCGTACTTGGTCCTGAAGGCTGTCTTTGGTATATCTTCTTTTCGCACTCTAATCTGATGATAACCGGATCTGAGATCGATCTTTGATAATACACGAGCACCACTCAATTGATAGAACAGATCATCAATGCGTGACAAGGGATACCGATTCTTGATAGTTAGAGCGTTCAATGCCCTATAGTCAATACACAGGAGTACCGTTCCATCCTTCTTTGGCACAAATAGTATGGGTGCTCCCCATGGTGAAATACTGGGCCGAATAAAACCCTTCTCCAGAAGATCATCAACTTGCTTCTTCAATTCCACCAACTCTTTAGGCACTAGCTGGTACAATAATGAAGTGATAGGCTCCACTCCTTGAGTCAAGTCTATTATGAATTCTATTTCCCGATTAGGTGGTAAGCCTGGAAGTTTATCAAGAAATATATCCATAAACTCTGATACAACATTTGGATGTATGGGCTCCCCTTCTGCAGAGATTGCCTTAAGTGTAGGCTGAACTCCTTGCTCTTTGGATTCCCGAAGAAACTCAAACTCTGGATGTCCAGGCGGTCTAAATATAACTTGTCCAAGACGACAATCTAGAGTCACATGGTACTAACTCATCCAGTCCATACCAAGTACAACATCATAATCCGACATAGAAAAGATCAAAAATTAAGCTCGCATCTCTCTCCCACGGACTACTACCGAATAAGATCTACAAATATTACTAACTAGGATAATTATACCTCCTGTAAGAATTCTCATAGTCTTCGAAAGGGGTACGGTAGCTACTCTATGTGTGGCTACGAAGCTAGCAGCTATAAATGAATGTGATGCTCCAAAATCGAATAAAGCTACAGCAGGTAATAAAGCTACTAATATAGTACCTGCTATGACCTCTCCTGCAGTAGCTTCCTCTTCAATAGCCAATGCAAATGCCTATCCTCATCCCTGAGCTGGTTCTCTCTGCTGCCGAGCCTGCTGGAATAGTGCTACCTGTGGTGCCAAAGGTGGCCTCGGATTATACCCTCCTGGAACTGGTCGTCTGACTCCTCCAACTCCCGTCTGTGGTGCTCCCAATGCTGGATAAGCTGTCCTAGGTGGCTGCTGGGCTAGTCTCGGTACTGGTAAAGCTTATTGGGTTACCATCAGTGCTTGTCGGTGAACCATCGATGCTTCTTCTCGATGCTTAATGCAATTTCTGGCTGAATGTTGGCTGGATTCGCAAACCAAGCATAATCTCAATCTGCGTCGACATTCCTTGGCGAGATGGCCTATCTTGCCACAATAATGATAAGTAGGGAGTGCTGGTGCTAGTGCTGGTATGGATGGTCGATGAATCATCAGTGCTCCTCTCCGTTGTTCCATACAGTTTCATGTCGAGTGTTGTCCCCATCCACAAATCAAGCATAGTCCTAACTTGCGTCGCCACTCGCTCTCGTAGTGACCTCGCTTGCCACAATATTGACATATAGGCAGTGCCTGTGGAGCTTCTCTGGGTGGCTGGTGCATGTGAGGTCTCTTTGCAGATTCTTCCTGTGGTGTTCTGGCTGGTGCTGATATGAACGATCATTTCTGGCTGGACTCCCTCCTGGTGACGCGCTCTATGCGTCAGGCTGCAGCAAGGATGTCCGTATAGGAAGTAGTTGCAACGGAGCCGATTAATCTTTGTAGCTCAAAGCTAAGTCTGTCAAAGAACTTTTTTCTTCTCTTCTTTTGTCGGGATCAGAGTAGAGTCGAACAGTTGAATCAAGCATGATACAAGTCAAGAAATTTTTTTGAGTACGATATAGAGGTCAAGAATATGTCAACATGTGGATGAGATCCTATATTTTATCCTATCCTAATTTGCAGGCTTGCTTGATCCCTTAGTTGAAACCGAAGCAATATAGTCGTAGACCTGTATGGGCCACCACAAAAATCATGTCATGTCCCAGTCCCAAAATACTGAGGGACTAGCCACGTGGCAATGGCCAGTAGCACAACTCCATAGGGCAAACCCAATTTAATGGACCCGTTATAGTGTACTTAAGCTGTAATAAATATAAATGCAGTCTACACTGTCTATTACAGAATAATTCTAATCTCATCTACAAAAGGAAACATAACTCAATATGATAGACTAATCAAGATAATAGATAAAGGAAATAGTCCATCATTTAGTCAACATATGTAGTGTCTCGGGGAACAATCCAATAAAATAAGAAAAGAGAATAAGTCAATACATAAGTCCATGAGTCAAGATATGAAATACCTTGAAGCATAAATAACTGAGTATGTAACAGAATACTCAGAAGAAATTCTCTGGCACAACCTCGTCTTTTGGTACCAGTACTGCTCCAGCGTCAGCTCCTGTCCCGTATATCTCGGGGTAATCCTCCTCTGCTGTACCTGGGGACATAATCTGGATCCAGGTCCTCAGGGGACATAACAAGGTACAAGAATAACTTAAGCCAAATAAAATGTAGTAAATAAAATAGATCCTCAGGGCACGCTATGTAACCAGCTAAGTAAAATAAAAATGAGAGCATCACTAGTACTCAGACTGAAACCACTACAAGCTCTGTGTCGGGGAGCTCGTAGCAGCAAGAATATCACGTAATGGGCCAAGCTCTAATATAAAGACTAAAGCACCTCAATGATAAAGTATATATATATATATATATATATATATATATATATGTGTGTGTGTGTGTGTGTGTGTGTGTGTGTGTGTGTGTGTGTGTGTGTGTGTGTGTGTGTAATCAGCCTGTAGGCTGTGTGTGTCTCCCCATCTAATGTAATCATACGTCTCATGTCCACGATTTCTCATGTCCATAACACGCAAGATCATGACCTCTAGCTTGTACAGCGAGTCATAATGATATCTATGTATATGCAAGTCTCATGTCACGAATCTTGTAAGCCTATACAGAATTGCCATGAATGACTCAAAAAAGATTGTCACATGAATAGTGTCAAGTATCCTATGGTATGACGTACTTGGTAAAGCAAGAACACAAAAATAGGATCATGGAATCAATTCTCTAAATGACGTTACATGACTCCGCGTACAGCGTCGACACTCGAATCTTGTTCGGACGCTAAGCAACATCTCACGGTCCTAGGTTGAATAGATATATCTCAAGAGTATATATATATATATAGAGAGAGAGAGAGAGAGAAAAAACTCAAGCAAATATTATAACAGAAACTACTGCAAGTTGGCAAGGTACACTTGCATGTGTTCTAAGCTCCGTCAGTTGCTCCGATATAATTAGAATCTCCAAGTACACCTGTGGATGCTGAAACAAACATTACCATCGCTCGCAAAAAACTTGAAATAACTAGGCCCATATGTCCAATTTGGACACAGGGGCAGAATTGATAATTTATGGACAAAGCAGGGTCCACATGTGGCCCACTTTGCACCGAAAAATATGCCAGAGATAAAGTTCTCCAAATTTTTTAAACATAGTGTCTGCGAGTCCAAAACAATGATACGAAATCAAAAGAATATCCAAAACTGGATTCTGATAAGCCGATCACGAAATTGCCCGTTAGGTGGAATCGTGGGGCTCACGAAATAGGGTTTCATCAACGTTCTCAGAATCGAACCAAACTTGGGTCACATGACCAGTATAACGCTGTGAATCTGATGGCTCAAGTTTCGTTGCAAAACGACAGGCACACACAAAATTAGGACGAGTGTCAGAATAGGCCGATACGAAACTTTTTGACGGATACGCGTTGATTCCAGTGTGCACGCACATCCAAATCAACTTTCATAAAATCTCACATGTCCGTGTTGATGATACGCGCCTTTCGGTACAATTCTCACACGACAAAGTTGCCTCGTTTAGAGGAACGCACCCCGTTTCGAGAAATTTTGGATTTAGAAAACCAAGTTTTTGACATATTTCAACAAAAATTAAAATACAGCAAACAATAAATTAAAATAAACTAATTAAATAGATTAAATCTCGATTATGTTGTCTAAATTACTGTTCAAGTAGAATTTAAAAATATTTACTAGGTTGAAATAAAATCAGACATGAACATGGGTGGTTGGAACAGTTTCTGAACTACAAACTGGGTTATTTTTTTCCTATTTTGTGTCGCGAATTACGATCGACACAGGACACGATACACTGAACTAATTATACAAGGTTCAAGGGGATCATGTGGTCTTCGTATAGGATTCGACGGGTCGATATTTAGTTAACTGTGCAGGAAGATACATGGGCTAGAAGTAGTGTACCTTAATGTGTGTTGTTGCTCGGGATAACGGAGCGGGCTTTTTCGCGGCGGCGTGCCCGGCGGTCCGACGTAGTCGTCAGTGGCGGCTCGTCGGGATGGTAGAGGAGATCATGGTGGTGGGGGTAGTCAGTTGTAGTCTTTATATAGGGGTGAAGGAGGGAGGTTACGGGGAGATTAAGAGGAGGGGGTCGGGGAGGTTACAGAGAAGGGGAATCGAGGGGGTCGGGGCTGCGGTCGGTTACAGGGGAAGTACTGTAGCTGTGGGTATGGGTTCGGGTTAGCGGATTATCGGGTGAGCGGGTTCGGGTTTAGGATTTACGGGTTTGGGTTGGGTTGGGCTAGTTCGGTTTGGGTTGGTTTAATTATAATCTCTATATATGTATGCAATTAGCTATCTAAAAAAATAATTTTTGACCCCAATAAATTACAGAAAATTTATATAATACTCAATTAATAGTTTTACACCCAAAAATATATTTTTTACACTATATTAATAATTAATTAAATACAATATTAATCCATGAATATATATTTATTTTAATTAGCTAAAAATAAAAAAAATTCTCTCTTAATCACAATAATAATTAAATAATTTTTAAATTAAATTCTAAAAATTATGGTGTTTACACAGGCCACATACGATCCCAAACCGCATGCTTTCCCAGGCCGCATGTTCCAAAAAAAGTCCACACTTTAGGACAAGTGCCACGTGATGTGTCAGAGAAGTGAATGAAGTGATGGATGTGACAGGCCATAAAGTGTCAGAGAGAAAAGACAAAATCATAAAAAGATGTGCAAGAGCAAAACAGGGTTATGCGTCATCAATAGAAGAGACGCATAGTCGTTGCGGCATAAGTCCGCTTGCCGTATGCTATGATTGTCATATAGATGTCTCTTGGACTTAGCGAATTTTTCATTCGTTCAGTAAGCAAAACACAAGGTGTCTTGTCACTTAGCTCCAGAATACTTTGTCTAATGATAAGTCATGCTTCCAACAAAATGGACGCATGTTGGTTGGCTATGCGACAAAGAGTCCAAGCCACATAAGAATCATGCCGCATGGAAGTCTCGGCCGCATATGATGATGGTCGCATGAGAATATCGTCTTCTCCAAACAACAACTTCACCATGGCAAAAAAGCTCCAAAAATCCAAAAATTTATTTTCTTCATAAAAACTTTATTTTAACTCTGAATCAAGTGAACCAACAGCCAAAATGCTCGAAATAAAGTGCTTCATCAACCACAAAAACTAATTTTCTAAAATACTATATTTTAGTAGATCAAAACCACAAAAAATACATAGAACCCATAAAAACTCCAAACTTTAAGTGTAGATCTACTCATATCTAGCTATCAAAACCGAAAACTCCAAGTATTAAAAGTGTTTAGAATTATAATACACACAAATTAGAATAATAAAATGCAAAAAAAGAGCAAGAATCATAAATCAAGAGGTTTCTCCATCTAATGCCAAGTGTACTTGCCTAAAATGAAGGAACGAGAAAAAAATGAGAAAATGAGGGAAGAGAGAGAAAGAAGTTAGCTTATATATGCTAGGGTTGAGGTTTAGACCATGGGTTCACTCATAACCAAACCAACACAATAATTAAACCATGAGTCTAATTGAACCAAAGAATGGGTCTAGTCTCCATTACATGCAATCTAATCACCATGCAAGCAAAAAATAATATAAGCAGAAAAACTAATATGTCCCAAATAAGTATCTCGGAAACGAGGAGTGATAACAGGTGCCCTTGTATGGGTGTTTAATATTTTTTTTCTCGTTCGTTTAGTTGTTTAATTCTCATCCGTTTAGTTCATGTTTATTATTAATTAATTAATATTTTATTATTAAAAATAGATATATTATTAGAAATAATTATATGTTACTTGATACTAAAGTTAAAATAATTGCATGTTTAATTATTTGTTACATACCAAGTAAATTTAGCCGTTAAAATATAAATGTAGCTTTTTCCCTCCCAAAAACACAAATAAAAAACAAAAACATACACAAATATAGCAAACGCCCATATCAAGGGCGTGGGTGATTTTTAAAAAATGTGCCAAATGCCCATAGTAGAGCTCTATAATAGAGCATTAGGGGTTTTCGATTTTTTCTTTTCCTTTATTTTAGTGATGAAAAAAATAGCGAGCGTCCTTAGTAAGGACGTTCGGTGCATTTAAAGTGTTGGAAAGTAGCCAACGCCCTTAGTAAGGGCGTTTGGTTTCTCATTTCATAATTTTTCCAAACTTATTTCTCTGTGGGGAATATAGATGGACTATACTACTCTACAAGTAAATTTATGTAGATAGAAGGAGGGAACGCTACAAGGGGCGAGGGTGTATGGGAGTTTGTACGAGCAAGGAGGGTGGAATGTTATAGGTGCAGCGAGGGAAGGAGGTACAATTGTGGCAGTAATGTACGGATGGTGGAATGAGGGAGAAAAATTATAGACAAATGGGAAGGAGAGTGGTAATTTAGTGGCTGCTACGGGCAATGTAGGTTAAACGGACACGAGGTTATGGGTCTGTTTAAATAGGTTTTCAGAAATTTTTATTTTAAAACATATTTCAAAAAAAAAGTTATACAGTTGTTTTATAGTTTTTAAAAGTTTGACTTGTGTTTGATTACTTACATCTGAAAATTGGTTTTAATAAACAAAACTTAAAAGATTTTGTTCGGTAAACAAAATTTAGAAAAAAAAAATTATTATTAACAAATTTTTTATGCTTTTAAAAAAACAAGATTTTCTTCATGGTGATCAGCGCGGTAGGCCTTCTACTCCTTCTCCGGACGATCAATATTTTCTCTCAAATCATTAGCATACTCGTTGTGCAAGTAGTGGCGGTGGCTCGACGACCGCTACCAGTCCTACCAGCTCTAAAAGATCCCCCGCTACGGCGAGGGCGAACATTAGAAGAATCCTTTTTTCCTCAAGGCGTTCACCTACTTCAACTCCCTCCCCTCTCTCATGGACTAATCTGACTATGCCAACATCTACTCCACCAGACGCAAGTCCAAAGACTTATTCATGTATCTCGATGTCGACCATGTCTATCTTCGTAGGAAGGAGTGAAATATCTTCTACGTCCAGCCTAGCGGCACCTGGAGCTCTGTGTCGCTTTCCCACCCATCAACTCTGGAGACCGTGGAAGTCGAGCTGGCGTTCAAAGGCTAGGTCAGTTCCAACCTAGAGTCCTTTAGGGGGAAGAGATACTACACTCGCTTCGGGCGCATTTGGAAGACAAGTTATCTCTTGCACGGCCATCCCGAGACCAGGAAGTCCACCTTCATCGCCGCCATGGCAAAGTTCTTAAACTATGAAGTCTACAACATCTACGACCTCGACCTGTCAGTGGTCAGGGAGGCCTTAATCGACCTTAAGTCTCTCCTCCTCTGCACTACCCTGAGATCCTTTATCCTCGTGGAGGACCTCGACGGCACTATCAGCATCCGGGAACAAGGACGTCCTCTGAATAGAGGTATATTCTTCAACGGGATCCTTAGGACGATGGCAAACGATAGCGTGTCGACAATGATGAAGGTCGTCATGTCCAAGGATAACAAGAGAGGTAGGGGGAACCAGGCTCAGGTTCGAATATGTCAACCGAAAAGGGAGAGCAGTATTGGAAATCGGACACGTTCTACAAGCATTCCGACACCGTGTCTGAGAGTGCCTAGAGCAAAAATTAGGCCAACCCACCTGAGATAACCAACCCATGTCTAACGAATACCAAGCATAGATAAAGACAAGTATATGGCGGTGACTACGTCACCTAGATAAATCTAAATATTTATAACTCAGATAAAATTATAAGATTGACAAAATCAATGTTGAATCCTTTGCCCTAATAGATTCAACGCCATCATCACACTCAAGAAGAAAAGAAAGATATTACAATTGAAATAACTCATCAACCCGTAGCAATCTCCCTGAGCGAAGGCGACAACTCCTCGATCAGATCTCTTTCTTTCTTCTGTCTAGGATGGCGAAGTCTTAAGAGAAAAGCACGAACTTTCTCTTAGATTTTCTGTAGATGAGCACCATGAATCTCCAACTTGTGCTCTACTCCAACTTGTGCTCTACTTTGTGCCTCCACCCTCCTTCTATATTTATAGGATAAAAAAAATCCTATTTTAGGTCATGATAGGATTTTTCTAAATAGAAAATTTTAAAATAAGAATTATATTCCACCTAAAATAGCCCAACACAAATTATGGACGTCCAAATATGATCAAATAAAATATTTGATACAAATTTAAAATCAAATCAAATCTTACATTTAATGTAGATTTCTAAATTATATTAAATCAAATCTTTGACCATATTTGGGCTCCAAAATTTACCAAATCTAGACTGGACCCCAACAATCTCCTCCTCCAGTCTGATGAGAGGGTGTTGACCACATGGCTTCCAAATTGCCCTATTCTTTCCTGTAAGGGTGATCATACGAGAGTTCATCTACTCCGTAGACATAGTTTCCAAAACAAAAACCAGTAACTCTGATAGCAGATATTGGAAATCGAACACGCCCTACAAGCGTTCTGATATAGTGTCTGAGAGTGCTCGCAGCAAAAACTTTAGGACAACCCACCTGAGATAATCAACCCTTGTCTAACGAACACCAAGCACAGATAAAGAGAAGTATATGTCGGTGACTACGTCACCTGGACAAATCCCAGCCTTTATAACTCAAGTAAAATTACAAGATTGATTAAATCAATATTGAATCATTTGTCCTAATAGATTCAACCCCCTCACCACACTCAAGAAGAAAATAAAGAGATTATAATTGAAATCACTCATAATTGTTGGATTGTATCTCATTTTTGGCTGAGCACTCAAAAGGTGGGTGACAATGGAGTTGGTAATTTAGTCCCATAATGGGTAGAAGGTAGGATCATGAGGTATAGATAATTGGGATTGGTTCAGGCCTTACATGGAAATTCCTTTTTAAGGCATATAGGCCCAATCCAATATCGTACCTCATGGGCCAACACCGGTTTGGGTCACACCGGGTTCCTAACAAGTGGTATCAGAGCCCAAGGTTACGGGATGGTTTGAGCGGCTCCAATTGATTCGAGACATATGGTGTTAAATATTCATAGATTATATAGGCTTTTCTTAAGGTGGAGTAGGAGCATCAACTATACGAATTGGCTTTAAAGGTGACGAGTCCAAGGTGGAGCAAGACGTTGTGGTTGGCACACAATGGTAGTGTGGATGAACGTGTCAGATTTGGTTCTGTGATCAAACGGATCGAGACAACAATATATTGGATCTCCTAGGTTCTCGATTAGCGAGAACGAACAAAGGTAGCTGGAGTGTGCTAAGGTTGTTCGATTAGCGAAAATGAGCAAAGATAGCCGGGATGTGCTAAGGTTGCTCGACTAGCGGGAACGAGCAAAGGTAGCCGGGGTGTGCTAAGGTTGTTCAGCTAGCGGAAATGAGCTAAGGTGGAGATTGTTGGATTGTATCTCATTTTCGGTTGAGCGCTCAAAAGGTGGGTGACAATGAGTTTGTAATTTAGTCCCACATCGGATAGGAGGTAGGATCATGAGGTATTGATAATTGAAATTTGTTCAGGCCTTACATGGGAATTTTATTTTAAGGCATATGGCCCAATCCAATATCGTACCTCATGGGCCAACTCCGGTTTGGGTCACACCATATTTCCAACAAGCAGGAGCAGCATGTCAATCAGAGAGGGAGGAAATGGGGGATCTATTGTTGTAAAAGGATTTTGTGGTGCTATTGTAAAAGTGAGACTCTTATCCCAATTTCTAGATTCTAGATTCAGAATGTATGAGCTTAATTTGTAGAATAGTAAGAACCATCCTAAGTTATAATTTCTAGATTGGCATGTCCAATCCACCAATAGGAGCTATAGGTTGGGTCTTAGAATTTCTAGATTCAGAATGTAGGAAATTATTTTATAAAATAGTAAGTCCCAATTTGGAGCCTAATTCTATATTTATATTATTATTTTCCCACATTAATTTTTGATCACACAATCTTTGGGACCAAAGCTCATTTTATCATTCCCTACTATTCTCATACAAACCTAACCCATTCTATATTTACCCTTTTTTTAAATGTTGGGCCTCAAGATGAGATTTTGAGCACCATCAACTAATGATGCTCTTAGAAGAGATACTCATAAACAATGGTTTTCTAAAAAAAAAATTTGAAATGAGAGAAGAGTGTCATCATCCAAATACTATTTGCATTCAAAGCTATGTTTAAACTCAAAAACATGAGTTTAAACAACTATCCAAATGGACCATAAATCTTTTAGAATTATGAATACATGTAAAAAAAATTATCAATTTATTAATACATGTAAAATTTAGGATAATTTATTAGGTGCTTTTAGAGTAGAGACATGTGGTACTCCAAGTCCATCAAAATTTTACAGTTGCGCCACATGATTCTTGTTGTAAACAAAAGAAGACGTAGTTATTTAACTCCGGTTATAGTTATCATATTTTAATAGACTTGGAGTAGCATATAGTTATACTCTAACAGTACAAAATATTTTCTCCAAATTTGTTCATTTTCATTATAAATGTAAGGAAAAGAGAGCTTGTTTGTAGCCGAATAACCCATAGGGCTTCTCTTATTAACACATATTTATAAAGAAGAAAATTATTAGGGTAAGTGGGAAATTGGATAGGGGAAGCCACTTATTTGTGGTTATCCACAACAAATATATGTTATACAATACTCCCATTTCGATGCCCCCTCTAGTCATTGTATCATTAAAAACTTTTCAAAGAAAAATCCATCTATGGAAGAAGAAAAATCTAAAGTGAAGGAAAATAGTAGAATGTATTCTTCAGGATTACAAGTGGATTCGACTTACATTGCATCGTGAAAAATCTTTCGAAGGAAATCCAGTAGAAAAAATCTCATCAAAGAAAAGACTACACTGTGCAAAAATATTCTTCAGGATATCTCCATTTAGCATCTTTAGGATATAATTAGACCTAGTCATTCTCCTAAAGATCAAACAATTCTAATTGTGAACAAGCACTTATCTTCCTAGATCTCCTAGAGCCATTTTACTTAGTTACAAGCTCACAGTTGCATAACTAACTTAAGTACTACCACGACTTCGTACTATTTGTGAAAACTGGCATACAAGGACCATTTTAAAAACTTGTCACAATCCACTTTCGCTTTTTGATATACAAGTATGTGGCTAAGTCCAGCCTACATTGTAGCCTCGACAGTAGTATGTTGTCTAGATCTCAATTCCATATATTCAATCTTTGATCACAAAATAACATATTTGTTCATTCACAACAACTATATAATTTACAAAATCTAATATTCTATTTAAAATAAAATTCGAGAACAAATCTATTGTACATTTGAATTCAAAGACCTAAGAAAATAACTAAACTATCTATGATCTAGGATCGACCTCCAAAAGCATCCATATCTCCACCTTATGGTTCATAGTGCAGAGTAGTCAGTTGCCTAAAATTATCAATATATCCAATCAGTATACAAGTAATAAAATATAACTACACATCATAATATAGCCACTAACACAAACATAAAATAAAATAACAACTAGAAAATAATATCATGGCCATAATTGTAAGGAATGTACTGTGGGAGAAGAATGATCTATAGAAATAGGCATAACAATGACGATATGGAAAGCTAGCATAGGAAGACTTTATCAAGAAATAAAGTGTGTATATATATCTTTAGAATACTGAATTTTCACATGTGGACGGCTATGGGATATACGAAAACCAACGCTTGAGGTGCAAGATTGCTATCATTCATGATTAGACAATAAAAAGTGTGATTTGATTCAAAGACCACATGCATAGTAACGATATTCTCAATCCACACTCATTAGTAAAACATGATAGATATGATAACATGGCAAACAAGTAAATATGGCAAATTGACATGAAATAGGTGAATAAGAATTCTAGCAAGTATGTAAATATCTCTCTCTCTCTCTCTCTCTCTCTCTCTCTCTCTCTCTCTCTCTCTCTCTCTATATATATATATATATATATATATATATATATATATATATATATATATATATATATATATATATTAAACAAATAAAATGTAAGATTTCAATAAGAAAAAGTAGATAGTGCAACAACGTACAAAATAATCACAAACATAAAGTAAAATTGTACTTGGCCTAAACTTTCAACGGATTATCTAATGACAGTTAGCTGGTACCCGTAAAAAAACTTTGTCAATATCTTCAAAGCAAGGAAATAACAATATCAAACACATAAAACATAGGATTAGTTACTATAGTATAAACGTATTTTTTATTCATGTTCCTACGTCAAGTGAATCAATGCACAAAACTAACGCTAAGCTTAACAGTTTTAAACTAAAATACTTACTATATAATTTATATTTAATTCTTAAATAATCATCAAATAAAAGTTTGTTTTATCATATTAATTTTAAATTTATAACTTGATTAATCTTAGGTTATTAGGGCAAGGTTTTCGAATTCGGAATCCATAGTACACAAATCGAGACAACCGTTGACCCAAAGTCAACTATTTCTAAACTAGATTTGTGCACATTATCTTGAAATTTTTAACATTATGAGAGCGTTGGAATTGACATTTTGTATGAATCTTGATTCATTTAGGAATTAAGGTCTTTACAATCTATAAATCATTGGTAGATCACCTAATCATCTACAAATTCTATGAATGATTTAACCTAAAAAGCAGCAAGTAGAAATTTTAAAATTTTAGTACGTTGTAGGTCTTTGTGTCATCTTTTCGAACCAGATCATCAAAATAAGTTTGATCTTAAAAAATCTCAAAAATAGCTACACACATTTATTTTTTAAATGAGCGACATTCTAAATACAAAAATTTAGGTTTTGAATTTCTGAAAATAAGTTATAGATCTGGAAATCTTCCCTTGAAAATGTTATAAAAAAATGAGAGTCAAATCGGAGTCTGAAACTAGGAGATATGGTCCTTCAAATCCGCTATAGCTGTTAAAAAAATGAGACTATTTTGAAACATATCTTGGGGGATTTTTGGACGAAAAAAAAGGAGTGCTTGACTTTTAGGAGGAAAAAGAGAAGAGACTATTTATGTATTTATTTTAAAAATCGTCTACTATATATAGTCAGTAGGGATTGGTTAATAACTTGATTATGGTTAGATGATTTCAAAGGATAAATTTGAATTGAATTTGGATTCTTATCTTAATACTATTATGAATCATATAACCTTTAAGTATATATATATATATATATATATATATATATATATATATATATATATATATATATATATATATATATATATATATATATATATATATATATATATATATTATGCATGCAATCATGTAAATAATATTATCATACTCATAATAGCCTAATAGGTGCTAATATCTAATATAAGATCATTTAAGTTCTATGGAATCCAATCATTGAAAAAAATAACTATGACTACAAATCTTAAAAAAAATTCATAGGATTAGTTACTATAGTGTAAACATATTTTTTATTCATGTTCCTACGTCAAGTGAATCAATGCACAAAACTAACGTTAAGCTTAACGATTTTAAACTAAAATACTTACTATATAATTTATATTTAACTCTTAAATAATCATCAAATAAAAGTTTGTTTTATCATATTAATTTTAAATTTATAACTTGATTAATCTTAGGTTATTAGGGCAAGGTTTTCGAATTCGGAATCCATAGTACACAAATCGAGACAACCGTTGAGCCAAAGTCAACTATTTCTAAACTAGATTTGTGCACATTATCTTGAAATTTTCAACATTATGAGAGCGTTGGAATTGACATTTTGTATGAATCTTGATTCATTTAGGAATTAAGGTCTTTACAATCTATAGATCATTGGTAGATCACCTAATCATCTACAAATTCTATGAATGATTTAACCTAAAAAGTAGCAAGTAGAAATTTTAAAAGTTTAGTACGTTGTAGGTCTTTGTGTCATCTTTTCGAACCAGATCATCAAAATAAGTTTGGAATCTTAAGAAATCTCAAAAATAGCTACACACATTTATTTTTTAGATGAGCGACATTCTAAATAACAAAAATTTAGGTTTTGAATTACTGAAAATAAGTTATAGATCTAGAAATCTTACCTTGAAAATGTTATAAAAAAATGAGAGTCAAATCGGAGTCTGGGACTAGGAGATATGGTCCTTAAAATTCGTTATATCTGTTGAAAAAATGAGACTATTTTGGAACATATCTTGGGGGATTTTTGGACGAAAAAAAGGAGTGCTTGACTTTTAGGAGGAAAAAGAGAAGAGTCTATTTATGTATTTATTTTAAAAATCGTCTACTATATATAGTCGGCAGGGGGTTAATAACTTGATTATGGTTAGATGATTTCAAAGGATAAATTTGAATTGAATTTGGATTCTTATCTTAATACTATTATGAATCCTATAACCTTTAAGTATATATATATACCCATATATTTAAATACATATATTATGCATGCAATCATGTAAATAATATTATCATACTCCTAATAGCCTATAGGTGCTAATCTCTAATATAAGATCATTTAAGTTCTATGGAATCCAATCATTGGAAAAAATAACTATGACTACAAATCTTAAATTTTTTTCATAGGATTAGTTACTATAGTGTAAACGTATTTTTTATTCATGTTCCTACGTCAAGTGAATCAATGCACAAAACTAACGCTAAGCTTAACGGTTTTAAACTAAAATACTTACTACATAATTTCTATTTAATTCTTAAATAATCATCGAATAAAATTTTGTTTTATCATATTAATTTTAAATTTATAACTTGATTAATCTTAGGTTATTAGGGCAAGGTTTTCGAATTTGAAATCCATAATATACAAATCGAGACAACCGTTGACCCAAAGTCAACTATTTCTAAACTAGATTTGTGCACATTATCTTGAAATTTTCAACATTATGAGAGCGTTGGAATTGACATTTTGTATGAATCTTGATTCATTTAGGAATTAAGGTCTTTACAATCTATAGATCATTGGTAGATCACCTAATCATCTACAAATTCTATGAATGATTTAACCTAAAAAGCAGCAAGTAGAAATTTTAAAACTTTAGTACGTTGTAGGTCTTTGTGTCATCTTTTCGAACCAGATCATCAAAATAAGTTTGGAATCTTAAAAAATCTCAAAAATAGCTACACACATTTATTTTTTAAATGAGCGACATTCTAAATACAAAAATTTAGGTTTTGAATTTCTGAAAATAAGTTATAGATCTGGAAATCTTACCTTGAAAATATTATAAAAAAATGAGAGTCAAATCGGAGTCTGGGACTAGGAGATATGGTCCTTCAAATCCGCTATAGCTGTTGAAAAAATGAGACTATTTTGGACCATATCTTGGGGGATTTTTGGACGAAAAAAAAGGAGTGCTTGACTTTTAGGAGGAAAAAGAGAAGAGACTATTTATGTATTTATTTTAAAAATCGTCTACTATATATAGTCAGTAGGGATTGGTTAATAACTTGATTATGGTTAGATGATTTCAAAGGATAAATTTGAATTGAATTTGGATTCTTATCTTAATACTATTATGAATCATATAACCTTTAAGTATATATATATATATATATATATATATATATATATATATATATATATATATATATATATATATATATATATATATACCCATATATTTAAATATATATATATATATATATATATATTATGCATGCAATCATGTAAATAATATTATCATACTCCTAATAGCCTAATAGGTGCTAATATCTAATATAAGATCATTTAAGTTCTATGGAATCCAATCATTGAAAAAAAATAACTATGACTACAAATCTTAAAAAAAAATTATAGGATTAGTTACTATAGTGTAAACATATTTTTTATTCATGTTCCTACGTCAAGTGAATCAATGCACAAAACTAACGTTAAGCTTAACGATTTTAAACTAAAATACTTACTATATAATTTATATTTAATTCTTAAATAATCATCAAATAAAAGTTTGTTTTATCATATTAATTTTAAATTTATAACTTGATTAATCTTAGGTTATTAGGGCAAGGTTTTCGAATTCGGAATACATAGTACACAAATCGAGACAACCGTTGACCCAAAGTCAACTATTTCTAAACTAGATTTGTGCACATTATCTTGAAATTTTCAACATTATGAGAGCGTTGGAATTGACATTTTGTATGAATCTTGATTCATTTAGGAATTAAGGTCTTTACAATCTATAGATCATTGGTAGATCACCTAATCATCTACAAATTCTATGAATGATTTAACCTAAAAAGTAGCAAGTAGAAAGTTTAAAATTTTAGTACGTTGTAGGTCTTTGTGTCATCTTTTTGAACCAGATCATCAAAATAAGTTTGGAATCTTAAGAAATCTCAAAAATAGCTACACACATTTGTTTTTTAGATGAGCGACATTCTAAATAACAAAAATTTAGGTTTTGAATTACTGAAAATAAGTTATAGATCTAGAAATCTTACCTTGAAAATGTTATAAAAAAATGAGAGTCAAATCGGAGTCTGGGACTAGGAGATATGGTCCTTCAAATTCGTTATATCTGTTGAAAAAATGAGACTATTTTGGAACATATCTTGGGGGATTTTTGGACGAAAAAAAGGAGTGCTTGACTTTTAGGAGGAAAAAGAGAAGAGACTATTTATGTATTTATTTTAAAAATCGTCTACTATATATAGTCGGCAGGGGGTTAATAACTTGATTATGGTTAGATGATTTCAAAGGATAAATTTGAATTGAATTTGGATTCTTATCTTAATACTATTATGAATCCTATAACCTTTAAGTATATATATATACCCATATATTTAAATATATATATATTATGCATGCAATCATGTAAATAATATTATCATACTCCTAATAGCCTATAGGTGCTAATCTCTAATATAAGATCATTTAAGTTCTATGGAATCCAATCATTGGAAAAAATAACTATGACTACAAATCTTAAATTTTTTTCATAGGATTAGTTACTATAGTGTAAACGTATTTTTTATTCATGTTCCTACGTCAAGTGAATCAATGCACAAAACTAACGCTAAGCTTAACGGTTTTAAACTAAAATACTTACTACATAATTTCTATTTAATTCTTAAATAATCATCAAATAAAATTTTGTTTTATCATATTAATTTTAAATTTATAACTTGATTAATCTTAGGTTATTAGGGCAAGGTTTTCGAATTCGAAATCCATAATATACAAATCGAGACAACCGTTGACCCAAAGTCAACTATTTCTAAACTAGATTTGTGCACATTATCTTGAAATTTTCAACATTATGAGAGCGTTGGAATTGACATTTTGTATGAATCTTGATTCATTTAGGAATTAAGGTCTTTACAATCTATAGATCATTGGTAGATCACCTAATCATCTACAAATTCTATGAATGATATAACCTAAAAAGTAGCAAGTAAAAATTTTAAAATTTTAGTATGTTATAGGTCTTTGTGTCATCTTTTCGAACCAGATCATCAAAATAAGTTTGGAATCTTAAGAAATCTCAAAAATAGCTACACACATTTGTTTTTTAAATGAGCGACATTCTAAATAACAAAAATTTAGGTTTTGAATTACTGAAAATAAGTTATAGATCTGGAAATCTTACCTTAAAAATGTTATAAAAAATAAGAGTCAAATCGGAGTCTAGGACTAGGAGATATGGTCCTTCAAATTCGTTATAGCTGTTGAAAAAATGAGACTATTTTGGAACATATCTTGGGGGATTTTTGGACGAAAAAAAAGGAGTGCTTGACTTTTAGGAGGAAAAAGAGAAGAGACTATTTATGTATTTATTTTAAAAATCGTCTACTATATATAGTCGGTAGGGGGTTAATAACTTGATTATGGTTAGATGATTTCAAAGGATAAATTTGAATTGAATATGGATTCTTATCTTAATACTTTTATGAATCATATAACCTTTAAGTATATATATATATTTATATATATGGGTATATATATATATATATATATATATATATATATATATATATATATATATATATATATATATATATATATATATATATATATACCCATATATTTATATATATATATATATATATTATGCATGCAATCATTATGTTTGATAATAAACGAAAAGAATATGGAAACGAGGTTTATACGAAACCCGCCCTTCTTGGTTTACAAACAAGATTGTACAATTAATCCTATACGAGGATGTCGAGTACAATTTATTTAATCTGGGTAAATATTGTTATAGGAGTCTGATCTGCATTCGATCACTTTGTCCCTTGGACCACATGATGATGAAGAAGTATCGTAGAAGACAGAAACCAGCTTCGAAGGTTGCAGAAGAGAGTGGATGCTCGATGCCAAAGTCGTCGATCACTACTCTTTGCCTGAGCTCTTCCTTTGATCTTGGAATCTTTGACCAATCTTTGATCAATCTTCCTCCTTTCAACCTCTTTTCTCCGACCAATCTTCGACCTCTAATTCCCCACCCCTTGACCTCTGTTGATAGAGGTCTCTATTTATAGGGTTTTAGTGACAGTGACCACTCAGTCGGCGTAGAAACCGAGTAGTGGAAAGTAGAGCACCCTTTTACACGATGGTTACAATAATCGATGCCCGCGTATAGATGACCTTTTGAATGAGCGTGTGACGCGTATCCCTTTAAGAGACTATGCGTATAACTGCTGCGAAGATCACGGCGTAAAAGCCACGTAGGTAGTTATCCCTCGCGTAGAAAACGTTGGCGTAGAAGCCAATAACTGTCACCCTGGCGTAGAAGCCAAGTAGGCATAGAAGCCGAATAGGCGTAGAAGCCGAATAGGCATAGAAGTTGAGTGGGCATAGAGGCCGAGTGGCCGTAGAAGCCGAGTGGGCGTAGAAGATAGCTGATCCTCTTCCCCTGACTGAGGCCTTGAGCAAATTCTGGACCGAATAGCCTTAATATGCGCCAATGCAAATGTGGCCTGAGTTGGCATAGTCCAAGGAGATAGCGTATAGCGTGCTCCCATAGCCTGATGGCATAAATGTGCTAAAGTGATGATGTGGACGTCTTAGCCAAAATTACGGCTTTTGGAGATATAATCAAATCTTTTACATTAAATGCAGAGATCTGCCCCCATCTTGCGCATTAAATGCAAAGGCGTATCTCAAAGATCTGCCATCATTCCGCGTATTAAATGCAGAGACGTGCCTCGAGCCCTGTACGAAGAGCAGCTTTTGACGTGGCAGCCTGTCTGTCTTCTGCGGAGCGTAAGAAGCTCACGTCTGCCTGTGTAAAACTAGGCAGTGTATTCTAGAGACGTGTCTCGAAGATTTGCCATCATTCCGTGCATTAAATACAGAGGCGTGTCCTGAAGGTCTGCCATCATTCATTAAATGCAGATACGTGCCTCGAGGCTCTGTCACCCTTCTGCGCATTAAATGCAAAGACGTGCCTCGAGCCTTGTACGAAGAGCAGCTTTTGATGTGGCAGCCTGTCTGTCTTCTGCGAAGCGTAAGAAGCTCACGTCTGCCTGTGTAAAACTAGGCAGTGTATTACTTTGTATGCGTAAAAAGTGGTTTACGCCAAGGAAATGGCACTAAACGACAGTCTGGGTCGCTGTGTCGCGCCATAATTATAGCCGTCGTCTGGGTAGTCGTGCAGTACTCTTTGTCAGGTGTTAGACGTCAGGTTCACTGCATGATTTAAGAGGTTCATTTCGGGGAATACGAAGCGTTCCTCGTACACTTCAATGCTGCATTGAAAGCGGATGAGTTTTATGCCATAGAGGCGATGTAGCACCCTTTTTACGCTGAAGCAGCCTGGATATTCTGCATTACGCGGATAGTCCTTTATATTTTACGCTGTGTTCAGCGGAAAAGCTCTGTTTGCACGCTGATGGCTCTGAGGTCATCTTTTTACGCTGTCCAGTATCAACATGCTGCGTATAGCTATCCAGCGTATTTTTCATGCTTCTACAAGACCCCCTTCAAAGCTTTTAAATTCCTCGTTATTTGAAACGCTTTGAATGAAGAATGAAATGTTCCTCGTAATTTGAAACACTTTGAATGGAGCATAAAACGGTCAAGTCTGACACGTTCTTTAAGGCTGACTTCTTGGCGGATTCATTGAGATTCGGCGTGATCTCTTTCGCCTATATAAAGGCTGAGGAGTTAACCTGTTCTTCCCATATTTCCTTTACCACACAGAGATGATGGCACATTTCCTTTATCACACAGAGATGATGGCCGGAGTTCGTCGGGTCGACTTGAGAAAGAAGAAGACCATGTTCTTCCAGCATGTAAGGAGCCAAAAAAGACGGCATCTTCGAGCAAATGTCCTCTGCAACGATAGATCATGAAAGGATATCATAGCCTCCTTTGCTCGGAATAATCAGCAACTTTGTATGGCGGTTCTTCAGGAGAGAGGAAGGGTCTCATTTGACCACACAGCTTGCAAGCTGTATCTTCTCCTGATACTCGTGGACGAGGGACGAACTAGCCCCGTCGTTCATGGACGAGAGCAAACAAACTAGCTCTGTCCTCGAGTATTAAGTTGGGTGAAATATCTCAACTAAATCTGTCATGGCGTACGGAGGATGGGATTTGTATAATTTATGCAGGCCCAGTTTTGTACCCACCCGACATTGGTCATTTTCTTGTTAGTCGGTTGCAGAAACCGACTAACTGCTGGAGAAGATGGATAAAGAATTCCACCCGTGCGAGAACCTGGCAGAATAGATTCTGGGCGCGCTCTTCAAATGACGATGAGGAAATCCTTTGTAGACGGAATTTCCCTCATATGTAATCATGAAAATGAAGAAAAACCCTTGTAGACTGAATTTTCCTCATATGTAATCATGTTTTAATAAAATCGTCTTCTTCTGTGCATATGATCATCTTGCCATATATTTTGCTGTGAAGTCTGAATATGTGTAGCTTCGACACGTCTGATACCTTTATGCCGACTCTGATAGAAAGAGTGCTAGGTCTCGTCCTGTCTTCTACGCATAACTGACGATGCGTAAAAAGCCGCTTAGCATTCGAGTATTCGAACTGTCCTGCTGTTAGGAATGAGAAACTGCGTAGAATTCTGAATCGTCGCTTTTGATAAACAGAATTCTTGTTCAGACTTATCATCTTCAAGAATGATTCCTTGAAAATCCCTTGGAACAGGACGAGAAATGGCTGTCAAAAACTGAGTTGCCATCTTGAACTGTAGATGAAACATTTAGACTGGATTCTGGATGAACCTCCAATCGACCCAAGAAGAAGAGTAATTTTCAATGTTGAACTCTGTATGCTTCGGGTACTTGGGATATTTTGAGGTCAAGAAGGAGTATCTTTCGTGTGAACCCTTGCAATTGACCGCCTTGAGAATTGTTCAGATGTACTGTACTCTGGCCTGCGTATTTTTCAGATATGCGGAAAGTCATAGATCTGTGGGTGAGCGTGAAATCATAAGTTCATAGCCTCTCGAGCGTAAGAGCTGCTGAGCATGAGAGCATCCGGGCTAGAAACTGTAGATTTGTAGCTTCTGAAAAGGAAATCTTTCGAGCGTGAAGTTGTGGATCTGTTGCCTCTGAGCGTAAAAGCCACCGAGCGTGAAATCATAGATTTGTAGCTGCTGAGCGTGAAGTCATAGGTTTGTAGCCTCTTGAGCGTAAAAGCTACCGAACATAAAAGCATCTGGGCCTAAAATCATAGACTTGTAGCCTGTGAGCGTAAAACTGTAGATCTATAGCTGTCGAGCATAGAAAGCTCCTTAGCGTAAAACTACGAATCTGCTTTGCACGAAAACTTTTCGAATTCGATGACTGTCCGCCTTCTCTGAGTAATAGGCTGACGTAGTCCCCAATCATAACCGAATATTAAATGTGAGATTTGGTTCGGGATTCGAGGAGTCCATCCGAACTCTATATATACACCAAGCTTTTCAGAGAAATCCTTTTCATCCGTCTTTTGCAAAAGAAAGCCTTCGACTATTCGAGTTCTCTCCTTCGTCTCCTCTCCGAGCATTCAGAGTTTTCAGCAATGGCCTCTAAACCGATCTCCTCCTCTAAGGGAAAGAAAACCGACTCTTCTTCTCGCCCTTCTGCCCAAGCGAGAGCGACTTCCGTCGGGCAAGGCGAGCGTCATTCTGAGCGACGTGTCCCTCCGACGAGCAGTGCACCCGATCTTAAAGGTAGAGCTTTTGGGACGAAAAAGAACGACTAAAATCCTTCGCACACGTTGTACGTGAACGCGCCAGGTCGTCTTCTGTGCTGATAGCCTCTTCGAGGAAGATAATGCACAGGAATGTTTCATCTTTTATGCCCACATTTCTAATGTGTCAGCGTAGAAACTCTATATTTTTGCAGTCGGGCGTAAAAGCACAGACTGTCGAAACTTGGCGTATACTATAAAATTTGAGTGTTACGCTTCCGGTTGAAAATTTCGACGTAATAGCTCAAACTTTGGCAGTCTGGCGTAAAGCACAGACTGTTAGATTTTTTTTATATACTGCCAGTCCTTGAATTTTATGCCTTGGAATGCGATTCCAGCGTAAAAGATCAAGTTTTTACAGTCTTGACGTAAAGCACAGACTGTTGATTTTTTGCATATGCTGCAAGATTGTCTAGTATAGAAACTGACGTATCTTTTTTGTATTTTACAGTTAACTTACATGCGTCTCCATTGGCTGAGGTGATAGGTTCCGCTGCCGGGATGTTGTACTCCAACTACTTGGAGGATTTGTCTCATGTGACATTTTTCATCTCTGGACCCCAATATCCTGAAGGAAGGAAAATCCTGATATCGGCTCAAGGCGAGCGAACGCTGTTGAATATGATCAACGGAGAGCCCCTGACTTACATAAACGGGGACCAATACATAAAGCCGGCTTTTCTCTTCGGGGACATGATTGACAAGCAGTCCCAGATGAAGCCCAAAAAAGAACTCTGGGTTTTCCCTGCCGGGGGCTTGGTTCTGTATCTGCCCAAGATGCTGAGAGACTATCCCATCTCGGCATTCTTCTATGCTACACATCCGAGGAGGATGTCATGGACGCTGACTCCCGATCTTCACGACCGGCCGGGGAAGATATTTTATCTGAAAGGAGCTGACCAGGGGTCGTTTGCCAGCCGCCCTTCCGGCTCTGTGATGCCGTTCAGGGGACTGTACCCGGGCAGTGTCCCGAGTGAGGATAGCTTACTGCTCCAGCCGGTGCAATTACCGACTTTCTGCAACTATTTTATGGGGCACGGGGGAGTATACCCTAAGGTGAACCCTCAGACAAGTGGGTGGATCACCCCTACAAATCTTCGATGGGCTCGCTTAGCTGAATGGGCCCCGAAGCATTTTCAGACCGAGCTGGAGGGCATTGGTCTGTATGCAGCTGTGAGTGCTACCAGTGTTGGGTTACCTCTCAACCCCAACCTTTTCTGGCACTGATGGAGCGATATATCTCGCTCACCGGGACTTTCGCCACTCCACTGGGGGAGTTGGGATTGGCCCTCCACGAGATGGCAGAGATCTCGAGACTGCCGATGGGGGATACTCCATATGAAGAGTATGTTCCCATAAACCGGAAGCTGGGGGATTCAGACCCTTGGGTAGTGGCAGTGTAACAGGAGCTTATGTGCCACTACCTTGCTTATACTGCTTTTCATGGTGAGCCCTCAGATTTGGCTCATATCAATAAATGGGTATCCTACCTCTTCTTTCACCGAGCTAGGGCTGCTAAGCCAGAGAAAGTCTTGGAAGGCAAGGATCATCCTTTGAATCTTCTGAACGTGCTTAATGCTCAAGTAGTCGACGATCTTATGGAAGACGCTGGGGCTCCAGATCGGATTCTCGACGAAGGGATAGGGAAATATCCTGCAGGCACTAAGGCCTATAGTTATTTGAGGCATTGTCGCAGGCCTCTGTCCAAGGAAGCTCAACTGGCTGGCTTTCTCTCCATATGGCTGCGCCGATTGGGGGTACCCGGGATTGCATCTGCGGACCGCATTCACCGCAATACGCTATGGCCTGCAGTGCGTCTGGTATTCGGGGCTAGACTGGGCTTGCTCCCTACCATGGTGTGCCGCATACAAGCTGGCCTGAGGGCCATGACTGATGGGCTGCTCGCCAATGAAACTCGGCGTGATAGCTTTCCTAGGGTAGAATTACCATACCTGTATTTGATGGGATGGTTAATTCTCCATAACCCCAGGGTGATGTCTCCCGGCTCTGGCAGTAGTTCAGGAGATAGTTTCTTGTTGAACTATAAGAATTTCTCCTGGAACGTGACCACAGTTTTAGACTGTCGGCGAGTGCTGAACTTTAGTCACAGTTGGAAGCTTTTCTATACTGTCCTCTCTGTACATCTCAATCAACAGGGGATCAGACTTATGGATATAGGCGACGGGAAGACCATCCTTTCTCCTGAGGCTTTTAATTGGTTGGTCTGCATTAGACCTTCCCATCTACTGTAAAGAAGTGAAGACCATTGCTTCTTTGAGCCCTACCTGCCTAGTCAGTTTGCCAGGCAATTCGGGTACGACCAGTTGCACGTGGGCAATGCCGTCACCAGCTTCAGGTCCAGGGGCGGACTCATTGATGGAGCGAGAGGATGGCGATACTTCATCATGGGTTGCACGGGAGCAATTTTTACCGTGTCCGTCATTTCACTCTCCACGGAGCTGCGCATTCTCCACTCGTATACCCAGTTCTATGTGGCAACCAACACCTTCCATCGTAATTTCGATATGCATGGAAGTTTTAGGATGCCCTCTTCCAAGCCTGAGGGGAGACTCGAAATCTTCTCAGTTTCTTCTGACGAGGGTGAAGAGTCCGTTAATCCAGATGAGCCTCTGTTGGCGGTACCGAGGGGTAAAATACCTCCACCTGCAGGGCCTCTGGTAATCTCTGGGAAGCGAAGAGCTCCTGCTCCGAAGGAGACTTCCCCTCGCAAGAGGAAGAAGAAGACGGTTACTCGTCCTCTCCGGATTCCCGGCAATGAGGCTCCTAGAAGTGAGCCTGCATCTCCCCCTGTTGGGGATAATTCTTTGATTAGAGGTTCCTCGCCTTTTAGAGAGGGAACCTCTACAGTTCCGGCTGGCGGTGCCAAAGAATTCCTGCTGGAGGCTGCTGTCGCTGCTACTGCTTCGGGTAGTGGAACGAGATCGCCTTCGGGGCCAAGCCAAATAAGGATATCTTTATCCAGGTCAGCATCGGGAGAAACCCCTGCCGTGTCTGTCAGTGCACCCAGCGAGATTTTAGCCGATGAACCTCGGTTGGAACTTGACGAGGGCCTGGAAGAATATTTGCCAGTGTCGGTCGATACACCATCTTCTCCAGGTATGACAGCTTGCCTAGCATCATTAAGAAATGATTTAGCTGTACTGGCTGCAGACGCGACATATATGCCATCGGTCATGGGTAAATGTCGTCTTTACGCCTCTTTTTAGAAAAGTTAACATCATTTCGATATTAACTTCCTTTTATCTTCTTTTCAGGGGAAGATATCTTCGGGGAGGGTAGTGTTGACGCGCCTTTTGGTACTATTTCAGGTCCTGGCGATGACATGGAGGTGCCCGACTTCGAAGAGGAGACACTTTCGGGGGCCGGCTCGCCCGAGACGGTTCCGATATCTCAAGAGGAGGATGAGCCTGTCATTACGACAATGCCTCCTTCGAGTATGCCAGTCACTTCGTTCGGTGTTGGCGCATCTTCTTTTATCGCGCCATCTATTGAGGCGACGACTGTGGCAACATCATCTGTGGTCGTTCTTGGAGGGGGATTCGCCAATATTGCAGCCACTCCCAGCGTCCATTCGGATCTAGCTATGTTGACTGAGCAGTATACCAGTATCTTCTACACCGCTATGAAAACGTTGATATCAATGGTGTTGGAGAAGAATCTGAGCTTCGAGGCGCTGAGGAGGTCCTTTCAGTTTGTGATAGTGCCGATCAGAGAATACGACGACACTAGGATAGCTGACACATTGGAGGAGATAGTTAATGGTTTGGAGCAACCCATTAACGAATATCTGCGGCTATCTCGAGGCAGCATTGACGGTCTCGTTCAAGCTAGATATGACTCCCTGACTGCAGAGCTTGCTGGGCAACTGGAATCTCTGGACAAATTCGTCCAGGAATAGCAGCAGAAGATGGATCAGGGGCGTGCCGAACTGGAGTACGTTGTTCCTCAGCTGATTCAGTACGAAGTCGAATATGAGGAAGTGACAGCAAGGGTCCGCAGTTTGAGAGATAAACTCGCTCGAGCGGAGAAGAAGGCTGTCTCTCTGTCGGCAACTCGAGATGTGCTGAAGAATCAAATGGAGACTGCTCAGCAGAACCTGACACGTGCGGGTGTCATCCATGCCGATTTTGCACATGCTCGGTCCAAGCTGTCTGCTTTGAACAATAATACAGCAAGGTGGGAGCGGGCTCGCACCGACGTTTTGAACTCCAGGGATGAGAGAATGGCTGCTCTGGCACGGCAGATTCACGACCTAACCGCTCCTCCCAAGTGATGTACTTTTTTGCTTTTTAATGTAATCTTGCTCTTTCTGGGAATAATAAAGAGGCTTTCATCTGACTTTGTGGACCCATCATTTTGGAATATAAATGACAGGTTTGGGTGAAAGTGATATCAGAGGTAATATGGATGTGATATACTCTCGGTAAGTTTTAGTAGGACATATCTATTCAGAGGTTATATGGACATGATATAATATGCTTTTAGCTAAAATTTGTACACAAAACACTATCAGAGGTAATATGGACGTGATAGGTCTTGAAGTTCCAAATTAGTTTAAACATATCTATTCAGAGGTAATATGAATATGATAGAATACGATCCAACTAGTTTCGTTTTGGAAGTAGATTTGTCAGAATGAGATTTTCGCCATATTCCACTTGAACAAAGGAGGTTAAGCATAGTACCTCTTCAGGAATTTGCCATTGATAGGAGCCATCAACAAGTCTCCATTAGGCTTGGCTAACCTGTAAGCGTCGTTCGAGAAAGTCGTCTCGATCACATAAGGACCTTTCCATTTGGGCTGGAACTTGCCCTTACTCCTGTGAGTAAGTATCATTGGCCTTCTCACAGCTAAAACTAGCTCGCCAACTTTGAACACTCTTTCCTTTACTTTTTGATTAAAAGATCTGAAAATGCGTGCCTGGTAGAACGCGATGCGCTGTTGAGCTTGGAGGTATTTCTCGTCTAATCCTTATAACTCTTGAAGCCTTAACAGGTCATTCTTTTCTTGAGTCAGCTCATTAGCCACTGCTATCCTGAGTGACAGAATTTGGAATTCGATGGGGAGAACTGCTTCGCTCCCGTACACTAGTGAGAATGGGGTACAACCTGTCGGTGCTTGTACCATTGTGCGGTATGCCCAGAGACATTCTCCCAGCTTCTCATTCCAATCCCTCTTGTTCGAGGAGACAAACTTCTTCATGAGCTTGATAATGGTTTTGTTGAAAGCTTTTGCCAAACTATTAGCAGCAGGATTATATGCCGTAGAGGCCATATTTTGTATCCGATTTTTATCGCAAAATCGATGAAACGCTTGGCTGATGAACTGAGGCCCATTGTCATGAATTATCCTTCGGGGTATCCCAAAGTGATAATGACATGATGTTTGATGAAGCTGATCACATTGGATGTCTTCACCTCAGCAAGAGGGATCGTCTTTGCCCATTTGGAGAAATAATCCGTGATGGCCAGTATGAACCGGTGACCTCTGGAAGAAGACGGGTGAATAGGACCAATGATATCCATACCCCATGCTTCGAAAGGCCAGGATGCAACCGTAGGATGCAGATGTTCAGGAGGTTGATGGATAAAGTCTGCGTGGACCTGGCAGGCTCTGCACTGTCCTGCATACTTTATTGCATATGTGATCATAGTAGGCCAGTAATAGCCCATTCTCCTGATACGATCCTGTAGCTTAGGACCGGGTTGATGCGCTCCGCATACGCCATCGTAAGCTTCACGGATAATCCGCTATGCCTCGTCGTCTGAGAGACATCTGAACAGTAGTCCGTCGTAGGTCCGGCGATATATACACTGTGAAGACGCGTCATGATAGAAGCGTAATGATCGTCTTTTGACGGATACTGCTTCTTTAGGGTCCTCCGACAAGATTCCATATGCCACGAAATCTATAACGGGGCTTCTTCAATCTCTCTTGGGAGGATCTGTGTTCAGAGCGTAGCTGCTTTATATGTGAAAGTTGTTTTTCACACAGAGTAAATCTCTGTTAAGAAGGATCACCAAATTCTGCCTTCTTATATGAATAGCTAAATCTGCAGCTAGACTGGCTAAGGTATTAGCTTCCAGATTCTGAGATTGGGGCACATGTTCTAGGAAGAATCCTTTGAATGTCATGGCTATCTCGACCGTTGCTCGCTGATAGGGGATGAGGTCTGGATTTCGGACTTCGTATATTCCTCTGACTTGATTGACGATCAGCAGAGAATCACCGAAAGCTTCCAGAGATTCGACGCCCAATTCTTTAGCGACTTGGAGCCCGATTAGTAGAGCGTTATACTCTGCCACATTATTGGAACAGGGCTCGCTAAGAGAATATGCTCGGTAGATGACGAGCTTATCAGGAGTAACCAGGACAATTCCTACTCCTGAAATCACGTTTCCCCTGGGACCAGTCCTGGAGGCACCATCGAAGAATAGTTGCCATGCATCACCTTCCATTACGGAATTACATTCTGCAACTTCGTCGGGAATGTCCTCGTATAGTTTGGAAGCCTCCGGGATCGGATGAGCAGCTAGGAAATCAGCCAATGCTTGGCCTTTGTGTTTGATAATAAACGAAAAGAATATGGAAACGAGGTTTATACGAAACCCGCCCTTCTTGGTTTACAAACAAGATTGTACAATTAATACTATACGAGGATGTCGAGTACAATTTATTTAATCTGGGTAAATATTGCTATAGGAGTCTGATCTGCAGTCGATCACTTTGTCCCTTGGACCACACGATGATGAAGAAGTGCCGTAGAAGACAGAAAGCAGCTTCGAAGGTTGCTAAAGAGAGTGGATGCTCGATGCCAAAGTCGTCGATCACTCCTCTTTGACTGAGCTCTGGATTCTTCTCTCTCAAAGACTCTTTGACTCTCAGTTCCTTGACCTTCTCCTTTGATCTTAGAATCTTCGACCTTTTGACCCTGTTTTTCTCGACCTTGTTTTCGACCTTATTTTTCTCGACCAATCTTCGACCCTCTAATTCCCGACCTCTGTTTCCCCACCTTAACCTCTGTTGATAGAGGTCTCTATTTATAGGGTTTTAGTGACAGTGACCACTCAGTCGGCGTAGAAACCGAGTAGTGAAAAGTACAGCACCCTTTTATACGATGGTTACAATAACCGTTGCCCACGTATAGATGACCTTTTGAATGAGCGTGTGACGCGTGTCCCTTTAAGAGACTATGCGTATAACTGCTGCGAAGATCACGGCATAAAAGCCACGTAGGTAGTTATCCCTCGCGTAAAAAAGGTTGGCGTAGAAGCCAATAACTGTCACCCTGGCGTAGAAGCCAAGTAGGCATAGAAGCCGAATAGGCGTAGAAGCCGAATAGGCGTAGAAGTCGAGTGGGCATAGAGGTCGAGTGGGCGTAGAAGCCGAGTGGGCGTAGAAGATAGCTGATCCTCTTCCCCTGACTGAGGCCTTGAGCGAATTCTGGACCGAATAGCCTTAATACGCGCCAATGCAAATGTGGCCTGAGTTGGCATAGTCCAAGGAGATAGCGTACAGCGTGCTCCTATAGCCTGATGGCATAATGTGCCAAAGTGATGATGTGGACGTCTTAGCCGAAATTACGGCTTTTGGAGATATAATCAAATCTCTTGCATTAAATGCAGAGATCTGTCCCCATCCTGCGTTTTAAATGCAAAGGCGTATCTCAAAGATCTGCCATCATTTCGCACATTAAATGCAGAGACGTGCCTCGAGGCCTGTACGAAGAGCAGCTTTTGACGTGGAAGCCTGTCTGTCTTCTGCGGAGCGTAAGAAGCTCACGTCTGCCTGTGTAAAACTAGGCAGCGTATTCCAGAGACGTGTCTCAAAGATTTGCCATCATTTCACACATTAAATACAGAGGCGTATCCCGAAGGTCTGCCATCATTCATTAAATGCAGAGACGTGCCTCGAGTCTCTGTCACCCTTCTGCGCATTAAATGCAGAGATGTGCCTCGAGCCCTGTACGAAGAGCAGCTTTTGACGTAGCAGCCTGTCTTCTGCGGAGCGTAAGAAGCTCACGTCTGCCTGTGTAAAACTAGGCAGCGTATTACTTTGTATGCGTAAAAGTGGTTTACGCCGAGGAAATGGCACTAAACGGCAGTCTGGGTCGCTGTGCCGTGCCATAATTGTAGCCGTGGTCTGGGTAGTCGTACAATACTCTTTGTCAGGTGTCAGACGTCAGGTTCACTACATGATTTGACAGGTTCATTTCAGGAAATACAAAGCGTTCCTCGTACACTTCAATGCTGCATTGAAAGTGGATAAGTTTTACGCCATAGAGGCGATGTAGCACCCTTTTTACGCTGAAGCAGCCTGGACATACTGCATTACACGGATGGTCCTTGAGCTTTATATTTTATGCTGTGCTCAGTAAAAAAGCTCTGTTTGCACGCCGATGGCTCTGAAGTCATCTTTTTACGCTGCCTAGCATCAACATGCTGCGTATAGCTATCCAGCATATTTTTTATGCTTCTACAAGACCCCCTTCAAAGCTTTTAAATTCCTCGTAATTTAAAACGCTTTGAATGAAGCATGAAACGTTCCTCGTAATTTGAAACGCTTTGAATGGAGCATGAAACGGTCAAGTCTGACACGTTCTTTAAGGCTGACTTTCTGGCGAAGTTATTGGAGATTCGGCGTGATCTCTTTTGTCTATATAAAGGCTGAGAAGTTAACCTGTTCTTCCCACATTTCCTTCACCACACAAAGATGATGGCCGGAGTTCGTCGGGTCGACTTGAGGAAGAAGGAGACCATGTTCTTCCAGCATGTAAGGAGCTGAAAAAGATGGCGTCTTCGAGCAAATGTCCTCTGCAACGATGGATCATGGAAGGATATCATAGCCTCATTTGCTCGGGATAATCAGCAACTTTGTATGGCGGTTCTTCAGGAGAGAGAAAGGGTCTCATTTGACCATACAGCTTGCAAGCTGTATCTTCTCCTGATACTCGTGGACGAGGGACGAACTAGCCCCGTCGTTCATGGACGAGAGCAAACAAACTAGCTCTGTCCTCGAGTATTGAGTTGGGTGAAATACATCAACTCAATCTGTCATGGCGTACGGAGGATGGGATCTGCATAATTTATGCAGGCCCAGTTTTGTACCCTCCCGCCATTGATCATTTTCTTGTTAGTCGATTGTGGAAACCGACTAACTGCTGGAGAAGATGGATGAAGAAGTCCACCCATGCGAGAACCTGGCAGAACAGATTCTGGGCGCGCTCTTCAAATGACGATGAGGAAATCCTTTGTAGACAGAATTTCCCTCATATGTAATCATAAAAATGAAGAAAAACCCTTGTAGACTGGATTTCTCTCATATGTAATCATGTTTTAATAAAATCGTCTTCTTCTGTGCATATGATCATCTTGCCATATATTTTGCTGTGAAGTCTGAATATGTGTAGCTTCGACACGTCTGATACCTTTACGCTGACTCTGATAGAAAGAGTGCTAGGTCCCGTCCTGTCTTCTACGCATAACTGACGATGCATAAAAAGTCGCTTAGCATTCGAGTATTCGAACTGTCCTGCTGTTAGGAATGAGGAACTGCGTAGAATTCTGAATCGTCGCTTTTGATAAACAGAATTCTTGTTCAGACTTATCATCTTCAAGAATGATTCCTTGAAAATCCCTTGGAACAGGGCGAGAAATGGCTGTCAAAAACTGAGTTGCCATCTTGAACTGTAGATAAAATATTTAGACTGAATTCTGGATGAACCTCCAATCGACCCAAGAAGAAGAGTTATTTTCAATGTTGAACTCTGTATGCTTCGAGTACTTGGGATATTTTGAGGTCAAGAAGGAGTATCTTCGATGTGAACCCTTGTAATTGGCCGCCTTGAGAATTGTTCAGATGTACTGTACTCTAGCCAGCGTATTTTTCAGATATGCGAAAAGTCATAGATCTATGGGTGAGCGTGAAATCATAAGTTCGTAGCCTCTCGAGCGTAAAAGCTGCAGAGAATGAGAGCATCCGGGCATAGAAACTGTAGATTTGTAGCTTCTGAAAAGGAAATCTTTCGAGCGTGAAGCTGTGGATCTGTTGCCTCTGAACGTAAAAGCCACCGAGCGTGAAATCATAGATTTGTAGCTTCTGAGCGTGAAGTCATAATTTTGTAGCCTTTCGAGCGTAAAAGCTACCGAGCATAAAAGCATCCGGGCGTAAAACCATATACTTGTAGCCTGTGAGCGTAAAACCGTAGATCTGTAGCTGTTGAGCGTAGAAAGCTCCTTAGCGTAAAACTACGAATCTGCTTTGCACAAAAAAATTTCGAATTCGCTGACTGTCCGTCTTCTCTGAGTAATAGACTGACGTAGTCCCCAATCATAACCGAATATTAAAAGTGAGATTTGGTTCAGGATTCGAGGAGTCCATCCGAACTCTATATATACCCCAAGCTTTTCAGAGAAAAACTTTTCATCTGTCTTTTGCAAAAGAAAGCCTTCGTCTGTTCGAGTTCTCTCCTTCGTCTCCTCTCCGAGCATTCAGAGCTTTCAGCAATGGCCCCGAAATCGATCTCCTCCTCTAAGGGAAAGAAGACTGACTCTTCTTCTCATTCTTCTGCTCAAGCGAGAGCGACTTCCATCGGGCAAGGCAAGCTTCATTCTGAGCGACGTGTCCCTCCGACGAGCAGTGCACCCGATCTTAAAGGTAGAGCTTTTGGGACGAAAAAGAATGACTAAAATCCTTCGTACACGTTGTACATGAACGCGCCATGTCGTCTTCTGTGCTGATAGCCTCTTCGAGGAAGATGATGCACAGGGATGTTTCATCTTTTACGCCCACATTTCTAATGTGTCAACGTAGAAACTCCATATTTTCGCAGTCGGGCGTAAAAGTACAGACTGTCAAAACTTGGCGTATACTATAAAATTTGAGTGTTACGCTTTCGGCTGAAAATTCCGGCGTAATAGCTCAAACTTTAGCAGTTTGGCGTAAAGCACAGACTGTTAGATTTTTTGTGTATACTGCCAGTCCTTGAATTTTATGCCTTGGAATACGATTCCAGCGTAAAAGATCAAGTTTTTACAGCCTTGGCGTAAAGCACAGACTGTTGATTTTTTGCATATGCTGCTAGATTGTCTAGTATAGAAACTAACGTGTCTTTCTTGCATTTTGCAGTTAACTTGCATGCGTCTCCATTGGCTGAGGTGATGGGTTCCGCTGCCGGGATGCTGCACTCCAACTACTTGGAGGATTTGTCCCATGTGATATTTCCCATCTCTGGACCCCAATATCCTGAAGGAAGGGGAATCCTGATATCGGCTCAAGGCGGAGAGCCCATGACGTACATAGACGGGGACCAATACATAAAGCCGGCTTTTCTCTTCGGGGACATGATTGACAAGCAGTCCCAAACGAAGTCCAAGAAAGAACTCTGGGTTTTCCCTGCCGGGAGCTTGGTTCTGTATCTGCCCAAGATGCTGAGAGACTATCCCATCTCGGCATTCTTCCATGCTACACATCCGAGGAGGATGTCGTGGACGCTGACTCCCGATCTTCACGGCCGACCGGGGAAGATATTTCATCTGAAAGAAGCTGACCAGGGGTCGTTTGTCAGCCGCCCTTCTGGCTCTGTGATGCTGTTAAGGGGACTGTACTCGGGTAGTGTCCTGAGTGAGAACAGCTTACTGCTCCAACCGGTGCAATTATCGACTTTCTGCAATGATTTCATGGGGCGCGGAGGAGAATACCCTAAGGTGAACCCTCGGACAAGTGGGTGGATCACCCCTACAAATCTTCGATGGGCTCGCTTAGCTGAATGGGCCCTAAAGCATTTTCAGACCGAGCTGGAGGGCATTGGTCTGTATGCAGCTGTGAGTGCTACCAGTGTTGGGTTACCTCTCAACCCCAACCTGTTTCTGGCACTGATGGAGCGATATATCTCGCTCACCGGGACTTTTGTCACTCCATTGGGGGAGTTAGGATTGGCCCTCCACGAGATGGGAGAGATCTCGAGACTGCCGATGGGGGATACTCCATATAAAGAGTATGTTCCCATAAACCGAGAGTTGGGGGATTCAGACCCTCGGGTAGTGGCAGTGTACCAGGAGCTGATGTGCCACTACCTTGCTTGCACCGCTTTTCATAGTGAGCCCTCAGATTTGGCTCATATCAATAAATGGGTGTCCTACCTCTTCTTTCACCGGGCTAGGGCTGCTAAGCCCGAGAAAGTCTTGTAAGGCAAGGATCAGCCTTTGAATCTTCTGAGCGTGCTTAGTGCTCAGGTAGTCGACGATCTTATGGAAGACTCCGGGGCTTCAGATCAGATTCTCGACGAAGGGATAGGGAAGTATCCTGCAGGCACTAAGGCCTATAGTTATTTGAGGCATTGCTGCAGGCCTCTGTCCAAGGAAGCTCAACTGGCTGGCTTCCTCTCCATATGGCTGTGCCGATTGGTGGTACCCGGGATTGCATCTGCGGACCGCATTCACCGCCAACACGCTATGGCCTACAGTGCGTCTAGTATTCGGGGCAAGACTGGGCTTGCTCCCTGCCATGGTGTGCCGTATACAAGCTGGCCTGAGGGCCATGACTGATGGGCTGCTCGCCGATGAAACTCGACGTGATAGCTTTCCCAGGGTAGAATTACCATACCTGTATTTGATGGGATGGTTAATTTCCCAGCAGAGTCGCCATCTTGTGTTTGATAATAAACAAAAAGAATATGGAAACAAGGTTTATACGAAACCCGCCCTTCTTGGTTTACAAACAAGATTGTAAATTAATCCTATACGAGGATGTCGAGTACAATTTATTTAATTTGGGTAAATATTGCTATAGGAGTCTGATCTGCAGTCGATCACTTTGTCTCTTGGACCACACGATGATGAAGAGTACCGTAGAAGACAGAAAGCAGCTTCGAAGGTTGCAGAAGAGAGTGGATGCTCGATGCCAAATTCGTCGATTACTACTCTTTGCCTGAGCTCTTCCTTTGATCTTGGAATCTTTGACCAATCTTCGACCAATCTTCTCCTTTCGACCTCTTTTCTCCGACCAATCTTCGACCTCTAATTCCCCATCCTTGACCTCTGTTGATAGAGGTCTCTATTTATAGGATTTTAGTGACAGTGACTACTCAGTTGGCGTAGAAACCGAGTAGTGGAAAGTACAACACCCTTTTACACGATGGTTATAATAACCGTTGCCCGCGTATAGATGACCTTTTGAATGAGCGTGTGACGCGTGTCCCTTTAAGAGACTATGCGTATAACTGCTTGCGAAGATCACGGCGTAAAAGTCACGTAGTTAGTTATCCCTCGCGTAGAAAAGGTTGGCGTAGAAGCCAATAACTGTCACCCGGGCGTAGAAGCCAAGTAGGCATAGAAGCTGAATAGGCGTAGAAGCCGAATAGGCGTAGAAGTCGAGTGGGCATAGAGGCCGAGTGGACGTAGAAGCCGAGTGGGCGTAGAAGATAGCTGATCCTCTTCCCCTGACTGAGGCCTTGAGCGGATTCTGGACTGAATAGCCTTAATACGTGCCAATGCAAATGTGGCCTGAGTTGGCGTAGTCCAAGGAGATAGCGTATAGCGTGCTCCCATAGCCTGATGCATAAATGTGCCAAAGTGATGATGTGGACGTCTTAGCCAAAATCACGACTTTTGGAGATATAATCAAATCTCTTGCATTAAATGCAGAGATCTGCCCCATCCTTCGCATTAAATGCAAAGGCGTATCTCAAAGATCTGCCATCATTCTGCGCATTAAATGCAGAGACGTGCCTCGAGCCCTGTACGAAGAGCAGCTTTTGACGTGGCAGCCTGTCTGTCTTCTGCAAAGCGTAAGAAGCTCACGTCTGCCTGTGTAAAACTAGGCAGCGTATTCCAGAGACGTGTCTCAAAGATTTGCCATCATTTCGCGCATTAAATACAGAGGCGTGTCCCGAAGGTCTGCCATCATTCATTAAATGTAGAGACGTGCCTCGGGGCTTTGTCACCCTTCTGCGCATTAAATGCAGAGACGTGCCTCGAGCCCTGTACGAAGAGCAGCTTTTGACGTGCAGCCTGTCTGTCTTCTGCGGAGCGTAAGAAGCTCACGTCTGCCTGTGTAAAACTAGACAGCGTATTACTTTGTATGCGTAAAAGTGGTTTACGCCGAGGAAATGGCAACTAAACAACAGTCTGGGTTGCTGTGCCGCGCCATAATTATAGCCGTCGTCTGGTATTCGTGCAGTACTCTTTGTCAGGTGTCAGACGTCAGGTTCACTGCATGATTGACAGGTTCATTTCGGGGAATACGAAGCGTTCCTCGTACACTTCAATGCTGCATTGAAAGCGGATGAGTTTTACGCCATAGAGGCGATGTAGCACCCTTTTTTACGCTGAAGCAGCCTGGACATTCTGTATTACCAGATAGTCCTTTATATTTTACACTGTGCTCAGCGGAAAAGCTCTGTTTGTACGCTGATGGCTCTTAGGTCATCTTTTTACGCTGTCCAGTATCAACATGCTGCGTATAGCTATCCAGCATATTTTTTATGCTTCTACAATCATGTAAATAATATTATCATACTCCTAATAGCCTAATAGGTGCTAATCACTAATATAAGATCATTTAAGTTCTATGGAATCCAATCATTGAAAAAAATAACTATGACTACAAATCTTAAATTGTTTTCATAGGATTAGTTACTATAGTATAAACGTATTTTTTATTCATGTTCCTACGTCAAGTGAATCAATGCACAAAACTAATGCTAAGCTTAACGGTTTTAAACTAAAATACTTACTATATAATTCCTATTTAATTCTTAAATAATCATCAAATAAAAGTTTGTTTTATCATATTAATTTTAAATTTATAACTTGATTAATCTTAGGTTATTAGGGCAAGGTTTTCGAATTCGAAATCCATAGTACACAAATCGAGACAACCGTTGACCCAAAGTCAACTATTTCTAAATTAGATTTGTGCACATTATCTTGAAATTTTCAACATTATGAGCGTTGGAATTGACATTTTGTATGAATCTTGATTCATTTAGGAATTAATGTCTTTACAATCTATAGATCATTGGTAGATCACCTAATCATCTACAAATTCTATGAATGATTTAACCTAAAAAGCAGCAAGTAGAAATTTTAAAATTTTAGTACTTTGTAGGTCTTTGTGTCATCTTTTCGAACCAGATCATCAAAATAAGTTTGGAATCTTAAGAAATCTCAAAAATAGCTACACACATTTATTTTTTAAATGAGCGACATTCTAAATACAAAAACTTAGGTTTTGAATTACTGAAAATAAGTTATAGATCTGGAAATCTTACCTTGAAAATGTTATAAAAAAATGAGAGTCAAATCGGAGTCTGGGACTAGGAGATATGGTCCTTCAAATTCGCTATAGTTGTTGAAAAAATGAGACTATTTTGGAACATATCTTGGGGGATTTTTGGACGAAAAAAAGGAGTGCATGACTTTTAGGAGGAAAAAGAGAAGAGATTATTTATGTATTTATTTTAAAAATCGTCTACTATATATAGTCGGTAGGGATCGGTTAATAACTTGATTATGGTTAGATGATTTCAAAGGATAAATTTGAATTGAATTTGGATTCTTATCTTAATACTATTTGAATCATATAACCTTTAAGTATATATATACCTATATATATATATATATATATATATATATATATATATATATATATATATTATGCATGCAATCATGTAAATAATATTATCATACTCCTAATAGCCTAATAGGTGCTAATCTCTAATATAAGATCATTTAAGTTCTATGGAATCCAATCATTGAAAAAAATAACTATGACTACAAATCTTAATTTTTTTTCTATTAATTCAAAATATAATACAATGTCATTACTAGACTAAACATACTATGAATAAAATCATAACCTAAGATCCTAATCCAAATAAGTTATAGAGATACACATGGTTTAATATTCTCAGTCAAAACGATATAATCATATTATTTAATTATAAAGTTTAAAGATATTTATATATAGGAAGTTTTAAATTTATTAAATTTAAATAGATATAAATTTTATTCTCAAAGTATTACAAAATATAAACTTATCTAATTTGAGATCTATAAAATTTATTGTCATGCAACTGAAATAGTTAAGATAAGACTAAACTAGTTTAAGGATAACTTGATTACCTTAATCCAAATAAATTGTTTTTTCCTAAATTCTAACAATTCATAAAATATTATAAATATGTAATCTAGCATATTCTATAGTTTAGGGACACCCTTCCACACTGTTTTTTACATGTTATTACTATTTTAGAAAATCTTTCCAGATATCTAAATTACCAAAATAACCTCTAGACTAGTTATATGTTATAAAAAAATCACACTTTCACTAATTAACATTCTAGAGTAGCATAGGCTAGAATATCGAATGGACATAGTCCCTGACATTGACGAAGAGGCATACTGAATTTCTGCTATGACTAATCTGAAACATTTGGTTCAATGTGTTGGATTGATGCCTGCTCTTTTGTGTTGTTGTTGTTGTTGTTAGTTTTTCTCTTCTTTTTTTTGTTAGTTTTGGTCTAATTAATTTGAAATCTCAAGGACACCTAGGATATAGTCCCTGTCACTAAGATGATATTGATGTACTTTACTATTATTAAGTGTAAAGTATTTTTGTTTTCGTGTGATGTTAATTTTTGTAATTCATATGTTTCCTTTATTTTTATTCATACAGGTCACGTTAATTGTTTTAAATTATTTATTACTGTTATTTATCTCCTTAGTGACATATTAGGGACAAATCAAGGACGAAAAATCTGTCGCTACAATGTTTGAAAAACATTTGCGACAGATTACAACATATTAGCTCGGTCCTAATATGTAATATTGCTAATCTGTCGTGAATCTGCCATTAATCTGTCAACGACGGATTAACAACATAAACTGCAACGACACATTAAGTACCAATAGGTTTTTTTTCCGTTGTTAATCTCAACCGTCGCTATTTCTTGTTCATATTTAGTTAATTAGAACTCGGTTATACTGGAAATCCGAAATTTTAAAAAATTTAAACCGAAATCTGTATCAAAAAGTAGAAAACCGATCCAACTTATTCGTTCGGTCAGTTTTCGGTCGGCTTTCATTGAACTACGGTAATTACGTGTATGTCTATAATTGACTTGTATTTTTCATTACGACCATGGAATCTTGTCTCTTGGACTTGCACAAAGACATTGCATGGGGAGCCATCACTTAGGGGTGAGCATTATTTGGTTTTGGATTCAAAATCGAAGTTCGGTTTGGCTTAAAAAAATTTGGTTCGATTTCAATTTTGAAAATACTAAATTTTTTTATTTGATTTCGGATTCGGTTTCGAAATGCATTCCTCTTGTGGCAATAGTTATAAAGAGTTGCTCAAACTTAATTTTGCTGCTAGAGTTGATCTTAATCTTACTAGATATAGTAAGTAGAAATTTTTTTATTTCTAATCAACTTGAAGATATAAATATCTAGCTGATAATTAACTGAGAGAATCCTAACTTATCTCATTCAACCGGTTAGAATAAATGACATATTTATCCGTAACTAACTATACAAGTTAATTTGTATCCAATAATATTTTTATACTCTTTAAACTTTAACAGAGAACCAAGTTTTCAAATCAAAGTTATGAGACTAGAACTTGGTCTTTAGGTACTGGAATTCGGGACATACACAAGTATAACTTTTAGTGAAAGAAGAACAGAGACACAGAAAGAAAGAGAAAGCTACCACGATTTTATATTAGTAAAAAAAAGTTTGAACTAGTTTATGAATAAATAATTTTTTTATCATAAATAATAATATTTTTATGCAAAAAAATATTACACGAAAAAATTAATAATATTACTATTTTGATTATATACTAGTATAGATATATTATAAAATTATTTGTATTTATTTTCTGCCTTCCATTCCTAATGTCTAATCATGTTTCTTTCCATTTTTATTACTAATACTCTCAATTTCTCAAGAGTTAAGACTTTTTTTTTGATAAATATAAATAATTCATTGTGATGAAATGAAGGTAACAGTAATAGAAAGAAAAATGGAAAGAAAACAGAATGGTCAATTAGGAATGAGGAGATAAATGCAAATAAATATTATACTGTATGGAAGTTTGATTTTGGTTCAGCTTTCTCAAAACTATATATATATATATATATATATATATATATATATATATAAAGCCAAAACTAGGCTTCACCGTGAAAAATTTTCGTTCCAAAAATATCCTTCAACATATTTAGTAATTAAAAGAATAGCTACAATAAATTCCACTAACAACCATTTAAGAGATGCAATAATGACAACCATTTAAGGAAATCAAAGGGTTCATGCTACTTGCTAAGTCTTTTAAATTGTTACCAAAGAATTCGAAGGGTTGAACCATTAACCTATATAATTAAAAGCAGTAGAAATAAACTAACTCATCAACATCATTCACTCCAATATACGTGCAAAGCACGTGCATATATACTAGTATATATATATAGAGAGAGAGAATAAGGGAGGTGAGATGGCACCTCACTCTAAAAACAAGGGTGGCGGTGACGTGGCACAATCTCAACCACACATTTCATAATTGACAATTTGCACTTAACCCCCTCCCCTCGTTTGTGTGGTTGAGATTGTGCCACGTCACCGCCACCTTTGTTTTTAGAGTGAGGTGCCATCTCACCTCCCTTATTCTCTCTCTCTCTCTCTCTCTCTCTCTCTCTATATATATATATATATATATATATATATATATATATATATATATATACACACACACGGGAGCGGATTAAAAGATTCGCACTCGGAGCTCCGCGAAGTCCCGTCCCTCCTGTACCATCGGATCGAAAAGTCCGCGTGGGAGCCACGCGTGGGACCCCCGTGATCCAATGGTTAGGAGCAACGGGACTCCGAATCAGCTCCATATATATATATATATATATATATATATATATATATATATATATATATATATATATATATATATATATATATCCCATGTGCACCCATGTGCATTAGTACACTCTATTCCTATTGGTCCACATGTGCATGATTCATGTAGAAATATGTACACCATGACTCATATTCTATTTACCCATATATATATATATATAGAATAAGGGAGGTAAGGTGGCACCTCACTCTCAAAACAAGGGTGGCGGTGATGTGGCACAATCACAACCACACAAACGAGGGGAGGGGGTTAAGTGCAATTTGCCAATTATGAAATGTGTGGTTGGAATTGTGCCACGTCACCGCCACCCTTATTTTGGGAGTGAGGTGCCATCTCACCTCCCTTATTCTCTCTCTCTCTCTCTCTCTCTATATATATATATATATATATATATAGAGAGAGAGAGAGAATAAGGGAGGTGAGATGGCACCTCACCCTAAAAACAAAGGTGGCGGTGACGTGGCACAATCTCAACCACACAAACGAGGGGAGGGGGCTAAGTGCAAATTGCCAATTATGAAATGTGTGGTTGAGATTGTGCCACGTCACCGCCACCCTTGTTTTTAGAGTGAGGTGCCATCTCACCTCCCTTATTCTATATATATATATATATATATATATATATATATATGACTCTTTAACTCAATTTTTGTATTTTATACTGTTTATTGTGAGAACAGATATCAAATTTCATTTAGTCTCTCAATATTCAAACTATAAAATATATTTTTGTCTTATATTAAATATTTATGTATATTGAATTATATATATAGAGTTCGTTGTCATTGAGTTGTACACCGACTCTAATCCATTTGACATCAATGAAAACTACGTATATACAGTCGATGCTAATTAAACATCATGACCAAGGCAGCCATGACAAGATGTGAATGTTTTTAATTCTCATCGATACTAAAGAAAGCCAAGTTGAGATAATTACTAATTATTAAACTAATTACCAAGTTGAGATAATGTTTTTAATTCTCATGATTAGTGGAGATGACTGACCCGTGAGAATTGGAATCTCGCTGCAACCAATTAGAAGAACGAACGTAAGAGATTTTGGTATGTTTACAATAAAATAGTTAAAATAATATCGAACTGTAGGAGAAATTGGCTTGATTCGGAATCATGGGCAGAGCTTATTGAGGGCTGAAGGAGCCACCACTCTCCCTAATTTTATTATTTTTATAAAAATAAATCTAAATTTTAGATATCATCACATTTAAAAATAAAATCTGATTCTTCCAAAATATAATTTGTTTTTCTAAAACTATATTTTGTCCTCTGAAAAATTCAAGTCTAAGTTCTAGTCGAAACTATGCAACCATGACAAGATACAATATGCCCACAGCAACAAACTCGACACATTTTGTTTGCCGTAACACAAACGCGATGCTATAAGAAAATTTATAAAATAAATATCTAACCAAAAATATCTAACATATGTTGTTGAAACATGTTATTGCGTTACATCCAAACAATAAACGACGACCACTAAGGAAAAAAAAAAAAAAAAACTGAGACTAAAATTAAGGCGAGCACCGGCCCATTCCAAATCAAAGTAAGAGCATCAACAGTAAGGCTAATCCAAATTTTTAGGTTCAAAATGTAGGAGCTCATTTTGTAGAATAATAAGTCTTAATTGAAGTTTCATGATAGTCTGGGCATCAGAATGTCTACATTAATTCCGAATGTATAACACATTTTGTAGAATAGTAAAACTCAATTTGTAATTATAATTTCTAGATTATATATATATATTTCATCTTCCATAACATAGTGAGGCTTCAAAACGACTCAAAAGTGAGCCGTCTAAACCGTATGTATAACATCATCAATTAATTATTTTTAAAAACTAATATTAAGTAAAAAATTGTTAAAACAAATTAAATTTGTTATAAATAACACTACAAGGATTTGAACTCAACCAAACAAAGAGAATACCTCTCACATAAAAAATTAAGTTAGAAGAGATGTTTGTTTATAATTAGATAATATTACGTAGCTAACTGTTTCAAGACTCTTTAGAAAAAGTAGAAATATATCCATAACTAATTATAATTAAAATATAATAAAAAATATAACAAATTCTAATTAAAATATAAAAATATATGTAATAAATTTTAATTTAAATATATTCTGGTAATTATTATCATCTAACTGGCACATCTGTTCTGATAAGGACCAATCTATTTGGTCCAACTGGGTTAGAACCAACTTGTAAATAATTTTTTTATATTAATTTTAGAAAAAAAAAATTATTTTACGTGCAACGCACATGAATTTTAAACGGGATACGAGTCATAGTCTCATATTCCTAGATGAGTCATGCACATGTGGATCAGGTTCCTACATTACACTATATTCCTATTGGTCCACATGTGCGTGCTCATGTAGAAATATGAGCACCATGACTCATATCTCTTTTACCCATATATATATATATATATATATGTAGTCATTGTGCTCATATCCCTTTTACCCATATATATATATATATATATATATATATATATATATATATATATGGGTAAGGGATATGAGCACAATGACTACATGAGCACGAAAGCTCATCCCGACCGTAACCGACAAAGACGCATCGCCTCGCCTTCGACTCAAGTTTGGATCTCTCGTCCTTCGGTACATGCACGAAAGCCTTGCAACCAAACACTAGCAGGGGATTGTATGACGGCTCTTTGTCGTACCACACTTTGTCAAGCACATCACCCTGCAAAGGAGCACTAGAAGATAAATTAATAATATAAGCAGTTGTGTAAAGAGCCTCACCCCAATAGCTGTCAGGCAAGTTTGCTTCTGACAGCAAATATCGTACCCTCTCTACCAGCGTCATGTTCATCCGTTCCGCTATACCATTGAGCTGAGGTATCTTTAGCGGAGTCTTCTTGTGTCGTATTCCTTGTTCTCTACAATATACATCAAAGGGACAGATATATTCGCGCCATTATTCGACCGAACACATAGCAGCTTCTTGCCCGTTTTTCTTTCAACGGAGGCCTGAAACTCCTTGAAAGTGGGCAGCACCTGATCCTTGGTCTTTAAGGCATAGACCCAAACCTTCCTGGAATAATCATCAATGAAAGTTACAAAGTAAGAAGCACCACAAATAGATTTTACCTTTATAGGACCGCAGACATCCGAGTGAATCAACTCGAGCAACGCCGACTTCCTTGAACTTGGGTGACTTTGGAAAGATACTCTATTTTGCTTCCCCGCCAAACAGTGCATGCACCTATCCAGCTTTGTAGACTTGAGTCCTGGAATCACCTTTCTGTTCACCAAGTAGCTCATCCCCTTCTCACTGATGTGGCTGAGCCGCCTGTGCCATAACTCGGTAGACACATCAGTAACTACGTTCACCTCATGTGCTCCTTGTGCGCTCCTTTCCATATAGTAGAGTCCGGATCTCTTGCTTCCTCTAGAAACACCATCGAACCTCTAGAAAGCTTCCACTGACTGTTCCTGAAGAGATTAAAGAAATCCTCGTTATCCAACCTTTCAAACGACACCTGGTTGAAACGGATATCAGGGACATGACGAACATCTTTCAGAACAAGAACGACACCCGCCTTTGTCCTCAAATGCACATCTCCAATGGCAACTGCCTTCGACACATCTCTATTGCCCATCTTCAACACTCCACAGTTGCCTATTGTGTAAGTAGCAAATAGTGCCATGTTGTGAGATACATGCGCTGAAGCACCTGAGTCCACCAGCCAAGAGTTTTTATTGCAGACGAGGTTCATGACAACCTCATCACCTACAATGATCATATTTTTTCTATGTTTTGAGGGAGTCGCTGTAGTGTTCTCGCCCTGCTTCCCCTTGTCGCCATTCTTCTCTCTCTTCCAAGCATACCAGTTTCGCTTGATGTGGCCCTTCTTGCCACAATGATAGCACTCAAAGTTCTCGTACCGATGCTTGGACTTGCTCTGCTAATAGTGATAATTGGAACCATTTTGGTTTATCATGCACACCGACTTTGCGTCCATCTCTCCTCTCTGGTTTGCCTGTCAACCCTGACATCCTTCTGAAATTCTAGAACCTGCCTCTAATACCATATTGTTGGGAACGAAATACGAAAACCGTTCCCAAATTAGAGAGTACCTGCGAGAGAACCGAGAAAAATGCACAAACAAAAAAATATCAAACACAAAAAATTTTACGTGAAAAATCCAAATGAAAAAAAACTGCGGAATGATCAGAGTCCAACCCTGAAGAACCTCTACTAATGGAATAAAGAGATTACACCCTCTACAAGCTCCTCACCCATCCAAAATGGATTACCGTAACTCTTTGGAATAGAAAATAGATTACAACCACGAAGAAAAAAGACAATAAAAATACCCCAAATTGATCTCCTTCTTCGAAACGGCCTCCAATCCTTCTTTCTCCTCTCCAAAGTTGCAATGGCACTCTTGCCACATTTTTTCTCTCTCTTTGTTATATATTGCATGAGATTTTTTATAAACCCTTGAATGAATTAGAGTTTTCATATGAAAATCTATATATGGAAGCCAAAAATATTTATGGAAATCCAATTACATTCAATCATATATTTAATGAAAATCAAATCATAAATTAGCTTACCATAAATTGAAAATCCAATTATATGGAAAGTTAATATATGAAAGATCCAATCATAAATATATAATTAAAGTCAAAGATGGAAATCCAATATAATATTTACTTACTATAAATGTTCCAATACACGACGCTCGACGCACTTTTTGAGCTTTTTCGACACACGGATGTCGCTTGTCGTACTCCGGATATTTTTCACATAGGTTGGGAACCCCACCCACTCTAACATATATATAGGGTAAACGGAATATGAGCCATGCTTATATTCCTATATGAGTCATGCACATGTGGACCAATAGGAATAGACTCCTACATCCCATGTGCACACATGTGCACTAGTACACTCTATTCCTATTGGTTCATATGTGCGTGGCTCATGTAGAAATATGAGCACTATGGCTCATATCATTTTTCTATATGAGTCATAGTGCTCATTTTTCTATATGAGTCATGTCCATATAGACCAATAGGAATAGACTTTCGCATCTCATGTGCACTAGTACACTCTAGTCCTATTTTATATATATATATATATATATATATATATATATATATATATATATATATATATATATATATATATATATGGGTAAACGTGATATGAAATATAGGCTCATATTTCTATATGAGTCATGCACATGTGGACCAATAAGAATGGATTTATACATCCCATGTGCACTAGTACATTCCATTCCTATTGGTTCACATGTGCATTGGCTCATGTAGGAATATGCACTTATGTATCCCTTTTTTCATATATATATATATATATATACATATATATATATATATATATATATATGGGTAAACGGGATATGAGCCATAGTGCTCATTTTCTAAATGAGCGATGCAGATGTGGACCAATAGAAATGGATTCCTACATCCCATGTGCAACCATATGCACTATTACACTATTGCACATGGGATGTAGGAATCCATTTCTATTGGTCCACATGTGCATGACTTATTTAAAAAATTGAGCACTATGCTCATTTTTCTAATTTTATTTTATTATGATATTAAATTAAAAACTTGAATAGTTGAAAGTATCAGGTTAAAATTAAGTCTTAATCTAATCTTCTTATCAATTAGGGATTATCTAATTAGAAACAAATAGTATATCTGTAATATATGCAAGAGCAGAATAAGAAACTCGAACCGGAGTAGGGCGGGTTAGGATTGATGGACTGGGTATAGACAGTCTCATATATGAAAATAACAAATAAAATAATAAAATAAAGATTGGGGCTATGTATACTAGTACACTCTATTTCTATTGTTCCACATGCGCGTGGTTCATGTAGAAAAATGAGCACTATGGCTCATAACCCGTTTACCCCCCCCCCCCCCCCCACACACACACACACACACACACATATATATATATATATATATATATATATATATATATATATATATATATATATATAGACCAATAGGAATAGAGTGTACTAGTGCACATGGGTGCACATGTGATGTAGGAATCCATTCATATTGGTTCACATATGATCCACATGTGCATGGCTCATTTAAAAAAAATGAGCATTATGGATATGAACCATAGTGCTAATTTTTCTAAATGAGCTATGCACATGTCTGTTCCTATTTGTCCACATGCGCATGGCTCATGTAGAAAAATGAGCACAATGGCTCATATCCCGTTTACCCATATATATATATATATATATATATATATATATATATATATATATATATATATAAGGGTAAACGGTATATGAGTCATAGGCTCATATTCCTACATGAGCCATGCACACGTGGACCAATATGAATGAATTCCTACATCTCATGTGCACACATGTACACTTGTACACTCCATTCCTATTGGTTCACATGTACATTGGCTCGTATAGGAATATGAGCATATGACTCATATCCCTTTTTTTCATATATATATATATATATATATATATATATATATATGATTGTACATGGGTCTATATCCACTAATCTTATTTGGGTCTCATGATTTAGTTTTTTATCATTTTCATACAAACTCAATCCATTCTACATTTATTTATTTATTTATTTAATTATAAATTTAGACCTCAAATGTATTTTTTAGCTCCATCCACTATTGATGCTCTAAAAATTATTTTTTAGTTCTATCTACTATTGATGTTCTAAGTGATGATGATGGAGATCACATGAATATGTTAGCAAGTTTCACTCCGAATGCAAGTAGAATGAGAAGATGAACACTTATATGGACAAGCTTAAGAAATCATATCAGTGAGAAAAACTCAGATTTCAACAAAGCTTCTCTCTCTATGAATTATCTGTGTATTATTTTGCATATTTTTTGGACTTATTATTTTTAATTTTTGTCATTTATAAATATATATATTTTTTTTTTCGTAACTTGATTCATCGATCTTTCGTGATTCAACCATGAACTTTTTGTCTCTTTTCAAAAACCATAAATGTCATTCGAATTCGGCATTAATTCATTTCTTTTTTAATCTACTTGATCTCTCCTCTAATTTCTATTTTTCTGTTTTAATTTTCAACCAAGATTTCTGTTTTCGTCTCCTCAATCTTCTCAGGCATACCTGGAACCATCCTCAGTCATATTGAGCAGTGTTCGTTTTGAATCGGAACTAAGGTCCGTGATGGGTTCAAATTTGGGCTCTAAGCTCTTCTAATATAAGACTAAATTTTACCTTCAATTATTCAAAATTTTAACTTGATATCCTAAACTTTAATATTTGACAACTTAATACATCAATTATAATTCTGCAACTTAATATCATAACGGTGTTAATTTTTTTTTTTTAAATAACGATAAATTCTAAATGACAAAAATATTTTTCTCATCATTCATGGTCACTTCAAATACCCACGGGTGAATGAAGAATAATTTGATCTAAAAATAATTATTTAATTTTGTTGAAATAAAAAAAATTAATTCTGACGGACGGTAAATATCGACTTAAAAATATTCAATTGTTGAAGATAGTAATTGATATGATATTAAAGTTTAGGATATTAAATTAAAAACTTGAATAGTTTAAAGTATCATGTTAAAATTAAATCTTAATCTAATCTTCTTATCAATTAGGAATTATCTAATTAGAAACAAATATTCTATGTGTAGTACATGCAAGAGCAGAATAAGAAATTCGAACCGAGTGGGACGGGTTAGGCTTGGATGGACTGGGTATGGACCGTCTCATATATGAAAATAACAAATAAAATAATAAAATAAAATAAAAATTGGGGGTGGATTGACTGAGTCCACCTTAGCTCTCAAATGGTTAAGCTCTTGAGTATAATATGATGGGTTATGCTAGAATTACAATCAAAACCTACAATTCTCTTACAACTGCCACGTGGCGGCCACGTGACGGTCGTCTATTGGAGGAGGAAGGAGAGGTGGAATCCGATAGTTGTCCGAATGGTCGTCATGTGGCCGAAATATCACGTAGCGGTCGTTCATTAGAGAAAATGTGAGACCGGAGGGTGACTCACATAGCATTTGGTAGTAAACTTAGCATTATTGTAATATGATATGAGTTTGTCTCTGAGTCCAAATAAAATTGGATATATGTAGATGCTAGCCTTTCTTTCTTTCTTGTACTGGCTAATACCAACCCCAAAGTGCATGAACACATTTCCGATGGTGCAGACAATTGACAAAGGTCTGTCTAGTGATTGGTGGAGCGATTTTCCAGCGAAAACTTTTGTCATTTGTTCAACTCATGAAAAAAATGATTGTATAGTCCCGATACAGTACATTTTTTCATTTCTTAACTATTAGATTGCATAAAAATATATATGTGCACACATCTCCATAACAATTTAACGATTGGCATAAAAAAAAATATTACGATTCGATCCATACAATAATTTTTTTCAACTCATGTTAATTGATGTTGTTCCAATGGACAAGTTTCCTTGGTGGGCCCAAAGCCCGCCCAACAAAATGGAGGGGCTTCTAATTAAGCTTTATACAGGGAAATAAGCTCAACACAAACAGAGGTGCTTACTAATCCACTCATGAGGACTGAATTGTAAAATCAAGAATGCAAAAATTTCAAGTTACAGTTTTTGTTTTTGTCAAAACGGAACTACAATTTGCAATTTTCTGCATTCTTTCAAATGAACTTTTGCAAATATATCAAGTACAATTTATAACAAAATTAGTTCTGCAATAATTGATTATGCCTTTGTAAATTACATAATTGCAAAAGGTAACATTTTAATATTGCTGGCTTTAAAATTTATAACTAATATAACTAAATATTAGAAATTCATAGTGTAACAATAATTTGTAGACGGCTAATAATAGGAATTAATTAATTACTTGGCGCGTTTCCCTCGGAGGGAACTCAAGTTATTAGGTGATGCATCATTACACTTTCTTTCTTTCTTTTCGGTGCACCATTACACTACATTACAAATTATCCCAACAAAGTGTAACAAAACTATATGATTTTTTTTTATAAAAAATCCTTTAAATAGTTGATGATTGTCAGTAAATACAATGAAACAAAAGTGAAACAAACAATGTCTACAAAATTTATCAATTTTATTAATTAATTAACAGTAAAAGCAAAATTTGAAAAAAAAAAAAAAAGGATTTAAGCATGAAACATGCAAACTTGACCTAAAGGATGATTTTATCACCTTTTGTGGTGGTAGTTTTCGGCTAAAATTCTCAAACCAGGTCTTAAAATACGTAAAATTAGGCCACGTGACAATTGTCAGCTAATACAACTACGAATGAATTCAGGACCGGACTTAATATGAGGCTCATTAGGCAGTTGCCTCAGGTCCAACATTTTAGAGGTCACCAATTTTTTTAGTATATATATAATAAAGTCCACTGTAATTGGGCCAACACAGTTTGAATTTTATATAAACAAGCCCGCTACAACAGATGGCGAAACTGGACGAGTTATTTTAGGTAAGAAAGTTTCTTATATTTTTTTTTAAGAGGAGTCATGTGCTACTTGAGTTGTATTTTTTTTTTCTATTCAAAGACTCCCTAGTCTCATTTCGTCGTTGGAATTCTTCTTGAAAAGCAAAATAAGAAGCAAGGAGGCTCCACAGGTGAGTTTTATATATATATATATATATATATATATATATATATATATATATATATATTGTTGTGAGTTTTATAATTTATTAATATATATTTTTGTAATGTTGATAATCCAGGTGTGTTCTAATTATATTTTTTTTAATTTATTAATATGTATTTTTTTCCACGGGTGTGTTCTAATTGTATTTTTTTGTAGGTTTTCTAGAGAAGGAACTCATGTGGTCGGCTCCTGCAGTTCATAAAAGACCTACTGGAATCAATCACTTCCCATTATGTGAGCTTTATAATTTATTAATATATATTTGTGCATAAATTGTTGTTGATTATCTTTATTTGTGGTTGACCAATTTATTGAAAAAATATATGTTTTTGTCATTTGATTGCATAGTTATTACTATTGAGATTGAAATCAACTAATAGAGAAATTGAGAAATAAAATATTTTTTATATTTATTGTTGGTTGTTTATTTTTCGTTAATTTTTATTATTTGTTGAAAATTTATGATAATATCATTTGATTGCATAATGTTCGTATCTAGATTATCCATTTGAAATGTCATGTGATATATTGTTGTAATAAGTTTCATTTTTTCTACATAGTAACAATAAGAACAAAAATTTTATCTCAAAATTAATGAAAAACAATAAATAATATATAAAATTATGTTTAAATATATTAAATATTTTTTTCCATTTTTAATATTATTTGGTTTTCAGAATGCAAGAACTTGAAATTGTCAAAATCGTCGACACGTGTACTTATTACTATAAGAAGTGTGAAACCAATCTGGCCTTTCTCTCATCTCTTGTTCATTCATTTTCTAGAAAAGCAAACATGCCTCCAATAAGAAAACATATATTCTTTTGGATAATAAATGTTGTTTATGGTTTTATTTCTTGAATTTTGGGTTGAAAATACTAGTGTATCATTATTGATAAAAAAAATAATATAATATAAAATTAAGCTTTGTGTGTACCACTTTTAGAGTTCGTCTCAGGTCTCAAAATCTAAAGTCCGGCACTGGATAGATCCAACCCAATTGGACCCACCTGAGCTTACTCTATTGTATAAAAGTGAATTCCACTCCACAACTACTATGTATCAGGCATGTAAACTAATCATATCCACATGTAAAGCAAGGGCAAGAATCACACGGTAAAATAATAATACTGAATGCTAGATAATGGAATAAAATACAATAATAAAATAGATTCCATCATACACAAGTTTGACTAGAGTCTGACGATAGCAACCCGTTAATACAAGTACTGAAATAAGAGAAAGATACTAGAAGATAACTAGATCTGAGTATTTGCTACCTAGATAAGATACACAGATCCCAACGTGTAAGTCATATTGCTAGTCAGGGGTGCTCCTATAGATAGTCATATGTTTCCTCTACTGACTCAACTCCTTAATAGACTCTTGGTCCACGCTCCTATGAGTAAATCTTATCATATATTGTCACGTCCCAGTCCAAATACGTAGGACTAGGAATATGTAAGCATGCCAACCGTATGTATATGGCATCTCCAATATATGAAAACCATAACACATATGTATGCTGTAAAATAAATATTAATTCATAAGTGTATATATATTTTATCATAAGACATAGGTAATCTATACCTCATCCACAGACGCAATTAATGAAATACCAAATAAATAACTAAAGGTCTCAAGCATGAAGTAGTCAAAGAAATAATAGTCGGATGGAGACAAATCCACTACCAAACGACTGTAGAAACTAAAAAGAGAGAGGAGAACGAACTCCAATATAAAATAAAGTAATAACTAGGAAATGTATCAACTAAGAATCCATGACTAGATGATATCATATAAGCTCGGATGGTAAGACCTCCTCGACAGAAAATGAAGAATCAGGTCTCGGTCCGTACTCATGCGGATAGTCCTGATCATCTATACCTGAGGACAAAATCTGGATCCAGGTCCTCAGAGGGACGTAATAAGATACAATAACAATATGCCAATTGAATACAGTAAAATATGCATAAAGAATAGACAGAAAATATACAAATACGCTGTACTAGACAATCTATATAAAAATGCATAATGAAGATAATTTTTTGACGTATAGGCAGGTTTAGGCTACTCTAATACACACGCTATCACACAACTCACGAATACAAACACATGTACTATCGACTGACATACCTCGAGGGTAGCGACCATCATGACACCAAAAATTGACATATTGTTCGTCATTAAAACCAGTTTGAACAAACTTTGGTGTTTAATTCACGAAAGAGAAAACAAAGAAATCCTAAACAGAAAATCTAAGTACAAGTTTTTTTATTCTGGGGAGTGGGACGATGGAGATCGAGCACTACAGTGGCTCCTTTACTCCATTGACGATCTGACTGAAGAAGGGAAATGCTTTTTCTCTCCTGACTGACGCCCCCGAATCAGTCCTTCCACCTCTCTCCAAGGCCGTTTGTAAGCCCTGACTCAACAAGACATTATGCTCTTATTATTGAAACTATTGATGTTGTTGCACTGCCATCTGATGCTGCTGTATAGCCATCATTTCCAGGAGAATCTCTAATAATGTCGAGGTGTCAAGTACCACTGGCACTATCGGCACTACTGGGGGTACGGGGATTTCAGAGGTTGGTTGCTCATTATGTCCAACTTTTGGTTCCACCGTGCCATCTTGCTTAACTACTAGTTCTATCCGAATTTGACTCTGAGCATGTGCTAGCTCCCATTGTTGACCAGGGGAAGCCTGTCCTGCCATTCCTGCTGCTCCAGCAACTGAAGAAGCCCTAAAAAAAAGGACAAGAAATATCAAGAATAGGACGGGAATGATCAAGTAGGCAAGCAGTTTGAACAGTTCAAGCATTGTTATTGAGTAAGACGAGGCAAGATATCAAAGGGGACATTTTTTATTGAAATCCTATGACCAAAACATCCCACAAGTCTGAAAATGCAGACCTGCATGGGCCACCACTAAAACCTTGTCACGTCCAAGTACTGGAATACGGAGACGGACATGGCCAGCTACTCCGTACAAGGTACTATACGTCGTACGACGGTGACGGCTGTAACTAGACAAGGGAGTGCATACTACAAGAAAGTCACTTAGGGTCACATAGAACATCTAATGTCTCAATTAGTCAAGTAAGGATAATAAATATAGAACATGTATGACAAGGAAGTAAGGCATCCCAAACGTCATGCCACAATATTTTGGAAACCAGTCATACAAAATAATAAGCTGGCAGAGTAGCAAAAGTATATGACCATGATCAGTTGTAGTCTGATTAATTACAATCATGTAATAATACTAAATATCCAGATTTACGACTAACAAGTGCCGGTGGCTAAACGACCAAAATAGTAAAATGTGCAATAACGAGCAGTGATCAAGAAAACCACTCGTGTCCCTCAACGGCCATCCGTCTGGTACGCGCCTTTGTTCAGGGAGAAGTACGCTTGATCCTCGGGTGCAGGCTCTAAATATGGCCATGCAAAACCAGTGGGGTTAGACCCGAAATAGTAAGTAGTAAGTACCACAAAGGAAGCACGAATAAAAAAACAAAACCAGAAAGAAATATATATATATATATATATATATATATATATAGTCCTATCTCGTAGTTTGGTTCATAGCCTATCGTGATACAATAATCTAACCCTACAACCAAATAAGAACAAGGGTCAGACCATCGCACCATGATAGTTTATGTCCCTAAACTATTTAACATAAGGTACAATGCACAATCAAGTTCAGTTACATAATCGGCCAATCACTTGTACGACTTACTAGGTGGAGTCTGGGTTATCCCAGAAATATTATGCATATAATAGGAATCCTCAGTTAGAGCCATGTTCTAGCAGGGGCTAGCCGAGCCATGATTCGTCGCGTAGCACGTAGTAGTATGCACCGGTCCCTCGGAAGGTCACCGTGCTAAGATCGTATAGAACACATAGTACATTATAATAATTGAATATTACTATCCAATAATGAGGATTTAAACAATATCCATATGGGCCAGCCTTCACTCCCCATATGATTGAGGGTGGCTAGTTAAGCACGATCTCGGGATTCCGTCCCTCCCAACGCTCTACATATTTTAGTTGCCTAATTAACCCTATGGTTAGCTAGAATTATATGGCGACTCGGCGAGGGATCATAGGTTGGTGTGAGGAGGCTAAGATGAAGGTATCGAGGTCATGGTGGTAAGATGATCTTCTTTCCATGGAGGAAAGAGAGGCTGGGGGGATAGATCATACGCACGAGCTTGGGCCGAGAAGTATGGAGGGAAGGTGGAGCTTGTGGTCCTCAGCTTGGGATGGAAGAAGAGCACATGGAGGAGTCATTGCTTCCTCTTGGGAGAAGAACATATAGAGTGGGTGTGCTTAAGCTCTGGCAAAGAGAATAGGAAGAATGGGGTTCTGCTGTTTCGGTTAGAGAAGATGGAGACTTGTGTGAGGGAAAAGAAGTACACGAAGGAGATGAGGAGGCTATGATATGTATATATAGATTTTAGGTGCAGAGAGAAGTTTATTTAGGATTTGTTATATACATTTATATAGTGGGTTTGGTTACTTAATGAGAGATAAGGATGGAATTCATGCAAGTGTTCGAATCTTGTATTAGATGTTCATGAAGCATAGTTAGTTTAGTTACTCCCTAGCTTAAGATTTGTATAATAATGAAATATTGATTTAAATACAATCTTAGTTTTATCTAGTTTACATTGGTATATCTATATCTATATAGATATGATTCAAGTTATAGGAAAATAATTAGTTTTAATTTTTGGTTTTAGGTTTAATTTTTGGTTTAAAAATATTTTTTCTCTTTCTTTTTTTTTCTTTTTTGGCTAAGGATTCTAAATTTTGATTTGAATACTTATTTACTAGTTAATCTTTATATAACTTAATTAATCTTTATCTAATTAGCTATTTATTCATTCTTTATCTATTTATTACCTAAATTAATGTTTACCTCTATATATATATATATATATATATATATATATATATATATATATATATAATTTAATTATCTATCATAAAGCTTAATTTAATAATTTGAAAATCTAGGAAAATCGAGAATCTGGGACAAGGGATTTATACTCTTCATACAAAAAAGTCATTTTTATATCCATTTTCTCTAACTCCAAATCTTGAACCGCTACTAGTGCCAGCAAAACTCAAATAGATGTATGCTTGACCACAAGTAAGAAAATCTCATTGAAGTCAATCTCCTTCTTCTGAGCATAACCCTTCGCAACTAACCTTGCATTGTATTACTTATTTTCTTTCTTTTTTTGAATACCCATATATGTAGCAAATAGCACTTTTTTTCTTTTTGTGGCTAAACCGCGCTCTAGTACGTTCTTCCGAAATTGCTCCATCTCCTTTGGCATGGCCAATATCTATCGATTCATGTCCTATTAGCCAATGGCCTCCTTATAATCGCTTGGATCTCCTGATTTTGTGACTAGAACAAATGAACAATATTTAACTGGTGCATTATGTGGACACCACAACCTTATTAATGCTACTATTTGTAGGTCCTACTAGGTTTTGTCCTCATCATTCATCTTAGTAAACTGCTCGTCCACTTCTGCATCAATAGGCTACGATGGTGCTTCTGTAACCATATCCTGCCAAAAACCTCTACCAAACCATTGTCGCATATAATGTGTCACTCGCCTCCTTAGACTCTTTTTCCACATCTTTCAATATGGAATCTAATTGAAGATCACACCACATCTAATGACCACCCTTATGCTTTTTTGTATCCAATAACTTATAGCCTTCAACTCCATCTTTGAATTCCAAGAAAATGTAATTTTTTGACTTTGACACTAGCTTTGTATCTCCTTCTAATTCACGAGTTAATAGGCAGGACACCTAACATAAGTAAAGAGTTGTAACTGACTGGCTCTCCTCTCCATAACACTTCGAATATCTGAAGATCCATGATTGTACATGGCGATTATTAACCAAATAGCATGCATGATTTACCATTTTTGCCCAAAAGTCCTTATATAAGTCATGTATGTAATCGCATACTCCTGGCCTTTTCAAATAGTGTCAGGTCCATGTGTTCACCGAACCGTCCATTACCCTTATATACCCTACTCCTTACAAATACTCCTAAAATTCCATCAAGGTGTACTCACCTCCATCGTTTGTTAGCAAATGCTTCACCATTCACCCTGTTTTCTCTATGGCCATTTTCTACTAAGAGTCTAGAAAACACCTCTTACATGTGTTTTTTTTTTTAAAAATAAATCCATACCTTCCATGATAAGTCATCAATAAAGGTGATGTAGTACTCATCGCCTCCCTTTGATCAAATTAATAATGCCCCCCATACATTTGAATGGATGTATTCAATAATTCCTTCCATTTTTTGCACTACCTGGTTGAAGCCTACTTTATGTTGCTTTTTCATCGTGTAATATACTTGTTGAAAGTAAGCTTGCACTCCTTAAAATCCTTTAGCAACTCCCTTTTGTACAACACATCTCCCTTTTGTACAACACACAAAGACCTATCTCACTCATGTTGCTAAGATGCATATTGGACTCTTCCTTTGTAGACAAATATATATGGGTTGCTGCTTTAGTTACTAGTTGATCCGTCAATCTCCGCCCTCCTTGACTGGCAAGTCGAAAAGGAAAGAATTAATTTTTCGATCAATGAAATTCATGATAGCTTTGTGATATCCTCCACTTGTTTCTCTATAGCGATGGTTGAACCACCAATAACCATGGTCCCGTCTATCTAATAGAAGTTTGACAACATTCGTTGTCCCTTCATGACCACCAGGTTACCTTTAATTCTTTCAAACTAAATTATTGCCAACAAACTTGTATTATGTTACGTCCAATAAGCCTAGATAAATAAGTTATTCTTTTCATTCTTGAATATGTCTCACGTTCATGACTGTTCGCAGCATACCATCAAACATATGAAGCTTGATGTTCCTTACGCCAACGGTTTTACACGTCCTATCGTTTCCCATAAGAAAAACACCACCGCCAAACTCCTTATAGGTGTTAAACCACTCTATGTTTGGGCACAAATGGTATAAATATTCCAAATGAAGAATTCAAGCTTCGGTAAAAGCATACTTCTTGCTATGTACCGTAAGTACATTACATAGTAACTCCTAAGTTGTAACACTACTCGAATTCCTTGAATTGGGGCTTACTCGAATTCCTTGAATTGGGGCTTTCATCCTTCTTTTCTAATCACTGCTTATACATTGGAGATTGCTTATTCATGTGACATGACTACTGGCAGAAATAACACTCCTTGCCATCCTGGTATGATGATTTAGATTTTTTTTCCTTTTTGCTCTTGTCTCCATCTTTATTCTTCAACCTTCTCCTTTCACTAGCAATCAACAATGATGACTCCTTAGACGATACCATCTTATAAAATCATTATTAATAAATGTTGGTGTAACGTCCTCCATATCGAGAGTTTTATTTCCGTAAAGGATCGTTGTCACCAAGTATTCATACGACACTGGAAGCTACGATAGGAACAAAAGTGTTTAGTCATTCTCCTCTAACTTTACATCAAGGTAGAGAATATTGCTTACCACCTTATTGAAGTTGTTCATATGGTGTAGAATTAGTGTCCCTTCCTTCATGCATGAACTGTAGAATTTCTTTTTGAGATACAACTTGATTGCCAATGACTTTGTCATATACAAGTTCTATAGCTTCAACCATAAACTTGCCACATTAGTTTTAGCTATGATGTTATATATCACCCCCTCCACCAGATAAAGCTCTATCATGCAATATGCCTTCTGATCCATGTATTTGCATCATCTATCATGTCAGCATATTTCTTTTTCTTGTCGCCAATCACCTTATAGAATCCATCTTTTACGATAATTGCCTTTAACCTTCTTTGCCACATCGAAAAGTTATTTTTACCGTAAACTTAACACCTCGAACTTGGTGTTGCTAACATTGTTATTTGTCATCCTTTAATCCCGAAGTAGATAAGTCTCCCTCAGATCGTTATAAACCAGCAACTTTAAGAATCACGGTCAAAGAAGATAAGGAGCGGACCAATATATTCTCACCTATCCTTGACCTAGATAAAAAAAAACTGAAATTCCTTCGGTTCCCATACACTCTGATACCAATTCTAAAAATTCGAATGGCGCGGAACATCCCTTTTCGACAACGAATAAACAAATGACAATTATCCAAAAAAAAAAACATAATCAAGAACACAAACGATGTAACAAGATTTTACCAAAATTAACCTAGTCCACGAGGCAATGGGAGAATACTTTATTGAGTAATAAGAGAAAAGACTTTACAAGATGTACAAATTTAACTAGATGCATAACTTCTTTCTTTATGAGATTTCCAATGAGCTCTCTTCATCTTTCATCTCTCAATTGTTTTAGATTAGGGATTCTTCCAATTAACAAGTACCTTCTTATATTTTCTCAAGTACACCTATTTAGGGTTCGGAAAACCCTTAAATTGGCTCTCCTAATCTTACTAAATATTGGAAGAAATTTAGCCGTCAAAATCCTTCCAAAAACTGACCCGTATGCTTTCGTTATTTGAAATGTTGCCATATTACAACATAAACTAGAGTATAGGTAATGGTGGGTCAACTTATCCTAGTTGGTGGACGATTCAAGATATGAATTGTGTATAGCACTACGCTTCTACAACATTACTGAGACCAAGAAAGAATCCATAAAACTTGAATGAAAGACAATTGAATTTGGAGTGAGGTCCCACATTTATACTACTACTCGTTCGTCAACCTTTGCAACTTCTAAGACTTTTTTAAGCCAGACTATTTGGCTGTTTTGAATCTATGGAACTCAAATAAGCTAAAGAGTCCAAGGAACTATACGATGAATTTCGTGATCAAGTTATATGAGGTATTTCTTGTTCTCCATTAGCTAACTTTTACTATTTAGTTGGAAAAATTGAGCATGGGACCCGAAAACTGAAGTATTTTGGATGATGGGACCACATCTCCCTCGCTCTTCAATTTTTTTCTATAATTAAGTTTTTCAAGTTCCTTAATTTTTAACTTGGAACTTAACCCAAAAAGTTTGGAGAAATCAAGACTTATGTGACATAGGGACAAATCAATGTGTGCAAATTTTTGTCTTCCGGTTTTTCCATACCAAACCAAGGAACTTGGACAACTTATTTCCATAACCCCAACCCATTAGGGGATCAATGATAAAATGTTAGTTGCATAAATAGTTGCAAACCAGCGGTACAGCCTATCATTTCTCAATGTTCCTCCATGACATGTACAATGCTACTGGCTAGGAGCCTAGCCTGGCGTATAACGGCCAGGCCCTAACAGTCCTGCCCACTACCCAGTCAATACAGCTTCAAAATAGTCCAACATGTAACCAAAAAATTAACAAGCCTTAAACAATTACATTAATATAGGGGAAAGAAAAAGAAAAGACAACACTTGAACTCATGTGGTTAATGTGGAAGACATTTTCCCTGAGGTGCATTTGATGCCACGGAGGAGCGGTATTGCTTCTTTCTTGGAAGCTTGAAAGAAAGATTGATGGACCTTAATCAATTTATTTTAGAATGGCCATGAGCAATGTGACTTTTTTTGTGCCTTTTTCTTCGATAATTATAAACTGTGAAGTATGACAATATTATTCCTGTGGCTTCAAATTGTTCATTGCTTCCTCACTTCTTGACTGCTTTGATTGCTTTCCCCACACCTCACTGTTAATAGTGCTTGATGCAATTGTTACTTCCTCCATTTTGAATACAAAATCGATCCACCACATGTAAATTCTGGATACGTGCAGTCTTTTGATACTCTTCCTTGTTGCATAGTCTCAGACATTATGTTCAGCTCACTGCTCTGAGTTCAGATTGTCCTCTCCTCCCCGCAATTTCAAAAAAATGAAGTGCTAAACTCCAATGCTATCAGGCTCATTAACAGATCACCCACTGATAATTTGAGAGCGCATACTTCATATGTTAGCTATGAAGTGCATAAAGAGGACTAGCATGTAAATTGTCCCACTTCACTTGTACATCATTTCTCAGGGAAATTTCAGTAAGAAACATAAATTGAGCCACCACAGTGCCTTGTACAAGAGAATCCGAAAGAACACATTATGTAAAAGCCTTACACTCTGAAGCATGTCAAATTTGAGAACATGCATCACTTGTTCCAAACAGAAAAGAAGAAATTTATGACAGTTCTTTTAAAATTCTTCCCACTGTATGTTTAACAAACCAGAAGAAGAAAAATACAAGCGTGAAGGAACAAGTTATTGTACATCACCTATCAAACCACAAGCGTCTAAGGCTTGTGTACCTCGTCTTTTGTCCACATTATACAAATTTGTGAAGAAATCACAACCAGACAGGTTACAGAGGAAACATCACCTTATTGTGCATCACCAATCAAATCACCCGAGTGGAAGAGGCTATGTGCATCGAACTATTTGATTACAAATGAATGGGAGAAGCTGATGTATATTGACCTATTTAACTAGAACACAGCAGGAGTACTGTACATATCATCCAGAGGTAACCACATGAACCGTCCTGATACCTTGTTCACATATTGGCTTTCCCTCCATTCAGCCTACTGTTACTCAGATCTGATGAACACACTAATCACTATCTTTACCATCTGATCCATCTTTTGTATCTTCTTCATCTTCAGCATCTTCTTCCTTTTCCCTATCTTCAGCATCTTTTGTATCTTCTTCCTCTTCGCTATCTTCAGCATCTTCCTTATCTTCTTCATCTTCTTTATCTTCAGTATCCTCTTCTGTACCTTCTATATCTACTTCCTCTTCTTTATCTTCTGTACCTTCTATATCTACTTCCTCTTCATCTTCAGTATCCACTTTTGTATCTTCTTTATCTTCAGTATCCTCTTCTATACCTTCTATATCTACTTCCTCTTCTTTATCTTCAGTATCCTCTTCTGTACGTTCTATATCTACTTCCTCTTCTTTATCTTCAGTATTCTCTTCTGTACCTTCTATATCTACTTCCTCTTCATCTTCAGTATCCTCTTTTGCATCTTCTTCCTCTTCTTTGTCTTCAGTATCCTCTTCTTCCTCTTCTATATCTTCTTCCTCTTCTTTATCTTCAGTATCCTCTTTTGTATCTTCTTCTTCTTCATCTTCAGTATCCTCTTCTGTATCTTCTTCCTCTTCTTTATCTTCAGTATCCTCTTCTTCCTCTTCTGTATCTTCATCCTCTTCTTTATCTTCAGTATCCTCTTTTGTATCTTCTTCCTCTTCTATATCTTCAGTATCCTCTTCTGTATCTTCTGTATCCTCTTCTGTATCTACTTCATCATCAGTCCTGTTGTTTATAGCCTCTGCTATTATGCTTCTCACTTCTTCCTTTCTATCACTTAGATTCACATGGTAGCGAGTCTCTGAAGAACATGACAGAGTAACAACAAATCCAACCAAAGTTCAATATGATAATGATGTTAGTCCTCTTAATACATGCAAGTGAAACTAATATGGTGCCATGAGTATGAGTTCCATTCTAAGTAGAAAACTGCATGTACATACAGAAATTACTAGAAGACACTCAAAGCTTTTGAACATTTTCATGTGTATTGTTTTGAGAATACAGATTGCATATCATCATCATCCAAGCCGTCTCCCATTAGAATGGGGTCGCTTGGATCAAAAGAATGCTCCTCCAAAGAATTGGCGCAGTTGTATGACCGACCTTCGACTTGACGTCAACCCTTCGTATTGGTGCCAAATTCATAGTCATGATACCAAATTCCTAGTCAGATAGTTATGAGCATAAGAGGACCATGCCATAAAACCTAGATTTCTAGTTGGTGAATAGGTAGAACCTACCTCTGGCTATGCGCTTTAAGCTCATGCAACAATGGAGCAATTTCCAAGTTCTCATAGAGTAGACAAGGAGGTAAGATTACAATTTTGCTACAGAGAATTGCATTCATCTCTATATCACACATTAGGATAAAGAGTGAAAAGGAACGACATTTCCATATAATAATGAATCTACATAAAATATAAATTACTCCAGATAATAAATAATCTGATTTATGTTGTGGGCCATATAATAATGAATCTGCATTGCTGACCGAAGTACATCTTAAAATGGGATGGACGAAAAATACGAGGTTTGAACACTTTCAAACCATAAATGCAGTCTCCCAAGTAATTCAAGCATCCATTCTGCAATCGTTCAGTACAAGTGTACCAACTGTTTAATTGATTTATAGCACAAGCACATGCAGATATATAAAGATGATTTATAGATAAATAGACTAAAACATGAAATTACTAAAATGGATGAAGAGTATATATTGGAGAAGTTCAAGATCAATGAGGCATACCTAATTTTTCCCGAACTTCAGCCACCTGCCAAAAAGAATTTTAACTTTTTATAGTAAAATGAATAATGACATAATGGAGAGTAGGGTCGAGACTACTCACAACATCTTTCACAATGTCACTGACAACAGAAAGCATCTCCCCTCTGCTGGGTCCCTTGATGGTTTTTCTTCCACCCTTCACTTTTCCTTATGTCATGACAGATAAATCTTGTAAGAACTAGACTAGAAGATAATTTAAAATTTCAGAAAATAAAAACAAAAAAGGATTGTAGATATTGCACGTCAAAGTGAATAAAGCAGTGGCAGATGTGCATATGCGCATATAAGCAAGGGGAGGGAGACTTTGAGGCACCTTGCGCAGCTGAAGAAGCTCTCAGAACATATTTTGTAGCGCTTTTACTAGATTTTGGGGCATCGCCGTTTCTAATAGATGATGCTTTCTCCTTCACCTCGGAAAAACCCGCTTCCTTAGAACTTTCAGAACTCTTTTTCCGTGGAGTAGGCTTCTTATGTTCATCATCCTTGCTACATTTTGTTTCACCCTTTTTAACAGGTGAACCTTTCTTCTTTGTTTTGGAAGCACTTGTCACTTCTGTAGATTTTTCAAAATTATTTTTTCTTGGCACAGACTTCCTAGGATCGCCTTTTCTAATAGATGATGCTTTCTCCTTCACCTTGGAAGAACCTGCTTCCTTAGAACTTTCAGAACTCTTTTTCCGCGGAGTAGGCTTATTTTGTTCATCATCCTTACTACGTTTTGTTTCAACTTTTTTAACAGGTGAACCTCTCTTCTTTGTTTTGGAAGCACTCATCACTTCTGTAGATTTTTGAGGATTATTTTTTCCTGGTACAGACTTAGGATCCCCTTTTCTAATAGATGATGTTTTCTCCTTCACCTTGGAAGAACCTGCTTCCTCAGAGCTTTCAAAACTCTTTTTCCATGAAATATGCTTCTTTTGTTCATCATCCTTACTACATTTTGTTTCACCGTTTTTAATTGGTGAACCTTTCTTCTTTGTTTTGGAATCACTCGTCACTTCTCTAGATTTTTCAGATAGAGTTTTTCTTGGCACAGACTTCTTAGGGTCATCACCTGCATCTTCATCAGCTCTCGAGGAATATGTACGACATTTCTTCACTTTAGTCCCTGAAGTTACTTTACATCTCTGCATACAAAGAGATACAAATCAGAAGGCAACATCCGAAACTTGATTAGACAAAATTAACTATAAATGGTCACATGAAAAAAGTACAGAAACACAATGTGGTACAGCATTATTGATACAACCAATAGGAAGAAATAGATACATACAAGCTAACCAAAAGGTTAGGGTAAAGGATTTGTTAATGGTGTTTCTTGTTGGGAATGGATACGGAACCAGGGCGGAATAACTGGCGTTCCCAAACCGGAAGAAACTATTGAGGACCGAAGAAAAATTGCACAACCTAACCACATTACCAAAAATCACACAAAACAAGCACCACAAACACAAGTGATTTTTACGTGAAACAATCTGACAAAAAAAAAACCACGAGACGATCGGAGTCCAACCCGAAAATCCTCCACTGAGAATTTAAAAAGTACACTGACTCTTTTACAAACTTCTCCATCGATCCAACACGGATCACCATAACTCTTCAAATACAATAAAAATATATTAAAAAGAAAATAAAGGTTTACCGAAGAAGAACAAATGTAGAATCTCTATATCGCTCTCTCTACAAATCAACCCTAAAACTTCAAATCTCCTCTTCCTCTTTGGTTCAAAGTTGAAAAACATTCCTTGTTAATTGCATGCTAGGGTTAAGGTTAGGAAACCCATATTTAAGTCACCCTAACCCTCAAAGAATTCTGGTCGTTGATACCAGATCCAATGTTAAATAAAGATACCCGATTTGGGCCTTCAGCCTGCGAATCAGTATATTGACAGTATACTGTCAATATACTGTTTTTAGGTTCTGGAAACTTGGAGCAAAAAACAGTATACTAGCAATATACTGACAATTTTCTGTCAGTATATTGTCCAGCCCTGGCGGCCTTCGATACTGGTTCAAATCGAACCAAGTTTGTCTACTTCGCCTCTCCGAGCTTCTCCGAGACACGGATGGCACTTGTCGCACTCCGGGGTGTTCTCCACATATGTTGGAAACCCCACCCAACACCAATAACTCTCTCCCTTCCCAACTAGGTGGAGTTCGTCATTCCGACGATCCTCTTGCAGAACTCGAATTTCTCCCTTGGCAAAACCTTTGTTAGCATGTCCGCTCCATTGTCCTTCAGCCCCCGAAACATTGTATATAAAAATACCTGCATTGAGCCTTCAGTCCCTGAAACAATATACTGTTTTTAGGTTCTATAAACTGTATACTGACAGTATTCTGTCAGTTACTGGCAGTCTGATACTGCTCTGGCAGCCTACGATACTAGTTCAATCGAACCCAGTTTGTCTCCTTCGCCTCCTGAGCTTCTCCGACACACGGATGGCGATCTCCACATAGGTTGGGAACCCCAGCCGACACCAACATTTCTGTTGTTGTTTGGTGTGTGTATATGCATGTCTAAGTGCACATGAATGGATGTTCATGCTTTGCCGATCTATGAAAATCTGGTTGTTGTATAACGGAACCCATAACAGCAGTTTCAAAAGCATAAACACAAAATATATGTTTCTGTATCAAAAGCTAAAGGTTCAGAGAAAGGGTAATGATATCAGTTGCACTGTTGCTGAGGACAAGACACCCTCGCCAAACCAAAAAATCTAAGTTACCAATCAAATTCAGCTATATTAAGAACCACAATGTTCATGCACATATTTCTATAAATTTTGTAATATTTTTTTTTTATTCCAGACACCTCTGAAAAGTTGAGACCAGTTCGGAGTACTACTTTGACATGAATTATCTGTTTTGAGTTACAACTTTATAACTTATTCACAGTCGAGACTATCTATTTTAGTAACAAAATGTGTCACACAAAAAATGAACAAATGTATGGAAGATAGGCATATATTGGAATAATGATGTCCGGATCATCTTGGTAACTTTTGTGGATACTTCGTGTCTTTCTAGTTTATATGCATGATTTCTTGTTTAGGAGGAAAGAGATGGCTTAAACACACAAAACGTGAGAGGTTTCCTGACACTTCAATCTGTTAAGTCAGTTTGAGTTAGAGATAATAATCTATCAATGGCATCCGTTAGTTGTATCAATGATACGATATCTGGGGTTCACTGATTTAAAACAGCATCCATAATGCAACACAAAACAGAATGTTTAAGGAGAACAGTGACAATAAGAGTGCAGAGACCTCAGATCCTCCATCAGAAGATGTTCCTTCAGATGTGCCCTGTTTAACTTCTTGAGTTCTCTTCCGTTTTTTATCTTGCTGCGAACAAAGTTAACCAAGCCTCATCAAAATTCTTGTACACATCTAAGAGCCTAACAAGGTGCTGCAATATCAGTGCAAACACGAAACCTGTGATTCTTTGGCAAGTGTGTCATCTCTGGTAACATATGGAGATTCCAGAAATTCCATTAGTTTCAAGGAGGCTTGTGCCTGGAAGTACAGAGCATCTTTAAAATGGAGTGTCCTCTATAAAGGGAAAATGTATGTTTATGTATAGAAGAGAAGAGGATTTGCTACATGAGATATTTGTGATCCAGTAAACCAACCTTCTTGATAGTGGCCTTATTTAGAGGAATATCAAATAGCTGGCAAAAATCAATCAACTTGTCTTTTGTACACTTGTCAAGCCTTTTCTTAACTTCTGTCCTCCTCTCCTACAGAGAAAGTATAGCTTAACCCTAACTCGAAGCAAAAATGCTCATTCTAGAGGTTTAATATTGACTTCAAGTGTCAATCACAGTTCCACTTTTCAATATAGAAACATGTAATTCCATTCCATCTTGTGAACTCGTAGGTGTTGCGTACCAAGAATTTTAAAGCCAATATTAAAAAAAGGGCAAAATACTGTTAGCAACATGAGAACACATGAAAAGAAATTTGTAATGTATCACAGTACCTTATTCCCAATCCGACCATATCCCGAGAACTGTAAAATGCCCTCTTTTACAGCCTTCACCTGAACAAAAAGAAAAGTTGCTTGTAACCAAAGCATGCATAGAACAGCAAACTTGTGTGTGTGAGCACGCTTAGTATTTGATCTAGTTGTAACTAGAAGGGCAACAGGCTTTACACTTTCCGTTTTTATTCCGTATATAATTGTATAAAGAACATGATTGTCATCAGCTTTTCTTTCTGACAGCTTGGAACGCACTGTAATAGTAAAAGAAAATAACAAAAGAAGTCATTTGGAGGTAAGTCTGAATAAGACCATATACAATAAAGAAAGTTGCAGCTATGACATAAAAAAGGACTATGAAAATTCACTTGGAAATTAGCTAACACAAACAGTATAAAACATATGATACAATTTCAATGGAGATTTACAGCAAAAGATGATATTGCATGATATGAATATACACTCAACAATGGGAAAAGCGCTAAGGACAGAGGAGCAACACCAAAAATTGCATAAATTTGGACAGAAACTTGATTTTCTGTGATAAAAACACTGATTTGCAAAGAACAGCAGAATAATGAATAGGCTCTCAACACAATGAAATGAAGTTGAGGCAGTTTATGCAGGAACAAATAAGGTTAGTCTTCAAGGGTAGAGTTTCAGTTCAGCAATAAACATTTGTAGTAGCAAACAGCAGGCTGAGCTAATGCAAAAGTTTAAATAAGCATGCAACAAATTTAAATATGAAAATCAAGAGCTTTAAGCACCATTTAGGTTTTCCTTTTATTAGCTATAATCTAGTTGACATTTTTTAATTATTGGACAACTATTACATAGTTGTCCACATTTGCATCTCCTATATATTGCTTGGTTAGAGCCCCTAATGAATGAATACAATATTTCACCAGTGCAGTCTATGCTTCTACATGGTAAGCCAGCATGGTTCATCTTGGACCTACCTCTCTACCCTCCACCAAAACAAAATCTCATCCCAAAAATCTATTCCTCAAAACATTCCATCTTCTTCCAACCCATCTTCTCCAAACGCCTATGTTGCACGGACATGGATTCGACACAACACGTTTCAGACACAACGACACTGATTTGGCACCTATTTTGGTGTGTCCTAGTATTTTTCAGAATGTATGTGGTGTGTCCGACACAATACAGATACGGCATGAATTTTGGAGTGTATGTGCTTCTTAGGCAAACACTTAACCCATTTTTTCCAAATCCATCTCCAAACTCATCCTATGCAAACCCACTTTTCCAGATCAATTCTCTTCAAATCCACTTCTCCAAACCCAACTCTCCAAACCCATCCTCTTTAAATCCATTTTCTCTTAATCCATTTCCTCCGAATCCATCTTCTCCAAACCCATCTTCTCTTTGAATCTATTTTCTCCAAACCCATCTTCTCCAAATCCATTTTCTTCAAACCCACTTTTCTCAAACCCTAGCTCAAAAATATCCTTAAATTCTTTAGCCTATTGATGACATCTTCTTACCACTCTTCACGGATCCAGAGTCTACTACTCAGATGTGTTCAATTTATGGTCTTCTATCACAGTTGCTTATTATTTTATCCAGGTGTATCGATGTGATCACATTGCTCGTCTTCCTTGGTCGTGGCTACGTCCTCGGTCATGTCTACTTCCTCGGCTATTACTACTCCCTCAACCATGTCTACTTCGGCCACGCCTACTTCCTCGGCCATTTCTACTTCCTCAACTATATCTATTTTGATTGTTGGTACTTCCTCTTCACGGATCCACTTGTTAGCAGTAGAGTTTCATCTTCTCTTCGGCCTAGTGTCTAGTGTTAGTAATGGGGTCTCATTTTCTCCACATCACCATGTGACAACGACTTGTCAATAACTCTTGGTGTCCCATTAGTCCACTGATCGGTAACTATCAGTGCAAACTTGGATTACATGCAACTCTCTCTCGCAGCCACGGAGGCCGCAACTCTCACTATCAACCCTTCTAGAAGGCTGCAACTCTCTTAGTATCTTGTCGCCTCGATGGCCTCAACTCTCACTATCCAGTTGCTAAGGACACTACTCTCTCTCTCTCTCTTTCTCTCTCTCTCTCTATTGTTTCTATAGTTTCTCCAAGTTGGGCTTGATTGTCATCTAAGCTCAAGCACCTAGGGGAGAGTGTAAAAGAATGACTTATAAATGTTGTAAATTCAGAATAAGTAATTTAGTTTCTTCGATGTTATTGAATCAAAGAGAACAACTAGAATATACAGGGAGATATGACAACAAATATGTCATTGAATCCCTTGATTCTAGTAACAGAAAACTACCTAAACAACTTTGAAACAAATTTTGTTACAGGAGCAACAAATTCAGTTATAGGAGTGAAAAAATTTGTTCCAACATAATAACAAAAAATATAAGAAATTTGAAACTAACTTTTTGTTCCTAACTATCCTACACTCCCCCTCAAGTTGGTACATAAATATCTATCATGTCCAACTTGTCGACGAGAAACTCATAGTTAGGTTTGAACAATCCCTCTGTGAGAATATTAGTTATATATTGCGTTGTTGGTACGAATGGCATACAAATAGCTCCCGCTTAAAGCTTCTCATTTATAAAGTGTCTGTCAACTTCAACATGCTTTATTCTGTAATTTTGGACTGGATTATGTGCAATGCTAGATGCCTTGTTGTCACAGTACAACTTCATAAGCATGGTCACATCTCTGTTTATCTCCTTTAAAACCTCTCTCAGCCACACTAATTCACACACTCCATAAGCCATCGATATGTATTCTTTTTCTGCACTACTTCGGACAACTACACGTTGTTTCTTACTTCTTCAGGTCATTAAGTTTTTTCACACAAAAGTACAATATCATGATGTTGATTACCTATCTGTAAATGAGTCCGTCCAGTCTGCATCTGTATATGCCTCAATACTTCGTTGTTCATTCTTTTTGAAGGCACCTTTTCCTGGAGCGCTTTTCAAATATTTCAAAATTCGGTATACAGCTTCAGGGTGTTCTTTATGAGGATGCATGAACTGGCTTACTGCAAACACGATATCATGTCGTGTGTGTGACAAGTAGATCAGCTTTCCAACGAGCATTCGGTACAGTAATGTGTCTACTATAATACCTTTGGAATTCTCAAGTTTCTGATTTGGATCAATGGGAGTATCTGCATGATGACATCCACTCATTCTAGTTTATTTGAGAAGATAAATAACATACTTCTTTTGTGACACTGATATTCCATTTTTTTATCGCGCTAATTTCATTCCAAGAAAGTATCTTAGTGAACCCAGGTCTTTGATTTCAAAATTTGAGGCAAGACATATTTTCAGTTGTAGCCAAATCACCTCCCGTCAAAATAATGTCGTCCACATAAATTATAAGAATAGCTATCTTCCCAATTGATGAAGATTTTGTGAACATAGTGTGGGTCACAGCCATGCACGGGACATGAGCAGCGGCTCTCAAGTACATCGTTGTCGCTGAAGGAAGAACAGTAGACGTGGAGAGGACGGCGATCAAGATCTAGATCCGCCACCGCCTTGTTGATGGAAGAGGAGAAGAAGAAGACGATGGAGACGATCTACGGCAAGCTGACGGCCCAAGAGATAAAGGCTTTGATGGACGATCTCTTCTCCAGGAGGCTAACCTAGACTAGCTCCCATGTTGTATACGCAGATGTGGATCCTGCCCCATACAAAATGGAAAAGTTGGAGAAACTGGAGGTAAAGTTGGAGGGTACTTCCAACTTCTTGAAGTGGTCGCGTCAAGCGATGCGAACTCTAAAGGCAAGGGGCTTGGTGGGCTATGTGAATGGCCAAACCAAGGCACCTGAAAATCACTCATCACGGGAGTTTGCTGTGTGGAAAATCGTCAACAATATTGTAGCTGGATGGCTGACAACATCATTGACCGACCAAGTGTCAGACAACGTGGAAGCAATGGAGAGTGCTAGTGACATTTGGATGATGCTGAGAGATATGTACTCAGGGACGAGAAACCCTATGAGGGTCTTCCAATTACAGGATAAACTTGATAAGGTTGTCCACGAAGATCACACAATTTCCGAATATTCTGCCCTGCTGAAGAAGTATTGGTCAGATCTCGACCACTATGATCACATTGGCATAGAGCATGAGTAAGTGGAACCAGCATTTGCGAAACATTATCAGAAGTTCATGGAGTATGTCTTGCGACAAAGAATGATGAAGTTCCTGAAGGGACTCAACCCAGCATTCGAGCAGAGGAGGAATGTCCTACTTGCACAACCCAGGCTACGATCATTGGAGGAGTCCATAGCTGCTACCGAACAAGAAGAGGCACGACTGAAGATGATGCCTAGCACCACTAGCTCTCCGGAGGAAAAATCAGCTATAACAGTTTTTAACCCAAACCCTTTTGGAGGGGGATGGTGCTACAACTATGGAGATCCTGGACACTTCATCAGATTCTATACGAAACCCCTAAGAGGCCAATCCAGTGGTCGCAGACGCAGCCGTAGAGGACATAGGGATAGCAGAGGAGGCTATGCGCATGCGCGGTTATGCGTTGTTATGCGCATATACGTGCATGTGCAGCATATGCGGCTATGTGCAGCAGTGTGTCTGCGAGTATGTGCGCATGTGCTGCTGTACTATTGTGTTGTTGCGCGCATGCACGGGCTACGCAGATTGTGCGTATCTGTGTTGATTGCGGGATTTTGAGTACCAATCATGTTTTAGGGGAGTTGGTACTTTAGTCCCACATTGGTCAGGATTGGAGATGGGGTTGCCACCCTTCTCTACAAATAGAATCCTCTTGTCTCCTTTTGGAATTGCAAGGAAAATGGAAAAATAGGTCTAGGGAGTCGTTCAAGTCACACACAGAGGTGACTACAAGCGTTCTAGAAATTCTTTTGTGAACTTGATGGCTCTTGGGGGAAGATCGTGGATAGAGGGCGAATGTTGCTTTTAGCAATAGTGGTCTTCACCAGCCCAGCAAGAATAATTTTTTATTCTATCTTCTTCTCCTTCCTTCTTCTAGTTGTAATCGTTCTATCTCAATTGCAACAGCGTTTGCAAGGAAGAACAAGTTCTATTTTGTTAAACATTATGTCTCGCAACTGTGACTGCAAGGAAGAACATGTTCTGATTATCATCAGATTGTATTCCAAGGGAGTTTTAATCTATTATATTATAGTATTCCGTTGGAATCAAGTTTCGTCAAGTGCAAACTTGTTTGCGTGAATCTCTAAGTCTCGACTACAACATCAGGATCAAACAGAGGACAGACTATAAAGTTTTGCTTGAACCTATGTTCCAGGCCTTTGTTCCACCATCATTGATCTACCTCGGGACTAACATAACCCGTTTAAGTACATATAGGCTAGATAGGTCAAGCAGAAGGCAAATATAGGCACTTTAATTTTGTATGGATAAATGATGTCAATGGTGTCTAAATGTTGTCATAAGTAATGTTGCAGTCATTTTGACCACAACAAAAACAGAGATAGTTGGGAGAGTTTATGCAACATTTTTTGTATCAATTCTATCATTTACATCAAACTAAACATTGAAAATGGTGTAAAGTGTGAAGCAAAATGTTGCGTATATTCTGATTTTTTGATTTGTAGTCAATCAAACACTCTTTTAGTTGCATGTTTATAGATGGAAACTTAAGTTAGGAAACTTGTAGGATGCACCAAAAGTGGAAAGTACTTAATCTATCTTCCATCCAAATAGGTGGAAACACACAGAAGCTAAGAGAATGCTTCATGTATGGAAGTTGATGGAATTTAGAGAAGATAAAAAAAATACAAGAAACTATGTTTGTTTTTTTTTTGTTTTTTTTAGGGGGGGGGGGGGGTTGGGGTTTGGGGCTCAAAGAGCTCAAGTTTATGGGATGTTGGGACCCACCTATCCCTCTCCCTACAATAAAGTTCCCCAGGTTCCTTCATTCAGTTTGTAATTTGACCAAGGAACTTGGAGAACCTAAGGTCAAGGCGGCATTGGGACAAACCCATGTTTGTGTCAAGTTCTTATCCCCCACCACCAATTCCTATTTCTCATACCAAACAATAGAACTTTTCCGAAAAGTACTCCCACCTCCTCCAAGTTCTTGGCCCAGTTCCATATACTAAATAGGAATGGGATGCAATTATGACTCAAATATTCTTTATTATTGTTTCCTTCTGAAATAACACATACTTTTAAGTTTTAACCTTTAATGATAACTATTTTCGATTATCAACAATTCGTCATTAACTAAAAGTCATGTCTTCTAGTTTCCAGCAAACAAACAACAGTTTTAATTGAAAACTTAGTTTCCTTAGGTTTCTTGTGATTTCTATAAACCAATGGAAACTAAATTTCTTAGTTTCCAAAAGTTTCCATTTGCCAAACAGACCCCATAGGTTTTGGGAAATTCTTGTGAATGTTGTGTGTGGGTGGGTGGGGGTGGTGGTGTGGGGGGGGGGGGGGGGGGGGGGGGTGGGGTGAAGTTCAAACTCAAAGAGCTCAAAGTTTATGGGATGTTGGGATCCAGCTTTCCCTCTCCCTAAGGCTAAGGCGGCATTGGGACAAACCAATGTTTGTGTCGAGTTCTTGTCCCCCACCGCCAATTCCTATTTCTCATACCAAACAAGAGAACATGGAAAAGTACTCCCACCTTCTCAAAGTTCTTGGCCCAGTTCCATATACTAAATAGTAATGGGATGCAATTATGACTCAATTAGTTTCTATTATTGTTTCCTTATGAAATAACAGACTTTTGAGTTTTAACCCTTAATGATAACTATTTTCAATTATCAACATTTCATCATTAACTAAAAGTCATGTCTTCTAGTTTCCAGCAAAAAAAAACATTTTTAATTGAAAACCTAGTTTCCTTAGGTTTCTTGTGATTTCTATAAACCAATAGAAACTAATTTTTTTAGTTTCCAAAAGTTTCCATTTGCCAAACAGACCCCATGGGTTTTGGGATATTCTTGTGAATGTGAGGCTCCTCAGGGACGAAACTACACTAAGGCCAAAGGGGGCCCTGGCCCCCCTCTCGAATTTGATAAAAGGTCTAATTTTTTTTTTATCAAGTTTAAAGGGTACTAGGTCATGTGTTGCTTCAGCCTTCATGCCCATTCACCTCATCCTGGGCGACCAGGGCCAACCCTTACTGGCTTAACCGGAGCTCCTCCTTCGCGCCAACCTGAGATGCAGTCCTTATGCTCTCAGCAATTGGATTGTTTATTTTAACTAGCTGGTAGTTGGCTTTCATAGTCTTTATGCTCTCAGTTGTACACTTTTCTCAAAGACTTGGATTGAAGTTTCTGGGTCATCTGGATGGGATGTGGCTAAGTAGCTCAAGGTAGTAATGCTTCTTATGAATATCTTATTTACAAGCCTGTGCTTAATTTCTCTTGGTCCTATGAACCAAATTAAGTAATGAGGATTATGCTAGAACATATGCACACTGTTTTATACAAGGTATTAAAACAAACATGATATAAACTCTTCTAATTTTGCACATTTAACTTGCATTTTCCCTACCAATAAGACAATTGAATATATGCATCTTTTTGTCTCATTATTGAAGAGTTGCTATCGCTAACATCAGTAGTTGTGTTTGTCTCGTAATGACACATTATCTTATTTTAGTTCCTAAATAAATTAGTAATATGTGTTGAATTTGATGTGAAGTTAGTTACCTTCTTTGAATATTTGTGTAATTGTGTTTGTCTCTAGTAATGGTTTGCAGACTCAATATTTATTTTTCAACTTCGAATTTGTTGTTCTTTACTTGAATTTGCTGAAAAACAAATTTTTATGACGTGATTATTATTAATTTTTAATTTGCTGGTGCTTGGACCCTGTCCAACACAAGTCCTAGCTTCGTCCTGAGGCTCCTTGTTATGGAGACGTGTGTATTTTCTCCTAAAAAGTGGGATTTTCTTCTAGAGTTGACAACTGTCACTTCTCAAAATCCCATGCCTAACAACCACTTTTGAAAAATGTATAAAAATTAGGAGGACCTAAAATCACACAAATATAAATAAAAGGAGCTATCGTATCCATACAAGCAAGTTCAATGAACTATATATTCCAGCTCTTGAAGTTAATTATCTAGGCTAGACTGCATAGTCCATTCTAATTCTCGATCTTATTGACTCCTTTATGAAATGATCAGATACTGTCGCCAGAGCAATCAAGTTGTTACTCGCATAAGATGAATCATGTTAAACGTAAGTATTACTAAAATCAGGTTACTCAGCCGATTAAACTGGCGCGTAATTGATAAGGGCCTACACCTGAATAAAAGTTTATGTACTATAGCGATTAACCGGTCAAGGTGATAACTGGCCTAATAGTGATTATTCATATCCGTTTTTGTTAATTGAATCATTAGCAGGTTGGATTTAAAGTTAGGTGGTAAAAAGAAAATCAAAGCCAATGCAACTAAAACCCATAAAAATCAGAGTATACCTCACAACCCACTTCATCTCCATCACTTTATTTTCCTTTTTTTTCCTTTCTGAATAAAATAATACTAAAATAGAAAATCGGTGCTCTCTTCTGTGGTTTCCTTTGGATATTGCAGAATTTGTATACAGCATTCTCCTTTTCTTTTCTTCTTTGTTGGTTCTTTATATCAAATTTAAGCTCCCACTATCAATGTTAGTTCCTCGCTATTTATCTAGCTTTGATAATGATATGGTCGTTCAAATTATGTTAGATGATTGTCTTCATAATTGTTATTGTTAAATAGATGTCATATATTTAGCATTCATTTTCCTAACTTTTAACTACTTAGCAGAATTATTCATCATTTTTTGAGGAAAAAAAACAATTGAGTACCGAGCAACGCAACGTGTGAGTAATCCGAGCGATTACTCTTTGGGGGTTGCCGGTAGTGATAATGATTCCTCCTGTTCTACAACATTCTTTACAAAAACTCCACGTAAAGAAAAATAAAGAAACCAGAGGAGAGGAAAAAGGAAAGTCATTTACTGTTGGGAATGTCCTCGAGCCTGCTTCCGTGTCCCTGAAATACCAACAAAACCCTAATTTCCGTAAAAGAATCAAGAAACGTCAAGAACGGAGAGAAAATATCAAAATTCAAGAAAATAACCTGGAAATCCTCCTCTATCTTGTGGTCCTTCGTCGACGAACCCCTCAATGGAAATTTCGGCGAGTACCTCTTCACCGTCGTCCGCTTCCTCGATGGATACCTTTCCTCCGTCGGAATCGCCGGCTCCGACTCCGACGATGCTGAAGACGACGACGAAGCCGTCACCTTCCCTTTCCCCTGCTTCTTCTTCACCTCCTCCGCGTCCTTCTTCACTGCTTCTTCTTTCTTGGATTTCGCCATGGGAGAGGAACACACACAGAGAGAGAAAGAGAGAGAGGGTGAGAAAATTGGAATTGGGGATTCCGGAAATTCTAGGTGGAGATTTTGTGAGAGAGAGCGCGGATTTCAGTTGGGTTTAATTATGGCGGGCGGGAGGGGAGTTCAGGTCCGGTTTGAATAATTTGTCCGAGATGTGGGCCGCCCAGTCCAAAAATTTCTATGATGTCTGCCTCTCAGGATTTTGGCCTTTAGGGCAAGAATCACATGTGTGCATCTTGTTTATAAAGTAGGTTTATAACTAAGACCGTCTTTTCTAAAGGCTGTTGATAAGGGCACTACACAATTTATTTAGGACTAGTCCATTGAAAAAATTTCAAAATTACGAGTTTGTCATTCTTCAAAGTTACTTAGGGCTAGCCCACACCAACCTATATAAGTCAAAATCATTTCTCTTTTTGTTTTTCACCCTCATATGAAGAAATCTCTCATTCTCTAAGTCCAAAAATATAAACCTAACTTTGAAATTTGATAGTTGTGGTCCCAAGTGGAAGAAAATTTTGCTTTGGTGATTGTTCAACGAATATTCTTCCTGTATGTCTTTGACAACATACGATGAATAAGTTTTGCGATTGTCACAAAAATATTTAGTTATATTTGACTATTGTAGGAGCGATGCATAAAATTATCTTCGATAAAGAAGTCGGATCATGCAATCCATTAAATATGTACTCTGGTCCTTCCGAAGAACATGTCGGTTGTTCCGAAGCACGTACGGTACGTAAAATGATAATCCTATTTCGACAGTCATCGTGTAAGGACTGTATAAAATTCGACAGTCCTATATACTAAGTGGACTGTCAAAATTTTGACAGTCCTATATACTAAGTGGACTGTCAAAATAGTGACAGTCCTGAATCTTAAAGACAGTAAATTATTTGAAGTTATTAATTTTTAGATTATTTTATATTGGTTATAGGACCAACCTCGTACAGATGTTGTGGTACATCCTGCTATTGGGGTTGATGTGGAGAATATATTCTCAACGGATATTCAATTTGCATCCCAGGAAGAAGCATTAGATTGGTGCAGAGAAGTTGGAAGATGACATAACATAGTCATTGTCATTGCAAGATCCATCAGATCTCGGCCGGGCCAAAAATATGTAGAGCTGGGCTGCGAAAGAGGAGGTGTGTTCAGGGAGCATCGTAAAAAAAAGGGTGGTGTTAAAAAAAATCCCCAAGAAAAACGTTGGGACGAGAAAATGTGGTTGTCCATTTAAGGTGTTGATTGTAAAAGTAGAAGATGTGAAGTGGATAATCGAAGTTAAGAATGGAATACACAATCATCCTATTCCAGAGACACTTACGGGTCATGCCTACGTGGCACGGTTGAAGGAGGATGAGAGAAAGTTAGTTGAAGAACTGTTCCTTTCCGGAGTTGCATCGAAATAAATTTATTCTGCTGTGCGACAAAAAGAAGATGGGAAGAAGTCAACCATGAGGACGATCTATAATAGTTTGGTGAGAGCGAAATATAATAGTATGAAAGGAAGAATGGCGATGCAGCAAGTATTGAAGTTGCTTGGGGAGCATCACTACGTGGATACCATAGAAGACATTCACAAAATGATGAACTCCTTTCATTGTTTTGGGCTCATCCTGATTGCACACACTTGGCTCGGTCCTTCGCAGACTTGTTGGCCCTTGATTGTACATATAAGACCAACAAGTTCAAGATGCCTCTTTTTCACGTTGTTGGATTTACGTCTACGAAAAAAATATTTTCAGTCGCTTTTTATTTTATGAAGAGTGAGACAGTAGAGGATTACACTTGGGCATTGAGAAAACTACAATCCCTTTACACATGATACAAAGAGCCCTCTGTTTTTGTTACCGACAGAGAATATGCATTGATAAATGCTATAGATATTGTATTTCCTCATGTGCATAGACTACTATGCACTTGGCATATAAATCGAAATATCCAAGCTCAATGCAAGAGAAAATTTGAAAATGTGGACGGTAAAATCGACATACTTCACTTCAAAGAATTCTACAGTGATTGGAGTCTTGTATGGCAAGCAAGTACTATAGACAGGTACGACACATCATGGTACATGTTCAAATAAAAGTGGAAGATGAGTAACCCGACATGCATATCTTATATCAAAGATACTTGGCTAGAACCACATAAAGAACAATTCGTCTTAGCATGGACGAACATGGTGAAGCATTATGGTACAATCACTATGAACAGGATCGAAGGATCACACTCAAGTTTAAAAAGATATCTACGGTCATCGGTCGATAATTTTGTCTCCATTTGGCAATCGATTCATTTGATGATTATTTTCACGGTGAACGAGATTGTAGCATCATTTGAGATAAGCCTCAATATTGTAAAGCATGAATACAAGCATGAACACCTCTTGGATGGTTTAATCCATGTAGTATCTCACAAGGTCTTGGCTTATTGTTTGAGGAGATTGGTATATAGGTCGAAGTTGGTTGGTTATGATCCCGAGGTTTGTGGTTGTTCATATCGACATTCACTCGGCCTTTCTTGTGTACATGAGATTAACGAATATCGTCGTCAATCTATACCTATTCCAATAGATATTGTTGATCAACGTTGGAGACAGCTGTCGATAATGCCGATGGTGGAAGTTCACAATAATTATTTTTCTTTGCCACAAGGGAAACTCTTGCACGCAAGGTGGTGTGTCGTATCGGAACCGAAGAGAAGATCCATTGAGGTTAAAATCCAAGAAATTGCAGTCCCGGCAACAACTCGATTGCAAGAGCCATCTATTGTTCGAACTCCTAAGGGAAGACCACACTCAAGAATGAGTAGAGCAAAAAAGAAGGAGATGGAGTCAACTAAAAGAGATCCATCATTGTTTGAACATATTGAACGCAATTTAGAGCAAGTTGAGGCAAAGTCGATTATCGAAAGTGTGGTATTTTTGCAGAAAAAGAGTAAGCTTACTATTCGAAGGGGGAAGAAACAGAAAACGAACGATGCATTCACGGCGGAGGGTTTAGATAACTTCTCTGATTCATATAGTCTATACATTCTAAATTTTCTACCTGAGATACGGGATTTTATTTGGTCTATTGTTCATGTTCCTAAGGATGGCCATTATGGATATCATGCACTAGCAAGACATCTAGGTTATTCAGTTGAAGCAGGATGGAAACAGGTTAGGGAAGAGCTGTACGAGGAGTTGGAGTCTCGTCTACCTGTAATCACCCTAATTTTGTTATTACTAAATCTAGTCCAAATTAGGTGATAAATAAAAATAAATAAAAATAAATGGAATAAATTAGTGGATAACTATTTTGCCGTAGGATGATAAATGACATATAGATTTTTTTAATAAATATGTAACTAGATGCTTCTTAAAAACCTCCTAATATAACTATCCTACAATCATATATCTATCTGTGATTAAACTCACCACAATCATATGCGTAGACTCATATATTATTCATTAATCGATTATACAAATAATATATATACATATCTACCAATATATATCTACAGTAGTCCATATATATATATATATATATATATATATATATAAAAAGCCAACCAAATTATTCTCCTCTAAACCTAATGGGAATGCTTACCAGATCCCCGCCGACTAGACTCTCTCTCTCTCTCTCTCTATATATATATATATATATATATATATATATATATATATATATATATATATATATATACAAAGCCTACACAAATCTCTCAAGGAAACCAAAGCATCTCTTCCCCCCCTATCATCAAGCCATGCACAACCGCCTCCCGGTCGCCCTCACCGCCACATACCCCATGGGCGACCAACCCTGTTTCCAGGACTCTTAGCTAGGTCAGCGAAGAAGACGCCTTAGTACTCTTGTCGCTCTATGCCTGTCGGTGACTCGTCATTGCCGGGCTTGTGTGCATCCGCGTGGAATCAGCAGACCCATCGTACGTCCTTACAACCCTGCCAACCTAACCTGGTTCGACGTTGTGCTGGCCGCTCCACCACGACTAGCTCGTGTGAACTGTCGGAACACCTAGGCGACCCTGACCATCCCGCAGAACCGCGGTAAACTTCCCTGGTCGTGCTACCACGCTAGTTAAGCGTGCGACACCGTCGTAGCGCCGTCCTCTCGATGCTATGTGTGCCAACGACTATAGACCCCTCGCTTCTTGTTTCTAGTGCCTTCTCGGAGCCGCTGGTGAAGGCCCTTGTCGAGCACGCCGACCATTGCCACCGTCGCTTCTCTATGTGAACGAGATCCTTTGCGGCTTCTTTGATCTCAAGCACCTATTGGAGCGGCTAAAGACTCCTCGGCTTCCCTGGGTAAGTCCTCCTCTCCATTTAAATTCAATGATAAAGGGAGAACTATTCATATAAGAACATTATCCTAGTACCACTATTCACGTAAGAAACTATATAAGGAGTGGAAGAAGAATAACTAACAATAGAGAATAAGAAGATATATAAAACAAAGGTTCACGAGAAAGAAACCACAAATGCTATTCACGTGAATAACAAGGCGTGATTGGATCATGGAGAATCCCTACAACAAATAATATATTTGGCACAACACAGTAGTAGTTAAGCATATTTTATAAAAATAACCCCTTCTATCCTATTTACTTATAGCTTTAAGTATAGGTTGATTCGTATATATAAACAATGTTTATATAACCCCTTCCATGATTCTCTAATTACAAATCAACAAATAAACAAATAGTTAATCATATACAACACCATAGGCCAAGATGGGTCCCTCCCACATGACTTCCAACGTTGGAATGGACTAAATGATGTGATAAATTTGATATAGACCTCTGAAAGTTTAGAAAATTTGTAACTAGTCTTTATACTTTATAAGTTATAAAATGTTGGACTATTTTAATATATATATATATATATATATATATACATATACATATACATATACATATACATATACATATACATATACATATACATATACATATATATATATATATATATATATATATATATATATATATATATATATATACATATATATATATATATATATATATATATATATATATATGATTTATTATGAAGTTTAGTAATATTAACATACGTAAAGTGCCATTAAGTTTTCCTACTAAAAATATTAATATGTAGAACTACTATTTAACAACAAAAGGATAAAACTTCCTCCTCTGCCCTCAAGAAGAAATAGGTATAACACAAATAAATAAATAATCAATACTACTTAATCACACTCTATACTAATTTTATGAATATAAGATATCATAGTAATAACATCTTCATGATCTCCTTGGATTATCTAGGCTTGTGAACATACCCAGTACCGCGACCTCAGCCCATCAGAATTGGACTTCACCAGGCAAGTATACCTTGCCATTGTACTGTTATTCATATTCCATATGTTGCATGCATCTTTATTTTCTGTCTTTAGTTCATATATTTTAACTGTTATATAAAATGCGCACGGCAGTGTCGTCGCGATATATTTTATTTATGTATTTGCATTGACCTTGTTTATGAGACTACCCCATTATCATGTAGCATCATCAGGTTCATTTGACTGTGACACATATTTTTACATGAGTTGTGAGTCTCATATAGATCACGGACGTACGTATTGACTGATCATCGGTACGTGTGGGCCGTGCGTTAGGAATAACCGTTGTTAGAAACTTTGCATGCTAGTAGACTTGGCAGTTATTAGAGGTCCAGGGACATAGCTTATTGTAGTACGATGGCCCCATCCTTGTCCTTGTTTGGTTGCAGGATTTGGGCTAGGGTACTAAGAATAGGCTATGAACCAAATTGTGTCATGGATGTGACATGCTTAGAGCATGGGGTGGGGAGAACAACAAGTACCGCATTTGAGCTCCTTTGCACTTTTTCTATTGTGCGGCCGGATTCTCCGCTGGAGATACGGGCGGTGATGACCACTATATATTATATTATTATCAGACGGGCCTCCGGCGTTAGAAAGTCGTCGTGCCTTTGTAGGCCCCTGGATCTCCAATAGAGAACCATGCCAAATCCCAGGTTTTCAGCCAGATAGCTCACTTGTGGGGAAAGTTGTTCTTAACTGCATTCACTTAGATGGTTAGGCGACCCCATTAGATATTTATTTTAGTACTTTATTGGCATGTGTTTAAGTATCTTGTTATGTCCCTCTGAGGACCTGGTTCGCTGCCAGGTGTATCTGTTCTTGAGTATTTACAGGAGCGCAGATTGGATGGTTGTATATGCTTCGTGAATGTCTTCTCTTCGAGCCGTGATCGATAGCTGGTATACTTATATTGGGTTTGATTGTATTATACTTATTTGGTATTTACTTTTCTATTCGAGTTGGTAGTGGATTTGTTTCCATCCAACCATCATCCTTAGATACCTATATTGAGATCTAGTTTCATAGATATTGGTTATTTATTTATATTTGATTTTCTGTGGATGAGATTTAGATTATATCCTGTGACTTGTGATACATTTTATACCACTTGTGGATTTGATATTCATAATACAGCGTACGTATAGATTTGGTTTACATATATTGGAGTTGCCATATCCATACGGCTGGCATGCTTACGTGTCCTAGTCCTACGTATTTTTGGAACTGGGGCGTGACATATTTTTGTGGTGGCCCATGCAGGTCAAGAGCATATTATCTCGGTTACGTTACTGTACTGAACAAGCCTGCACATAGGACTAGAGTATAGGATCTCATCCACAATTGACTATGATTCATCTTCCTCCTCTCTGTTTTATTCGAACAATTGTATCCTGCTTGATTCCTGTACTTCCCTAATAAGTTCCTTGAGTATATATAGCCTTCTGCTAGAATATAGGAACCCCTGTTATTAGGATGATAATTATGGTAGCACACCTATTAAGAATACAATGAGAATATAGACACACCACTAAGTTTAGAATATCTAATAAACCCTAGAATTCCCTATCTCTAGAATTGGCTTACCATTACCCCCTGATATATTATGAAGACTTATGAGTAGTATAGACACTACTGGAGTTAGTTAGAAGTTTACCATAATGTTTGACCCTAGTATTGAGGAACCAATAGAAAACCAAAATTGAATATTATGACTGATCCTAACCTTCGCAGTTAGATAAGTATTGGAGAACTATAAATTTAGATTCTCGTCTCGAGATAAGCAGACAGTACCTTAGAAAGCCAAGAGCAATGCATAGAATATTTTCCTAATCATACCTCAAATATAGCAACTAGCATACCACTTCCCCTTAGAAAACCATGATGCTATCTAGAGCCCCTATTTTAATTTCATATGTTGATCCTCTGCGACCCTAACGTTCATTAATTGTGCGACGAATAAATTATTTTCTTCATCTTTCAACTCGTGCCATCTGACACTTCTGATTATAAGACCAAGTGATTTTATTCTATGTTAGGATATATATAGCTTGCTAGGATTTTAGTTGTTACTCTTGAATTTTTTAATTATGTGATTGGTAATTAAAACTTGACAGCTTAAGTTATTATTGTAGATTATGACCTAATGATTACCCCTTAGCTTTAAGTCGCGTAATTTGTACCTCCACCTCGATACAAGTTAAATCCCTTTTCCCTTGACGGCCAGTAACTCTTCTATCCTTACTATTGACACTATTTCTATAAGCCCTATGACTAAGACGTAAGATGACCATGACCTATGTAATATAAGAGGATACCCTAATAAATATCAAGACCCCTTCTCGTAGACCTTAACAGGAGTTTCTACGGTATCCTTAAGACAGTACAATATTAGTTTATTATAAGTTGGGTAGTATGCCTCACAACCTACTATCACATAGTCTTTTGACCTATTATTGAAGTGTAACTGAACAACAATAACTGTATGCTAGCTTAAGATGACAGTGTTTATTCAGACGGTAGAATTTAGAGGCCCATGTCCTATTTGGTTGATTAGAGACTTAGACAAGGAGTTGTATGACAACTGTAGAGATTAAATAGTCTTAACTTCTTGTGAACTTGAAATATGTTGTGACTTCTTTCATCATGATCTAGCGTATTTATATTTTATATACTACCTTGACTTATACTGCTATTTTATAGCCTAGTTTTGCAAGCTTATTCTTTTATCAAGCTTGATCATGAGATACGTATTATTGGGGATGCCTACTGATACAATTGTCTAATCAGAATAAGTGTATTACGGTTTGGACAACCTTAGTACATTTTGGTTCGCCCTTCGCAATACTACTTTGCGTGGATTGAGATACATAGTTGATTAGTAGACAAATATACTAACCCTAGACATGTCTGACATATCGTATCGGTTACATAACTGTACTAATATGAGCATGCGAACAAAAAAATGACCAAAATAGGATTTTAATCCACAACTGCTTTGACAATTCCTATTTAAATTCTTTAAACGCCTTGATCCTGATACTTCTAGTCTATTACCTCTCCCTTGAACTCTTTATTATTGATCTCCGTCTTCCCTTATTTCGGAAAGACGAAATCTCGTGCTTGGTATAAGTTTGATACACAGAGAGTACTAGATACACCCCATAGGCGGATCACATACTTGAGGATTATTCTTTTGTAATTAAGGGCATATCATATATGATATAATCGGCGTTGAAGTTTTGAGGATTGAATGACATGAGTAAATAAAGTAAGGAATATTTTTTTTTTCTTAAAGTATATAGCCTTAGGTGATAGATGGATAAATTCTAAGTTGGGTAGCAGTGCATTTCCAACTCGAGAGAATTTTTTTTTAGATTGTGATCGAGTAAGATTAGATTGGTAGAGGTTCAAGCCATTTTTAATTTTGAGAAATTTAGAAGAATGACTAAGATGATGAGGATTAATGAATTTTAAAAATATTGATATTGAGGACCCAATATTTATACCTTAAGTACATGATTTAAATTTTTGAATATTGAAGGTAAAATCATCAATTTGAATTTGGAGGATAAATATAGAATTTCAGACTTGAACATTGGTGGACTGCATTTAAATTATTTTTCAATTTGATGATTTAAATTAAGAATTAAAATTTGATGGTTGGACTACCTATATTGAAATATTGAGGATGTGAATAAAAAAAAAAAATTTTGGAAGAATAAAAATTTATAAGTGAAAATAGGAATAATATTGGACTCGAATTACTTTCCAGAGGAGATATAATAGTTGGAGATCGTGAGGTAAAATTTATATGCGTATTTAAATCTTGAAGATGTTATATGGATTTAATTTAAATTTGGGTGTGGATAATTTGAAAAAGTGAGAAGAGATAACCATAGGTTGAATTTTGATTGGAACAGTGGTCATCTTAACCTTGAAGTGATTGCGATGGATATTATTATAATTTTAATTATCGCAAGGAGATTGCGATTTACTTGCCTTATGTACATGAAGGATTAATAAATTATGCCTTATTTTAATTTTGAGGACGAGATTATTTTAAGTTGGCTGGATTGTGAAACCCCCCTCACCCAAGAATTAGACCTACTTGGCTTATATAGTGAGACTGAGGCTAGCTCGAACCCACTTAGAAATAGAACACGGTAATTTTTTATTTAGTTTTACAACATCGTATCACTTAGCGCACCTTACCATTGCTTCGATAATTGGAGCACTTCACTAGTCACTGCCTTCCTACAAATTCTACAACCTTGTCCTAGACATGCCCATCTTCCATTCCGACCTCTGTGCAAGTTATTCTTATACTAAAACTTATTCATGCCATATTGTCTTACTTAAAACAGATCAGACTGACCCTTAGAAATTAATGTACTAGTTACATCTTTCCATTTTCGAGTTTGAGGTATGATAATTCATACTTGACCCTTCACTACCATATTGCCTTTCTTTATTCTAAAATTGTACCTTATTTTTAATTTCGAGGACGAAATTCTTGTAAGTTGGATAGAATGTAATCACCCTAATTTTATTATTACTAAATCTAGTCCAAATTAGGTGATAAATAAAAAATAAATAAATAAATGGAATAAATTAGTGGATAACTATTTTGCCGTAGGATGATAAATGACATATAGATTTTTTTAATAAATATGTAACTAGATGCTTCTTAAAAACCTCCTAATATAACTATCCTACAATCGTATATCTATCTGTGATTAAACTCACCACAATCATATGCGCAGACTCATATATTATTCATTAATCGATTATACAAATAATATATATACATATCTACCAATATATATCTACAGTAGTCCATATATATATATATATATATATATATATATATATATATATATATATATATAAAGCCAACCAAATTATTCTCCTCTAAACCTAATGGGAATGCTTACCAGATCCCCGCCGACTAGACTCTCTCTATATATATATATATATATACAAAGCCTACACAAATCTCTCAAGGAAACCAAAGCATCTCTTCCCCCCTATCATCAAGCCATGCACAACCGCCTCCCGGTCGCCCTCACCGCCACATACCCCATGGGCGACCAACCCTATTTCCTGGACTCTTAGCTGGGTCAGCGAAGAAGACGCCTTAGTACTCTTGTCGCTCTATGCCTGTCGGTGACTCGTCATTGTCGGGCTTGTGTGCATCCGCGTGGAATCAGCAGACCCATCGTACGTCCTTACAACCCTGCCAACCTAACCTGGTTCGACGTTGTGCTGGCCGCTCCACCACGACTAGCTCGTGTGAACTGTCGGAACACCTAGGCGACCCTGACCATCCCGCAGAACCGTGGTAAACTTCCCTGGTCGTGCTACCACGCTAGTTAAGCGTGCGACACCGTCGTAGCGCCGTCCTCTCGATGCTATGTGTGCCAACGACTATAGACCCCTCGCCTCTTGTTTCTAGTGCCTTCTCGGAGCCGCTGGTGAAGGCCCTTGTCGAGCACGCCGACCATTGCCACCGTCGCTTCTCTATGTGAACGAGATCCTTTGCGGCTTCTTTGATCTCAAGCACCTATTGGAGCGGCTAAAGACTCCTCGGCTTCCCTGGGTAAGTCCTCCTCTCCATTTAAATTCAATGATAAAGGGAGAACTATTCATATAAGAACATTATCCTAGTACCACTATTCACGTAAGAAACTATATAAGGAGTGGAAGAAGAATAACTAACAATAGAGAATAAGAAGAAGATATATAAAACAAAGGTTCACGAGAAAGAAACCACAAATGCTATTCACGTGAATAACAAGGCATGATTGGATCATGGAGAATCCCTACAACAAATAATATATTTGGCACAACACAGTAGTAGTTAAGCATATTTTATAAAAATAACCCCTTCTATCCTATTTACTAATAGCTTTAAGTATAGGTTGATTCGTATATATAAACAATGTTTATATAACCCCTTCCATGATTCTCTAATTACAAATCAACAAATAAACAAATAGTTAATCATATACAACACCATAGGCCAAGGTGGGTCCCTCCCACATGACTTCCAACGTTGGAATGGACTAAATGATGTGATAAATTTGATATAGACCTCTGAAAGTTTAGAAAATTTGTAACTAGTCTTTATACTTTATAAGTTATAAAATGTTGGACTATTTTAATATATATATATATATATATATATATATATATATATATATATATATATATATATATATATATATATATATATATATATGATTTATTATGAAGTTTAGTAATATTAACATACGTAAAGTGCCATTAAGTTTTCCTACTAAAAATATTAATATGTAGAACTACTATTTAACAACAAAAGGATAAAACTTCCTCCTCTGCCCTCAAGAAGAAATAGGTATAACACAAATAAATAAATAATCAATACTACTTAATCACACTCTATACTAATTTTATGAATATTCCATATGTTGCATGCATGCATCTTTATTTCATATGTTGCATAAATAATTTTATGAATATTCCATAAATAATCAATACTACTTAACAAAAGGATAAAACTTCCTCCTCTGCCATTGTACTGTTATTCATATTCCATATGTTGCATGCATCTTTATTTTCTGTCTTTAGTTCATATATTTTAACTGTTATATAAAATGCGCACGGCAGTGTCGTCGCGATATATTTTATTTATGTATTTGCATTGACCTTGTTTATAAGACTACCCCATTATCATGTAGCACCATCAGGTTCATTTGACTGTGACACATATTTTTACACGAGTTGTGAGTCTCATATAGATCACGGACGTACATATTGACTGATCATCGGTACGTGTGGGCCGTGCGTTAGGAATAACCGCTGTTAGAAACTTTGCATGCTAGTAGACTTGGCAGTTATTAGAGGTCCAGGGACATAGCTTATTGTAGTACGGTGGCCCCATCCTTGTCCTTGTTTGGTTGCAGGATTTGGGCTAGGGTACTAAGAATAGGCTATGAACCAAATTGTGTCATGGATGTGACATGCTTAGAGCATGGGGTGGGGAGAACAACAAGTACCGTATTTGAGCTCCTTTGTACTTTTTCTATTGTGCGGCCGGATTCTCCGCTGGAGATACGGGCGGTGATGACCACTATATATTATATTATTATAAGGCGGGCCTCCGGCGTTCGAAAGTCGTCGTGCCTTTGTAGGCCCCTGGATCTCCAATAGAGAACCATGCCAAATCCCAGGTTTTCAGCCAGATAGCTCACTTGTGGGGAAAGTTGTTCTTAACTGCATTCACTTAGATGGTTAGGCGACCCCATTGGATATTTATTTCAGTACTTTATTGGCATGTGTTTAAGTATCTTGTTATGTCCCTCTGAGGACCTGGTCCGCTGCCAGGTATATCTGTTCTTGAGTATTTGTAGGAGCGCAGATTTGGATGGTTGTATATGCTTCGTGGATGTCTTCTCTTCGAGCCGTGATCGATAGCTGGTATACTTATATTGGGTTTGATTATATTGTACTTATTTGGTATTTACTTTTCTATTCGAGTTGGTAGTGGATTTGTTTCCATCCAACCATCATCCTTAGATACCTATATTGAGATCTAGTTTCATAGATATTGGTTATTTATTTATATTTGATTTTCTGTGGATGAGATTTAGATTATACCCTGCGACTTGTGATACATTTTATACCACTTGTGGATTTGATATTCATAATACAGCGTACGTATAGATTTGGTTTCCATATATTTGAGTTGCCATATCCATGCGGCTGGCATGCTTACGTGTCCTAGTCCTACGTATTTTTGGAACTGGGGTGTGACACTACCCTTCTATAGGCAGATACTCGGCAAAGAAATTGTTGGAGATTTGTTGGCAAGCATACCTTTTACGAAAATAGTTACCAGACCAAATCATTACATGGATGTCCCGTCTGCTGTATACGTATTCTCTAATAGGTATAATATACCTATTGTAATTATCTCACAAGGCATTAACAATACTTTATTTCCAATGTGCGCTCCGCTGACCGAACACAGACTATCCAATCTATGTTCGATAGGGCTTGTCGGACAACACTTTGTCATCCCAAGGTTGATAGGTCATTCTCCTATTCCTCCACCTTCTACGCTTTGGTATAAACACGCACCAGAGGAAGCGATCGCATGGACGACACCCTACACGGATGCAATTGCTGGATATAAGAAGAAGATAAAAATGGAGGATCCAAAAATCTTGCCGAAGGACTAGTTTGATATTCTAATCGATTGATTCATCTTATACTGTATGTTGTGCAATAAGCCATGTATGTTGAACTGTATATTGTGTAGTGCCTCAAATCCCGATCCGACCGGGATGTGCACTATATAATTGGGCTTGTGGCTAGTCCGTCCGAGTATGCTTAGATCTTCGGCATCTTCTTGCCACGGACGAAATGCGATAATCTTTTCCAACTCATGGAAATGCCTCTATTGAAACAAGTCCAATAGTTTTCGTGTTTGGTTGCTTGGTTTTCTTGGTTGCCGCTTTGGGATTTTGATTTGGTGTTGCTTTCGATTTGCTTGGTTTTTGCTGATGGTTTTATCGATTTGGAGCTTGAATTTTGGGGAGTTCGGCAAGGAAGGATAGACAAGAATTCTAACTCGGTGCTCGTGCTGTTGCAGATCCGCATAACTGATGTTTGATCGTCGCTAGGCGGGATTCCTTGTTTCAGCAACCTTTTTCCTTAACCAATGAGTGGTTTGGTCCCTTCTTTCCTACTTCTTCACGCCAATATCTCTAATGTTTTAAACGTTCACTCGATGATGCCCGGTTGGACGCCTAGGAAATGCTTAGCCACAATGCATGCCAGCCACTAAGAAAGGAACATGGGAATTGTAGACTAATTTTACTATATGCTTGCACACCTTATAACTTGAGTTGGTTGGAAAGAAAATTGGTTGTTGGTTGCGGCCTGGTGCCTCGGATAGAGTTTGGACCCTTGGGATATCAAAATCGGAACACCGCATTGAGAAAATATGAACTGTTGCATAAGATATATATTGCTGCTTTACTTCTTCTGTTTAATTCGGTACATTGTATGAGATATGAAATGTTCATGCATTTGCATGGTCTGGGATAACTTGTGCACAAGATTTATCATTTCCTCGAGACGGCATTCCGGGGCACTGGAACCGTATCGATCCGGAGGGAAATATTGATTCGTGCTAGTCACGATGCATTGCGGGACCTCCAGCAGGGCTTGCTACCCGGGCTGATAGGGCGCGCCGTTAATGCTTGGAATAAGTCCCTAAGGTGTCAATCACACCAATGACCGCATAGAATAGAACACATGCTAATTTATTGTCTTGTGCAGATGGTAAGTATACTTGTGTTTCGTTGCAGGGAAGGCGTGCATCGGTTGGGTAAGCAACCGATGTACTTGTTGGATTCGATGTTATTTTCATTCCTATCAAAACATGCAACTGATATGAATTGATTTCACTTGCTTCTTTATAGAAGAACATCTAATGCATGCTCGCCCCTAATAAGCTAGTGTCGATTTAGTCGAGTGGGTTTATCCCGCGCACCAGTACAAGTTGAGTACTGACCCACGTTGTGGGCAACTATTTCAGGCACTCAGACGGTGCAACGCTAGTGGATAGATGAAGAGGCGTTAGGAGCACCTCTATTCGAAGTATAGTTGGAGTCAGTTCATTTTGGAGGCTTGGACTTTCAACCTATACAAGGGCGTAATGTATGGACGACGGAGACTATCTGATGGAGCGCGCCCTGCATTTTGAGTTATCTTTTCTAATGCAATTCAAGTAGCCGAGAAGGCGCATCAATGTAGACTCTATGTAAATTACTCTGAATTATCAATGAAAAAGCATGTTTCTTCCTGCACTTGTGTTCAATTATCTGTGAATGTGTTCTCTAAATTGTGTTTCAAAGTGGGTTCCTATAACTGCAAGTTCTTGCCTTGTACGAGCGCAACTCCAGGCTCGTACGGCATCACGCCCCAGCGAGGACGAATCGATTCCGTGAAGGATCCAGCGAGGACGATTAACCCTTTCGGGATCGGGGCGTGAAATATTGAACTATATGTTGTGCAATGAGCAATGTATGTTGAATTGTATATTAAACTGTATGTTTGTGCAATGAACCATGTATGTTGAACTATATATTAAACTGTATGTTGTGTAATGAAAGAAATAAAATTAGAACTGTATATTGAACTGTATGTTGTGCAATGAGTCAAAATATGTATAAAACTAGGAATGTCAAAATCTGGACGTCCCACAAGCACACTAGACTGTCATAATTTTGACAGTCCTAGTTTTAACCCACTGTGATATATATATAAAACTAGGACTGTCAAAATTTGGACAGTCCCAAAAGCTAACAGGACTGTCAAAATTATGATAGTCCTAGTTTTAACCCACTGTCTGCACATTTATATGTAAAACTAGGACTGTCAAAATTTTGACAGTCCCACAAGCTATGAGGATTGTCAAAATTCTGACAGTCCTAATTTTAACCCGCTGTCTATTTTATATAAAACTAGGACTGTCAGGATTTTGACAGTCTCACAAGCAATAAGGACTGTCAAAATTATGACAGTCCTAATTTTAACCCATTGTCTGCACATTTATATGTAAAACTAGGACTGTCAAAATATTGACAGTCCCACAAGCTATGAGGACTGTTAAAATTCTGACAGTCCTAATTTTAACCTACTGTCTATTTTATATAAAACTAGGACTATCATGATTTTGACAGTCCCACAAGCATGCCAGTCCTAATTTTAACACACTGTCTGCACATTTATATATAAAACTAGGACTGTCAGGATTTTGACAGTCCCACAAGCTATATTGACTGTTAAAATTTTGACAGTCCTAAATCTAACCTACTGAAAATTTTATGTAAAACTAGGACTGTCAGGATTTTGACAGTCCCACAAGTTATGAGGACTGTCAAAATTCCTACAGTCCTAATTTGAACCCACTGTCTCTGCAAAATTTTATATAAAACTAGGACTGTCAAAATTTTTACAGTCCTGATAGCTTTTAGGACTGTCCAGAATTTGACAATCCAAGTTTTTAGCCACTGCCTCTGCACATTTAACAACTGTATGTAGCAAACTTAAAACACAAATTATAGCAAATTGTAGCAAACTTAAAACATAACCAATCAAAATATTTTAACAATACATAACCACTCAAAGTTTTCAAACTGTAAAGTTTTACATGTCTCAAAACACAAATTTTAGCAAAGTTTTACAAATCTTGAAATATGGACTAAACTTTATGCCGCCTCTTTGTACGTTGCTCTCTATTTTCCAAGAAAGATAAATCTTCAGCGTTGTCGATTTGTTGTAGCTCGTCATTGATTTCCATATAATTCGTACCCTGGCAACTTACGAGGCTTATTCCCAACTTCTTCACTTTCCTAGCCTATTCATGAGAATTAAAAAAATTTGTTAGGTTATAAACATTTACACATATCAAATTGAAAGTAAAGAAGTTGGCTCACCATCTTGACCAATGCAGTATATAAGACAGATTTGGCAGGGAGATCTGATGGTACACGCACAATATCGCCTCCGCATTTGAACAACGTAGGTAGTCCAACACCAGCGTAGTAGGCGAGGTAGTCGTCGCTATATTCCGTCATATTTACTGCTACTTGCCGTTCGATTTCTCTAATAACGTGACGTTGCCACTCAGTGAAGAAGTCCGAGACCCAGTTGAACGCCGCAGGAATATAGTTTAGCGGTTTTGTACCTAGCGGAGCAGTTATCATTTTTAATGTGCGCTTCGGGACTGTTTGTACGTAGCCAAACTGACGGAGTACTCTATCAGGCATATAAGCTTCCTCGATTTTATGACAACTTATCAGACCGTGATATAAAGCGACTGGTTGCAATGGACGACTAGTCTATCGCAAATCATGATATGGATCCCAAACAATCTACAACGCATAAAATTTAGCAAAACGTCATTTAGCATAACGTAATTTAGTAAATTATTACCAAACATTAAAAAATTAGGTCTTAATTCACCTCTTCTATCGTCATATCTTCGAGTGCATTCCGTAGGGCGACCAATGTATGTGGACGTTTGGCATCTTCCTTAGTTGGCTTCCATCTGCACATTCTAGGAAGGTGCTCGTCATACCCTCGGTTAAGTTTAGCCTGCTGCAGGATTGGAAAGTGCTCGTATGCCTTCACGTAACCAAGTTAAAAAAATATTAGTCCAAAAATTAACAACAAAATTTTTAATTATGTATACAAGTTGACAAAGATATATCTATACATGGAGTAGAGTCTGGCATCCAGATATTGTCTTCGAACCGACGCGAGATGCCGCACCAAGCTCGCGGTAAAGGTATGCTAGTATACCACTTCCCCAAGATATTTCTTCCACCGTGTCTATGTCGTCCAAATTCAGGAGATATTTGGCATGTATAGACGTTCCAGACTTATCCGTAATGCCGACAGCCCCTAAGATGAACTGCATATATCCACGGGCCACATTATCGCTATTATCCACTTCGGGGTCCGGATCAGCGATTGTCTCCTCCAAATATTTTAAAGGAAGTCCGTACGACTTCTTGAATTCTCGAAGGGTGGTAAAACTAGTGGCATTATGTATCAAGGTGAGTGGGCAGAACTTTGTTTTCTGATTCTTACACGCCTTAATAATAATATGAGTTTTTGCTTGCAATATTTTCTTTAAAGAATGATAGAACCTGCCTTGCATGTTAATGAACGAACTCACCTAGTTGTCTTTGAAATGATAAGTCTGCTTAACGAAAATCCTGAAACGCTTGTCTAAGAGTGCATGAACATGTTCACTATCATCTATGCTTCGAGAGAACCATATTGTGCCTGAATATGTTCAAGTGATAAGTCGGATTGTCCCGCAACAACGATAAATGTTCTGATGGTTTGTCTCGTCTGCATACTGGAGTTTATTTGATTGTATTTCATGCATTCGCATCGGTCAAACAATGGCTTTTGGTGGAGAGCTGAACTGCATGCGTCATTAGCTACCATGGGTCACAGCTGCCATTAGCATCAGATGAATGAGTCATTGGTATGCTGGTCCAACAGCTGCCGATCCTGAGATACTCGGGGACCGCCCTGCATATAACTAGCTCATTGTGTTGGCTTGGATAGAGGACTGCCCCTAAGATGTGCATTGTGTGTCTAGCTAGAAAGATCACTAGTAATGTAATATTTTATAACATGATTACTTAGTGTTGGTTTTAGTGAATGCTTGTTTATGTTCAGTTGTTTTATCTCACCAGTACTTATGAAAGTGCTAACTCACCAACAGTTTACTTGCTTGCACGTACTGGATCGTCCGAGAGAGCGATAGGCGTGCCTCAGTCCCTAAGACCCGGAATCCTGGTTTTGATTGTGCCCCAAGATGCTATCGTATAAGGGGGCATAATGTATGGAACGAATGCCTTTGCATAAAGGAGCCCAAGTCCTCAATTGTCCCGAATACTCAGTTGGCTAAATGCATTGCATTGCAACAATGTCCCTTTCTGCTGCTTACTCGATTGATGCGATGATAGCCAACAATTAACTTAAATGATATAGCCTTGTGCGGGTGCAACCCTAGGCTCGCACGGCATCACGTCCCAATATATTCGAATGGGCCACACGTCCCTTCCTCGCACCCGCGGGACAGGCGCCGTGGTTCGCGTCCGGTGCAATCCGGCCCGGCGGGGGCGGGCGAAGCGGCGGCCGGGGCGTGACAGACACCCTGATACATAATCCACGATATGGTCATAAAAGTTGATGCTCGATTCGTCAAAAGTATGATTCATCATGACTCGACCATCAACCCTAAGTCCCAATATATGATGGACGTCATCAAGGGTAATCGTCAACTCCCCGTTTGGTAGATAGAAAGTGTTGGTTTCTGGATGCCATCGTTCTACAAATGCTGATATCAGTGCATTATCCACTGTCGTATATGAGTAGTTACCCAAATATTATAAACCGGTGGGAATAATTTTAGCCTTCACATCGTCTCCCAATAATTCAAACCTCCATGTATTGCATTTTTTGCCGTGGTTGATCACCGTTAACATACGAGAACTCTTCTGAAAAGTAAACAATTAGATGAACTTATACCTATATATAAAATATACTTATCTATAAATAATTGGATGAACTTAGAACTTACAACTATATATAAAATTATCATAACATAATGTACTTACCGGATTGTTCCATATTTGGTATGCAATATGGTTCTCGATCGACGGCAACATAGATCAACCGTTTGGACGAGTTTCGACTGGACTATCTGGCTGCTGAGAAGGTCCTGAACCATTAGTAGCCCAGTTTTCGAGGGTTTACAGGAGAGTCTCGACAGGACTATCTGCATGCTGAGAAGGTCCTGAACCATCAGTTGGTCGATTTTGGACATTTGGTATGTCATCATCGGAGGAGAAAGAAGAACCAGAAGTACTAGGAGGAGCAAGTCTCTTCGAACGAGTGACAGTCTTCTTCGTCAGTCGACGTTTCCTAACTTCAAGGCATGCCTCGGGGTCGCGGATAGTGAGAGATGGTTCAATAGTACGCTGAACATTGCATTCCTTACGCATCGACGCAGTAGGGCGTCTTCTTATGATATCTTCATCCCCAATGCCCTTCCGAGGGTCGTGACTATAAGACCAAAAAATAAATTAACATCCCAAAATAATTGAACATTCATGACTGTAAAAATTTCTACAATCCTATATGTATACAGGACTGCAGAAATTTCTACAGTCCTAAATTATACAGGACTGTTAAAATTTCTACAGTCCTTTATACATATAGGACTGTAGAAATTTCTACAGTCCTCAATGTATATAGGACTATAGAAATTTCTACAGTCCCGCATGGTTCTGCTCCATACGTTCGACGAATGTCGAACTTGTATACCTAAAATCGGATACGAGCCTCCAGAAAAATATCCAAACTATATCCTAAACTACATCCAGAACTTGTATGCCCTCATTTTAAGATTGAAAAGATAACCACTGAAATTTTTTGAAATGCAATAGAAATTTTGGAAAATTTTCTAAATACAATAAAACAAGGAGAAGGAAGAATTGTACCTTAATTGTTTCGAGACTTTGGGAGCCATCGACAAGGGGGAGGAGGAGGAAGTGGAGGAGGACGGCTCCGACAAGAAATAGAGGAGGGGGGAGGGCTCCGGTGGAGGTTTGGAGGGTTTGGGAGGAGAGTTTAAAATTTGGCTAATATGAGTAAACTTTTGGGCTAGTATGAGTAAACTTCATTCATTAATGGGCTAGCCCCAATTCTGGGCTATCCCTAGGTAAATTATGTAGTGCCCTTATCAACAACTTTTCTAAATATTAAAAATGACTCTCCTACTTTCTTGCAAAAAATACGAAAAGACATTTGTGGTCCTATTCACCCTCTCATGGTCTTTTTACGTATTTTATGGTACTTATAGATGCACCTACTTCGTGGTCACATGTTTGCATATTATTTAATAGAAATCTTATATTTTTTTATCTTTCGACCCAAATTATTAAACTTATATCTCAGATTAAGTCAATTAGACTTGATAATGCCGCAAAATTTACCTCACAAGTTTTTGATGGTTATTGTACATCATTATGAATTGAGTTAAAGCATTATGTTTCTTATGTGCATACACAAAATAGGTTAGCTGAGTCATTTATTAAACATCTCCAACTTATAGTTAAACATCTACTAATGCAATCTAGTTTGCCAATTGAGACTTGGGGACATAATATTTTAAATGTTGCATCTCTAGTTAAATTTAGACCCACTCCCTATCATATTTTTTTCGCCTATACAACTTATTAGTCATAAACAATCCAATATTTCACATTTGATGACGTTTGAATGTGCAGTATATGTCCCAATTTTATCTCCCAAAAGAACTAAGATGAATCACCAATGACGTTTGTAAATTTACATTGGTTTTGAGTCTTCTCTTATAATAAGGTATTTGGAGCCAATAACTAGTGATGTCTTTACTGTAAGATTTTAAAATTTCCAGTTTGATGAGAGAGTCTTCCCGCCTTTAGGGGGGAGATAAACAACAAATTGTTCATACAGAATAATTTATTGCTAATGAACGACGTGAATTGACACATGGAATATGCCTACTCTATCTCATTAAAATCTAAGAACTCCACAATATGATTATGAGACAAGGAGAATGATACATTTGCAAGAAATTTTCAAATCAACTACTTGATGTATTTAATAATGCCGCAAAGATAATTAGAACACATGTGCCATCTATAAATGTGCCAGCTAGAATCATTGTTCCAGTTAGTCGACAAAATCCAAATAAGACGGTAAATAAATCTACTACTACACGTCAAAAGCGTGGTAGGCCTATAGGTTCCGAGGATAGCGTTCCTAGAAAAATGAGAGCTAATGAGACATATTGTCCTGATAAAAGCCTGATAGTGACTGGAACTCCAAAAATAAATAATGAAGATGTGCACTTTTTTAATTTTACTGAAATGCCTATGGATGCCTTTAGAGTGATACATGTACTTGAAAATGAAGAGATCTCGATGTTCAATACATGTTTATGTGAATTGTGGAATAAAAACACTTATCGTCAATGACACTCATGAAGTTGAAAGTACCAGATATTCCTAAAGGCACACCATCAGAGAAACTTTCTTGACCAATAGGATAGATCAAGAAAACAGCAGTAGCAGCTGCAACTGGAGCTGAATATGCAATAGCAATCCAAGGGCGCATACCCAAACAGAAACTAAGTTCCCATTCACAACCCATGTAACAAGCTACACCAAGTAAGAAGTGTAGAACAATTACTTAGCTATGCAGTAGCTATTGAAATATCAAAAGACAATGATGATTGTGAAAATGAACCAAGTAGTATAATTGAATGTCGACAAAGAAAAGATTAGCCAATGTGAAAAGATGCTATTCAAGCATAATTAAAATATTTTAAAAAATATGGTGTGTTTGAACCTATAGTGGAAACACCAAAGGGCATAAACCATATTGGCTTTAAATGAGTGTTTGTGAGAAAACGAGATTAGAGGAACGAAGTTGAAAGATACAAAGTCCGATTTGTAGCACAATATTTCTCTAAAAAAATTGGAATTGACTATGTAGAGACATAATATCCAGTTATGAATGTCATTACTTTTAGATATTTAATTAGTCTTGCAACTTATGAAAATCTTGATATGAGACTTGTGGATGTTGTAACTGCATATTTGTACGAAGACTTAGATATTGACATCTATATGAAAATTCTAGAAGGATTTACAATGCTAGAGATCAAGTCAAAGGTCATGTGTTCAATTAAACCTAGACAAGCATTATATGGGTTGAAACATTAATTCGGAAGAATGTGGCATAATCATCTTAGTATATATTTGACTAAGGAAGAATACGAAACAGTCAAATTTGTCCATGCGTCTTCATTAAGAAATCCGAGAATGGATTCTCTATAGTAGCAGTATATGTGGATGATATAAATCTGATCGAGCCTCCTACAAAATTGGAGAAAACTACAAACTATTTGAATAAAGAATTTGAAATGAAAGTCTTGAGAAAGATAAAGCTTTTGTCTCGGTTTGCAAACGAAGTTACAGTAGAATATTAGAGCATCAATACCGATATATTAAAATATTTGTGAAATAATTCAGAATAGACAAAGCACATCCACTTAGTACACCTATGGTTGTACAAAGTTTCAATTTGGATAAAGATCCATTACGACAAAAGGGAGAAGATAAAAAAATTATTGGTCATGAAGTACTGTATTTAAGTGCTATTGGAGCACTACTATATTTAGCACAATGCACAAAACTAGACATTGCATTATCTGTTAATTTATTGTCTAGATATAGTTCTGCACCTACACTTAGACATTGTAATAGAGTTAAACACATATTGAGATATCTTATTCTTGTCTAGTTGGTTATGTAGACTCATGTTATCTTTCTGACCCTCATAAGGGTTGTTCCCAAACATGTTATGTGTTTATTAATAACCATGCAACTCTATCTTGGCGATCAACAAAGTAAGGTTCAGTAACAACTTCTCTAACCATGCAAAATAATTGCACTCCCTGAAGCATCAAGAGAATGCGTGCGGTTGAGATCGAGCATTCATCATATAAAAGTAAATTGTCAATTACCCACAGTTACATATGGGCTGACAACAATATTCGAAGACAATGCGGCTTGTATTCCCAATTCCGAGAGGGATTCATTAAAGGAGATCGAACCAAGTACCTTCCACCAAAGTTGTTTTTATGCACATGAGCTCCAAAGGACAAAAGTGATCGAAGTCAAGCAAGTAAGATCAAATGAAAACATAGCCGATTTGTTCACCAAGGTACTATCAAAGTTCATATTCAAAAGTTGGTACACGGAATATGTATGTGATGACTTAATCAGACAAACTGGTTGTTACAAATCCATTGTATTAAGGGGGAGTATGATTTACGAAGAATATTTTTTAGTTTTGCGCGTTGTACTCTTTTTCTTTGACTAGAAAATTTCTACTGGATTATTTTAGAAAGATTTTAACGAGGCAACAAATACACATATACCACCAACTAATTAATGGTGAACATCTAAGGGAGAGTGTTGTAAATATAGATGGTCCACCATAATTACTTGAATTCCATAACCTATGTCTTTTGGTTATCCGTACGTAACCTAGGTCTTTTGATATTTTTTTTCTTAACTATCATTATGATATTAATAAGCGTATATAAATAAATGGTTCTTCTATAGCTGATTGATAAGTGAACGAAGAAACAATTTCCTCTTATATCTGTCTTGTTTACATTACTAGTATTACTAGTATTATCTATCTTATTTTATAATATTTCTCTTCTTTACAAAAAATTCTAATTGTTTTTATTGGATGTACTCCCAAACAAACAAAGAAGAAGATAGCAATAAGAATAAGAATAATATATTCCTACTCGTGAGAAGTCACTCCCATTGTCACCCATGCTAGTGGTCACTACCTGGTCACATTTGTTCTACTCCACATAAACCGAATCCCAGTAGTAAAAGTAGAGCAAAACAGCCACTGACATGCGGGTAAGGTTGAGGCGATTCAGTAAACTAATTTGATTTATTATAGTTTACTCGGTTTCTTCCACCTCCGATTTAGGCGCGAGAAATTTGCCATCGTCTTTCTTACTTCTCCCTCCAGCTGTCGATATTCTCAAGGATACGTGGACACCTCGCCATCCCTCTCTCTCCCTCTATTTCCTGACACACCGGCTCTCTCCTCACTCTTTTCTACAGAGGGAGAAAGAAAAAGAGAGGCTTTGGATCAGTGGAGAAAGATTTCGACCGATCGGTACTCTTTTCACAATTCTCGATTTTGATTGTTTTCGATCGATTGTCGATTTTTTCGATTGATCGAGGAAATTTTGGTTAGGTTTGTCATTGTTCTTTAGAAATATAGGGTATTGATATGATGCTGTGACTGGATTTCTACATTTGTAATTCTGGTGTGTCCTATTGTATTTTGGAGTGCTGGGGTCGTGTTCTGCACGACACGACACGGAGACACTAACAGACCATCACATGGTTTCTGCGTGATCAAAGTAATTCTCGAGTAAGTATCCTGTTTTTTTTTTTCCGAGGAATTTTGGCTTAGGTTGTGATTGTTGTTTAGAGAACTAGGATTTTTGATTTGATATGATATGGTTGCATCCATGCATTGTTTCTTAGCTGTTAGAAGTATTTTGCTTGCACAAATCTATGTGATTGACTTGTTGGGGTTAATCTACATTAATTAGTACATTGAGGGTCGGCTTGACAACGGTGTTTTCGCTTTTTTGGGCTGTTTTTGAGCAGGTCGTTTATAAAATGTTTAAAAAAACCTGTTTTGTAATTTTTTTTCGAGGTACTGGTTTTGGTCGGTTCAAAAATCTCCCAAAACCGGTGTAGTATAATTTTGGATGTTTTTATAGACACCACAAATCGATGGTTTTGAGAGTTTTTATTTTATTTCATTTATATCCTCACAAAAATATATAATTATAACTACTAATACCCTACCCAATTTTCTCTTTCTCACCTTTGTTTTTTTTTTTTTTGCTTCCTCCAAACTACGGTTACTTCCTCCGGTGAGTTTTTAAAATATTGTTTTTATATAGTCTTTCCTATCTCCATCCATGCGATCATTCTTATAATGACTATCTTCATCTAGATGATCTTTCATATAAATCCTTAATCCATCTAGATTTATGATTTCATGGCAAACTCATCTAGATTGTTATAAATAATGAGTTTGCCATTAGGCTGGCCGGTCGGGTTGTCTTTACAGGATTTGGGCTTGGAGTTATTTAATTTGCTCTAACATGACAAACTCACGGAATCCTGCATCAAGTAGACTTCGTCATCAGAAATGAACTTCGGACGAGATTTTGTATCTATATCAGCATAAAGGTAATTTTATTCTTGTAAAAAACTTTCAGAATGCTCGTTAATGAATTACGAAGCATGAGTTGGACTGGTGTAAAAAACCGATACTTAAAACCACCCAAAATCGGACCCCTCGTAACCGCTCATAATTGGTACTCTAAAAATACCTCATAACCGCTATCCCAACAATTGCCACTATTGATGTGCTTATTAGTTAAAAAGAAGAAGAAAATGTACTTTTGGTTGATACATAGCGATAATAATAATTCCAAAATTAATATGCCTTAATAATAATAATAATAATAATATTATTATTTATTTATTTCTATCAATAATCAGAAGGAATGATACATTGCCAACTATGTTACGACTTAGGACAAGGAGATGGCGGCACGAATGCGAAACTAATTTTGGTGTCTTAATGTATAATTTGGTGTCTCAATGCTTTTTGGAGTGTTTGGATCAGTGTCTGGTACATGGTATGATTGTAGACGCTATTGATCTTTGGAGTGCCCATCTTACCTATTGCAAAAATTTAATATAATCTTCAAGTTAAGCTAGGGTTTCAATTTGACATGATTTGTTAGATACGTGTACCGTCTTAAGTTGCAAGAGTTTTTTCGGTTACACAAATCTATATGTTGATTTGTTACAGATACTCCATATTAGTAGTGGTAGATATTATCTGGGTTCTGATTTGGCTTGTAAGTTCAGAATGAAGAAAGGATATTTACTTTATCGTGGTTAATAGTTCAAAGAGGAGAAAAAATGTAGTTTGGTTGGTATATTGGGATTACAGATCAGAAATCATATTTCTCGGATTTGATATTTTTTGCTATTTGTGTTAATAAATCAAATTGAATGATGCATTATGTTACGAAATATGGCACAACACGGACACATCGACACAGGCATGACACTAATTATTGTGTGTCCTAATGTATTTTTGGAGTGTTTGGGCCATGTCTTTACATGCCCAATATGACAAATAGACACCCTTCCGT